>JAWZYV010012251.1:0-340658 GCA_038373885.1 Cheiracanthium punctorium | reverse complement strand
TAAAGGAAATTTATAGTACATACCGTAAATAACTTAATTAGTATATATGCTGTAAAATGTTAAGAAAATTGCATCATTGATACGTATCGCCCCCTCCCCTCCTACATATTATTACATGGTATATCAAATAAATAAATAAATAGCTCTTGCATTAAACTCTGCTTACACTCACACCTAATTTTATGCTGATCTACTCCAAAAAATAAATTGTATATTATGGTTCTGTTGTTCTGTATGTAACTTAAATTAGACAAGGTGGAGTCGGTACCATATGAAAAAAAGATTTAAATCAATAACAATTATTCTCAAAGAAGAGGTTTTCTTTTTTACTTGCATTAAGCACTATCTTTATACTCTAAACCAAAATAATTGCGTACATCCTTTCAGGGTAACTTATACAAAATTTGCTAAACATTCCCGCTCAATTTGATATTTTATGCTGAAATTTATAAGGAAGACAACAGCTGATCAGTTACTTCATAATGTACGTCTTTTCTTGGTACTTTTAAGATAACAGCTTCTCTTGAAATAGCTTTTTATTTTTGTTGAATGAATGCTTATTAAACCTAGGAAAAATCCATCACTACCATTATCCCCTAGCTCCAAACTTTTCATGCTTAAACTGGGTGCTCCCATAGTGAAATGGCCAGTAGTTCAAGCCTTAGTAGTGAAAGGACTTGATCAGGAAGTACCCTTCAAGTGAAAATATATACCTACCATCTTCCTCAACATTTCACATTAAATTTTTAGCAACTGTTGATTATAGCAAAACATGCTTTAAAACAGTATTAATAGTTTTTCTAATAAAACGAATAATGAGAGATTTTAATGATATTTAGAGTTAAACATAATTAAAAATAAAAACCTTTATTAACATTCTTTATTACATACAAAATAAATATGCATTTCATTAAATAAATAAATAAATATGTTTTCTCCCTCTTTCTATCATTTTCCATCTAATACCTATTGGTGATTCCCAGGAAGAAAGTTGATAGCTAGAAACTGGGAGAGAAAAAGAAAAAAAAATTAATGAACAATATTCAGAATTCACAAAACTTTTGAATCTCAGAAATGTTACATTAAAGATAAACAAAAATAAAAAGTTGAGTAAATTCAGATTGTAGTACAATCTTAAAATCATAAAAGGTTTGAGTCAAATTGCAAAAACTCCAGTCAGCAATCAGACATAACTAAGTGCCCCCCCCCCCTCCTTACAAACAAATTAGCAATTTTAGAACATATATCAAACTACATGAGATAATCTATTAATACCAAGCGCACACAAGTAGTTCATAAAACTACAAAAATTAATTCTTTAATTTCTGAAAAAAAAAGGTCTATTTAAAGAAATTAATTTTTTTTACAACCAAAAATTTATTTGAAAATTAAATGTTCTGTTAATTTGATCTATTTCATAGTAATGATAATTGATCCATGCTGTGTTTGGTGAAGGAAACTTGCACGCTTAAACCAAACGAGCGAAATTTGATCAGTCGGAGTGGAAAGTGAGCCAGTTTTCAAAAGTGAGCTTCTCCTTCAGGAGCGTTTTTCGATCACAAGAGCGGAGCGGAATATAACAACAAGCGAGGGGAGAATTCCTCGGAAAAAACGGGGAGGGAGAAAAGGCGTTCTCAGAAAAAAGACTACTTGAAGAGCACTTTCGCGGAAAAACCGGTAAGTTACCATGGAGACGGATCGCTCCGCAATGTATCGTTTTTTTCGCTCTTTGGGTTTAAGCGTGTGGAAAACCAATTTCTGACTAACTCATGAGAACCCTGAGAATATGTAATACAATTCACAGGTCAAAAATATGGTAAAGAAATCACATTTGAATTCTCATGGACAGAAAAATTTATCATTCTCCTTACGTAAAAAAGATTGTTTCCTTCACTGTCCAGTCCACAATTTTCATTATTTGTAGTGCTTCCAAATATAAAACAATAAGTTAGAAATGTTGCAATGCTTTAAAATAATCTACTTATACAATACAACGTATGCGGTACCAAAATCGACAGTATTTCTATGCTGGGAACGACTACAACTAGATTGAAATATTAGTGTAATATCAATAGCACACGCGCAAAAATCCGAATTAACAGTTCAATGACGTCAAGTGAAGCATCATATTCTTTGCTAGTTACGTATGTCACACAGTAGCTAGATTACAAAATAACAATGCATACGCGAAAAAGCAAAATCATTCGTATCTTTTCACAGCGCGTTTATCGCACATCTACATGTATAATACGCTAACGTATGTGGTACCAAAATCGACGATATTTCCACCCAGTGAACGGCAACAGCTAGATGTAAACATTAGTGAAATAACAGTAACGCATCTGCAAAAATCCAAATTAACAGTTCAATGACATCAAATAGAGCAAGCATGTATCATACAGATGCTAGATTACAAAATAACAGTAATGGATACACAAAAATGCAAGATCTTTCGGACTTTTCACAGTTTTAAACTATCGAATTTACAATACTTGACGCATTTATCGCCCATCTAAAAAAAAAATGTCACCACGCATTGGGCTAAAGCACATTTTAGCCATATGATGTTTCAACATCGGCTTTTATGATGACACCCAAAATGTGTAACAACACGAGGCGCGTAGCCAAGGGGGGGGGGGGGGGAGGTTCCCTGGGTGCCCGGGCACCACCCCGACAACCACTCCCGCTCAGATCAAATGACACACATTTGATAGTACACATTTTTAGTAATAATTTGTATTATATGGTTTGTAGGGTATTTTGTCACCTGGACACACAAACACCCCCTCCACCTTCCGACCTGGCTACTCCTTTGAACACTAACCTAAGTACATTTAATGACAAATACTTTTAAAAGAAACACAATTTTCGTTGAAATCAGTCTAGAAATGGAAATGTGGGTTACGGCCAATTATCTACACTAGGGATCTGGGCCGGTGGTGGGATTGCCTCCGTGGGGGACTTTCTAAGGGTTCGTAACCCGTATTTACGTGAAGTTTGGAGAAAATCAGCTAAAACTCCGAAGGGTTAGGTCGGCGGACGCGACCTGGTCTCGAACCAGGCACCTTCCATCTCCCAGTTCAAAGCGCTAGCGCTATGCCAGTCGAATTGCCTTGAAATGAGTCCAGAAATTTAGTCGACATACCTTATTGTTCTTTATACTAAGTGCAGTGTTGACTAAATTGAGATGAGTCCAGAAATTAGTCAACACTGCGCTGAGTATATAGAACAGTAAGGTATGGGGCGGCGAGGATTTTTTCAAGGGTTCCAGTTTTGTGAATTTCAGTACCTATTTTTGTGAATTAGCCCTTTCTATTCTTGTGAAATCTCATAGTATTTTTGTAAAAATAACATTTTTGTTAAAATAATTTGCAAAGAAAATTTAAATATAGGGTAAAATGCCAATAAAGAGGCCGTTTTAATTGATTGTATTTTTGTGAAGAGACTGCTTTAATAACAAAATTACTATCGATTAGGATAGTAATTTTGTGAAGGGGCCGAAAAACTGACCCAAATTTCGTCTGCATCGATTCCTGAAAAGCCAAGTAGAATTTCACTAAATAGAGGTCCATTCAATGGGCCATGAAAAAAATTTGTGTTTGAAAAAGTCTTGACTGATACATTCAAATTTATATACAAATAAACATAAAAATTAAAAACTTACACATTCAAAGAATTATCCTCCACCCTAAATCCTCTAGAAGCCATCCAGGTACAGGTGGGTTATTATACTCCTGTTTAAAATACAAAAAATCTGGAGTGACTCCACTCGACTTTCCGAACACTTACGATTAAGATCATTACCAAGCATTTAAATAAATTTTAATCGATGAATAATTCAAATATATATATATATACCAAATTCAAGCTCAATCGAATGCACCGTTTAAACGCTTGCGCACTTTCAAACATTTCTCCCCATAGGCCATAATGTAAAAGAAATCTTTGTCGCAGCCCTGTAGGAAAACTATAAGTCCTACACAAATCAAAATTACACTGTGAAAAAAAATACTGTTAGATTACGGGCAATTCTCGGCAGAAAAAGATTCCAAGAGAATCTCGTCAAACTACGTGCGCCCGCAAAATCACAGTACCCATAAGTTATCGAGTGTTGACCGTAATTTGATTGTGCCAGACATTCTAGGTTATCGAGATTTGACCGTAATTTGATAATGCATTACAACATAGGTTGTCGAGTATTGACCGTAATTTGACAATGGATTACTATATAGGTTGTCGAGTATTGACCGTAATTTTATGAATGTCTCACACTATAGTTTGTCGAGATTTGATCGAAATTTGACAATGGATTACGACATAGGTTGTCGAGTATTGACCGTAATTTTATGAATGTCTCACACTAGTTTGTCGAGTACTGACCGTAATTTTATGAATGCCTTACACCAGGGCTTCCCAACGTGTGGTCCGCGGACCCATTAGGGGTCCGCCGGCTCTTTCTAGGGGCTCCGTGGCCACCTATGAACAGCGGCTGCGGTTGCCAAGTGTTGACCCGCAGGTAGTTTAGTGACAGTGCTCGACTTTCTGAAAACTCTGGGAGGGGGGGGGGGTCGCGTACGCACCGACTGACAGGGGTCCGCCGTGGATTTTTGCCTGAAAAAGGGGTCCGCCAGCTAAAAAGGTTGGGAAACCCTGCCTTACACTATACGTTGTTGAGGATTTATCGTTAATTTATGAAGGTTTCACAGTATAGGCTGTCGGGCATTTATTGTAAAAATACACTCCAGCTACAGCCAGGAAAATGTTATATCATTTAATGATAAAAACTACCTTCTAAGTTCTATGGGCACGAGACAACTATGATCACATATGATTGAAAAGCACTTCTGCACAATATTTTAATCTTATAGGTGTTTAAGGTAGTTTTTTTTATTATTAAGTATTTAGACCTTATTCTTTAATTATTATTCAATGTTAAATCGACTGTCTATTCGTAAAATTGCTATTATGATGATTAGTTCATACTGGGGCATAATCTGTTCGAGGCCAAATTTTTCGTATGTCAACAAAGGCGTTGACATACGAAAAGCCCTCAATACAAAATAGTACAGAACATATGTTTCAGGTCGTACAAAAGGTTCACTCTTATTACATGCCAAAAACATCAATCGACACACAAACAGAAAATGTGATTATGTTTCTGCAAACTATGAAAGGCAAACTTTTTGGATGACCTGCAACATAGATTTTTTACTAACCTATATTGAGGACTGCCTTTTGGTCTGGACCAGGATTAACCCAAATACAAGTGATTATTAGCACTTTTTTGTTTTTGTTTGTGTGTATTATTTCAAACTTTACAAGTTTTTTTTTTTTTTTTAAATATGTAACCCTCAATAGTTAATTGCGGCACGACAAGGCTGAAATTCTTCATAAATTTCACTGAAGATCGAGTCTTTTAATAAAAAATGGGGATTACACAGGCAATTAAACTAGAATTTTTTATGTTAAATACATAACCTCTCAATTTTACTCGTTAATAAGTGTCTTGACAAATACTTTGACAGACCTTTTCTTCAAGATTTAAAATGTAAACAATTATTATTTACGAAGTACAGACCCATGACATTTCTGTGACAGGCACTGACTATCCTCTAAGAAAGGTTGTGCATCCTTTGGCTAGTGTAACTAGGTTTTTGGTACCGAGTCTCTTTTTAATATTAATTTCACTGCTGCATGGACTGCAGTGAAACCTGTGTATAATGATCCATGTGTATAACAATAAACCTGCATATAGCAATACAGTAGAGTCCTGCAATTCTGAACAAATTGAGAACAAACACTTCATTTTAGCGGGAATTCAGAATAGGCAATTTCATAAATATCAATAAGTTGACTTGTTAAGGCATAAATTAAGTGCAGGGATCGTATAAATGGAGCAGTAACCAGCTTTCATTTTAATCTGGCTTCAAGACAGGTTTTCCCCACAAACGCCTTTTTAATTGCTCCTGTGTTTTTAGGTTTAAAAAATCCTTATTTTTTCTGAACTCTGTTTGGAAAAGCAGGACTCCACTTTTTAATTTTTTTTTAATTGTGTGTGTCCAAAGAGTATTTTGTTTAATCAATGCATTTTGAAGAAGTCAACAGCATAAATCCCTTTTTAAACTGACAGTCTATAACAATGTTAACTCTAATAAAGCAAATGGTAGTACAGAAGTTAAAATATATAAATGCAAATATTATTTGCAAATAAAACAAGCAAAATTTTATCTAAAACTAAACTATTCACTTCTTCAAAATCAGAAAAGACATACCCACATTATTGATAAAAGTATGGCCTCATATTATTTAATTGAAGAGGAGTACCGTGTTTACTTGCATAATAGTCACACCTTCTGTTTTCTAATTTTTCATGGTGAAAGTCTAGGTGTGACTATTATGCAGGGATATCTACAACACAATAGTTGTACACTCCAATGCTAAAAAATTAATAGTATATTCCAATAGAAGGGGGGGGAAAAATTAAGGAATTTTGAAAATTGAGATGAAAACTGTAAAAACTAAGAAATAAAACAATAATAAGCTTAGATTTTTATAAGAATACATTTTCTATTTATGAAGGGGGGAAAAATTATTTCAACAAAGTATTGATCTGAGGCATTCGATAACTTCTTATCATTATGCTTCCAATTCTTAAAATTGCTTCATTGTTATTTATTTTATTGCACTGAATACAATAACAGTAATGAGATGGTTGGTTGGTTGTTTTTTTTTGGCACAAGGTCCAGAGAGGACATACTGCGCCAGACGTTGAGTTAGTCAAATAAAGATGTGTTCAGTATAAAAGGTGTCATAAAACCTAGTAAAAGCTAAAATGTAAAGGTGATAAAGGAGACAAGTAAAATTCAAAAGTAGATAAAAGAGGTAAAACCAAAGGCATATGGATGGGGGCTCCCATCCAGATGCCAGTCAGGCTAAAGTGGACATTTCATACTGAATAAAATATGTTTGTGCGCCGAAGAAAGGCAAACAAGTTATGGTGTGGGATATCACCCAATATGTCATCTAGTTTGGGATGAGAAGAGTTAAAAAATATTTGGTAAAGATCATTAAAAGCAGAGCAAGAGGTTAAAAGATGATGTATGCTAAGTTGAGTATGACAATGTGGGCATTCAGGAGCAGGTTCGCCCAAAAGGAGGTACTTATGGGTTAGTCTCGTATGGCCAATGCGAAGACGAGTGAGAGTGACATCGTGCTTGCGGTACGGTTGAGTGGACCAGTGGGTAAGTGCTGGCCGGATAGAGTGAAGTTTGTTTTCGGTTTCACAGTCCCATATGTGATTCCAAGTACCTTTTGTTAGGGAAGAGATGCCAGACTTTACATCCGTATAGGGCAGATCACAGTTATATGGGACGGTAGAATGCCTGGCCAAACAATCTGCTTTTTCGTTTCCGGGAATCCCAATATGGCTAGGTACCCAGCAGTAGAGGATAATGTAACCACGGTTCATCAGTCTCTTGTGCATGCGTAAGACTTTCAAAATATAACTATGAGTGAGGGAGCCGGATTTCAGATTCTCCAAGACACTTAATGAGTCAGAGTAGAGGATGAAATGTTTGGTATTTGTTCTCGAGATGTAAAGAAGGCTTTCATAAATAGCTATTAATTCGGCTGTAAATATGGAACAAAACGAAGGTAGGGTGTAGTTGTAAGAATGATTATGATGTACATAAGCAAAGCCAACGTGATTATGAGATTTTGAGCCGTCAGTATACAGTTCTTCGAAGTTTTGATATTTGCTTTTATGGTCTAGAAATAGCTGTTTATATATTATGGGGTCAGTGTTTGGTTTTGTGAAGCCTTCGAATGGTTGTAGGTAGGGAATCTGCAATTTGGTCCATGGTGGGACTTCATGAAATGAACAAGTAGATACTTTAAGATCCTCCAAGTGGGTACCGACTACACTCCTACGGATCCTAAGTCCGAAGGGGGGAGTGCAAGAAGGGCGATTTGCATAAAACTGGTCCAGTTGGGTATCTATGAAAGAATCCTTTAAGGGATGTGAAGAATGAGAAAAGATGCGAAAATAGGTATTCAATGACAATTTGTGGCGTATGAGAGTGAGAGATGGTTCATGGCAGGTGACGTAAAGGCTATGTACAGGTGATGTCCTAAAAGCTCCAGAGCATATGCGTAGTGCAGTATGATGCACGGTGTCAAGATTTTTTAGCATTGATTTAGAGGCTGATCCATAAACGCAGCTTGCATAGTCCATTTTGGAACGGATGATGGCTCGGTAGATCCGCATGAGAGCATCCCGCTCGGCTCCCCAAGAGGTATTGGTTAAAACCTTTAAAATGTTCAGTTTTTTTTCGCATTTTCTACGAATGTCAGAAATATGATTAGCAAACGTAAGTTTTTTGTCAAAAGTTAGGCCTAAAAATTTAACAGAGTCCTTGATAGTGATTTTAGTATGATGGAGGTAAAGTTCTGGATCCGGGTGGATCCCACGCTTCCGGCAGAAGTGAGTACAAGTTGTTTTTTCTGCAGAAATATTATACCCATTGGTATTGCACCATTTTTGGATGTGATTGATAGTGGTCTGAAGCTGCCGTTCTATGTAACGCATGTCTTGCCCCTGACAGGAGATCTGTAGATCATCAACATATAGGCTACCGTGTACTGTCGGAGGGAGCTGGTTAAGGATATTGTTGATTTTTATAGAAAAGAGGGTGACGCTAAGGACAGAGCCTTGTGGTACACCCTCTTCTTGTACAAAGTTATCTGAAAGGGTGTCCTTGATGCGTACTTTGAAGTTCCGGAGTGAGAGAAAATTTTTGATAAATATAGGTAGGTTTCCACGGCAGCCCATATTGAAGAGATCACGCAGTATGCCATATCTCCAGGTGTGGTCATAGGCTTTTTCAATATCAAAAAATATTGACACAAGATGGTTTTTTCTTAAGAATGCGTTACGGATTTGAGTTTCTAAATGTAAAATGTTATCTATGGTGCTTCTGCCTTTGCGGAATCCACTCTGGAAAGGGTGTATATGGCCCTCAGTTTCTAAAACGTATACTAGACGAGTATTAATCATTCGCTCCAGTAGTTTGCACAGACAACTAGTTAGGGCTATGGGACGATAGTTATTAGGATTAGTGGTGTCTTTTCCAGGTTTGGGTATGGGGATGACCATTGCATTTCTCCACTCCAAGGGAAAGGCATGCTCATTCCATATTCTGTTGTATAGCTGTAAAAGACTAACTAAAGAATCATGGGAGAGATGTTTAAGCATTTCATTAGTGATGCCATCAGGGCCAGGGGATGTGTTAGATGACTGGCTTAAACTGTTGCGTAGTTCATTCATAGTGAAAGGACTATTGTAGGACAAGTTCGAGGAAGTTTTGAAGTTTAATTTATGGCGTTCGGATTGTTCCTTATATGGAAGAAAGGTGCTAGAATATGAGGTTTTGCAGGATGTGAATGCTAGAGATTGACCTATTGTATTTGCAATTCTTTTTGTATCTGAAATAATTTGGTTATTGATGGATAGGCAGGATATGGAGTGATTACTATTGATGCCCATGATTCTTTTAGTTTTGTCCCATAGTTCCTTACTGGAGGTAGAAGGTGAGATACTGGAGACGTATTTAATCCAGGATTCTCTCTGGGAACGTCTCCTTATTTTGCGTGCATTTGCACGTGCCTGTTTGAAGGTAATAAGGTTTTCAGTGGTGGGGCACCGCCGAAAATTACCCCACGCTTTCTTCTGCTGCTTTTTAGCGAGGTTGCAAGCCTCGTTCCACCACGGCTTTTTTATTCTATGGTTGCTTTTAACAGATTTTGGAATGCTCGCGTCAGCTGCATTAATGATAATGGAGGTGACATTCCTAACGACCTCGTCTATGTTTCCTTCAATAATGTTTGGTAATATGATAGATAGCAAGGTGAAGGTCTGCCAGTCTGCTTTATTATGTATGTATCTGGGTATGTTAGTGGTTTGGTTGACATTCTGATATAAGGGTGAGAGAATGATCGGAAAGTGATCGCTGTTATGCAAGTCACCAGAAACTGAGAAATTATAGAAGGGGAGGATTGAAGGAGAACAGATGGCAAGGTCGATGGCATGAAAGGATTTAGTTGGATGATGGAAGTAAGTATTGTCGCCGTTATTCATAATACATAGAGAGAAATCAGTTGTAATTTGTTCTATTTGTTCACCTCTAGTATTGGTATCTTTGCTGCCCCATAATGGGCTATGGCCATTCATGTCACCAAGGAGTATAAATGGTGTTGGAAGTTCATGAATAAGATTATTGAGAGATGTTTGGCTAATTGTTTCATTGGGAGGGAGATAAATGCAGCCGATGGTAGTGAGCTGTTTTAATTTGACACGAGCGGCAACTGCTTGGAGATTGGTATTCAGATTGACTATTATGTAGGGATAGTTATTGTTGACTAACAGGGCCACACCACCAGAGGCCCTGTCACTCAGTTCGTAGTCTTTCCGAAGGATTGTATATTTGCTGATGGTAGGATGTTTATCGGGTTTGAGATAAGTTTCTTGAAGAGCAAAGCAGGCGGGATTGAGGTCATAGAGAAGTGTTTTAAGGTCATCAATTTTATTCTGAAAGCCGTGGCAGTTCCATGAGAGCAACAATGCCATAATTATGTAATGTTATGGGCATTGTGCGTCTCCTTTGTAATCCCTGCAGAGATATCAGGCGGTTTTATTTCTTCGTGTTCCATCGATTCTTCATCACTAATATCAGTTTCAGATGGATCTAGTTTTAAAATTGTGTCATCAATATGTGGCTGTGGAGGTACTTTTTTCTTGCTAAATTTGTTATATTTTAATTTGTAAGTAGATGTTTTACTAAGCTGTGGTCTGATTTGGGTACAGCTATTACTTGTTACCTTTTTTTTAGGTGGAGTTTTTGGGGATGTAGAGCAAGGTTTGTTCTGCTTAAGAGTACTTTGTTTACTTGTTATGGTATTGATGGTGGAAATATTTGATGGAAAGTCGGTTTGAATGGCTATTGATTTCGTAGATTTTACTATTGCAGCATAGGATAGGCCAGGTTTTGGTGTACGATCTTCTATTATTTTACGAGCTTCAGGGTATGAGATTCTTTGTGTAGCACGTATTGACTGGATTTCTTTTTCAAATGCCCATTTTGGGCATGACTTTGAATATGATGGATGTTCCTGTTTACAGTTGACACATTTTGCAGCTGCAGAGCAGGTATCACTGTCGTAGTCAGAGGCACCACAACGAGCGCAGGCTGGTGATCCACGACAGGAAGTTTTAGTATGACCGAACTTTTGACACTGGAAGCAACGGATAGGATTTGGTATATATGGTCTAACGGGACATAATAGATAGCCAGCTTTAATATGGGATGGAATTGTGGGACACTGGAAAGTCAGAATAATATGTTTAGTGGGTATAATTTGGTTATTGCGTCGAATAGTGATTCGACGCACAGCACATACTTTTTCATCTTTTAGGTTTTCTAATATTTCGGCTTCAGAGCAGTGCAAAAGTTCAGGTTCTGATACTACTCCTCGTGAGATATTTAAGGATGTATGGGGTGTCACTGTAACAGGTTTTATGCCAAAGTTTTTAATCTTCATTATTTTGGATGCTTGTCTATTGCTTGATACTTCAACTAATAGGTCTCCAGATCGTAATTTCTTAACTTTTTTGACTTCTCCTACATTGTCTGTGATACATTTGTGTATTAAGAATGGTGATGTTTCATTAAAGGTACCTTCAACATAGTGGATGATGAAGAATCGAGCGTTCATATGTGAAAGTTGTGCATCAGTGTTTTCATTAGGAGTGGACAGTGGATTTAAGGTATGCGGAACATTGACGTTTAACAAAGAATTTTTCATAGCCATGTTGGGGGAATTGAGATTCGGACCCGACCGCACCACCCACCACGAAGCCCAACGAGGGGGTGTGCAATTGCACACCAGTGCTAATCGGGTCTATACGCGCTCAGTGCATCCCTTAGGCAGCGTCCACCCTTAACGACGTGCCCAGTAGATGTCCGATTGCTTGATCCCTAGCAGTTGATCGAAATCTGTACCACCAGCCGATTGATATACAGGGGAACGCTGTATACCTCCCGTTTACCCGAAGCCGAGGCCAAAGCAATGTGTTGAGGTTTCTCCCGTGTCTGTGGAAATTCCGTAATGATGATTTCCTTTACGGGAACACCCCTCAATTACCAGGATCCCCATTTCCGGGGACACGGGTCTCCACGCACGGCAAACACGTGGGCAGTTTAACCGCCAATAGAAGCTGACGGCACAGAGCGACCGCAGCTTCTAAAGGGGGGCCCTCACCTCCAAGGAGTAAACTACACTGAGGGAGAAAGCGAAGGAGAAACAAAGTAGAGAGGAGGGTAAACAAAAGAGGAGTGAAGGATCGCTGGGGCCCCGGGATTGCGACACCCGTGAAAACCTAAAGAAGGTCTTCCCCCTGAGGGGAACAGTAATGAGAAAAAACTTAAATTTTACAATGAATTAATTTCTAATCAAGTGCTTACACATACACACACAGCAACAAAAACACATACACAATATATACTGAATGCAAAATTTTAATTTCTATAACATATATTCAACATCAAAATGCATATTTACTTTTAAAAAATTACAAAATGATTTATTTGCCAATGCCAGTGTTTACATTTATATATTTCTTTGATTTGGTCCCTTTCTCAAGATTTATTCCAAGGAACATCCTGTAAAAAAAAAACAATCATTATATAAAGTATTATGAATGCTCACAAGAAATTTATATATGGATTTTAGTCACCCTCTGCTAACCCTGCAACTATGATAAATATTAATATTCAGCTCATACTGGGCCCAGCTTTTTTTGGATGCTTTATATCGCAAAAAAAAAAAAAAAATTTAAGCTGTTTCCATCAACATAAATTTTTCAAGAACATTTGAAAATCCTTTAACAATAACATCAAAAAGCAGTCATATTTTTCTTTGAAAATAGGAAAATGTAGAATGAGTGCTCATAATTAAAATTGTATTTTAAAAATTGTTTTCCTAATTACTTTATCAGTATTACAGCACAGTATATGACACAGCAAACATATTTAATTTTATTAGTATCACGGGCATAACAGTTTTGAGAATTCATTAACCATAGAATTTATTTTAGAGATTGTCCCACATTAATTTCAGTGGTGAAGTCAGCGGAGGAAAAAAATGCATCTGCAGTTTCTGAAAGTTTTGCTAACAACATTTCAATGTTTCTACAGATTTCACAGCTTTTGCTTCCCCGACTTTTCCTGACATTTATCATGATCTTCCCTGACTTTTTATCTAGTGTGCTTTCACGAATTTCACAATCCTATTTTTAATATTACTTCCTTTTTTTAATAACTTTATATATATTTTGCATTTTTTCTACAAATAATAATAATAATAATAAAATTAATAAATACAAGAATTTTATTTGACATTCCTGGATTCTAACAAAAACCATGTTTCATAATAATTCAGTATAAACCTAAGCATATTTCAACTAAAATATGTTCATAAAGGATACATTTTAAAATTTATAACATACCTGCCAACATCACGTGAAGAAAATCCAGTAGATTTATGTGGTATCACTATCTTAAAATTACAATTACTTATCTGCACTACAAAACATACTTCGACATTTTTTCACCCTGTAAATTTCACCATCTATTTTATGCATCATTTTTTAAATGTAAGTTGACTTCACACACTGCTATGGTGTTTAAAATTAACACTTTGCTTTTTTTAAAAACATTTATTAGGTCGTAACGAAAGTTTCCCGCCACCGCAGAAGTAGGGAAGAAAGGAGAGTTCTGCCCATGCGCAGCCATGTTAATCGTGCGCAGCCATACAAGTGCGTTCCCTAGGTTGAGAGAGAGAGAGGGGGGGGCGTGGTCGGACCGGATGTGGGGAGCGGATGCTAAGACCGGATGTTCAAAGGGTTGATAAGAATTTTTTTCCTTTTTTTCAAATAAGGATACTTGTAATTTTTTTCAGATTGTGACATATTTTTCAAATAAGGAGACTTGTAATTTTTTCAGACTTTAAGGTATTTTTCAAATAAGGGGACTTGGAAAAATTTTCAGACATTAAGATATTTCTCAAATAAGAGGACTTGGAAAAAAATTTCAGATTGCGATGCATTCTCTCATGAAAAATAAGGGACTTTAACATTTAGTATCAAAATAAGAGACTTTGACATAATTTTAAATAAGCTATATGAATTAAACCTGAAATAAAAAATATTATTGTAATTAAATGAGGACCCACCAGCCGCCCGGTAGAACTCGTCTACCGCCTCATTTCAAATAAAAATTTTTACTATGCTTTTCCACGTCACGCTAGCCTCGCATGAATGGAGACAGGGCGTAGCACAGAGGATGCGTTGTTGTTTTTGTTTCTTTAAATAATAATTAACTATGTGGAGCAAAGAAATGAACAACATCCCCAGGAGGCCTACGAACTTTAATTTTAAGTTAAATAAGTAATTTTACAACAAATATTTTTTAACCAAGTTTTAATTTTTAGTTAAATAATTTTACAACAAATATTTTTTACCAAGTTTTAATTTTACAACAAATATTTTTTACCAAGTTTTAATTTCAAGTGAAATATTTTTTACCAAGTTTTAATTTTAAGTGAAATATTTTTACAACAAATATTTTTTTAATCAAGAGTTAATTAATTTTTATTTTTAACCAAGTTTTAATTTTAAGTTATATAATTTTATTACAAATATTTTTTTTAATCAAGTGTTTTTAATTTATCAAGAAAAAAAAATTAATCAAGTGTTTTAATTTTTAGCTAATATTTCTATAGTCTATATTTAATAAGTAAGTTTACTAGAATATTAAAGTAAGGTTTAGGATACCCATACATTTTCTACAAATTTAATCTACTGTTAGGCAAGTGAGAAAATTATACCATAGAAAGATTTTTACAAATAATGATATAGTCTTATATTCTATTGCGAGAAAATCACTTTAACCATATATCCCCCAAAACTCAAGTTTTTGTATACGAAATGTATGAATACGCGTTAGACCCCCTTAGAAAGTCCTCCTACCAAGGCACCCCTCATCCTAGACAGATACCCCCGCGTGCAGGTTTGCCTTAAAACACAAACAAACAAAGTATTTATCTAAACATTTTTTCTTACCAACACATTTTTGATAAATTTTAGGCAGCGATTATACTAGTTTATATTTTCTATAGATCAATTAGAGAAAAAATTGCATTTTTAGTAATCCTACAAAACATTTTTACTGTATATCCCAAGTAGAGTAACTTGACTTATAGAATTTCAATACGATACGAGTTAGATTGTTTATGTGCAACACTCATTTCAGTTTGACTATGAAAGCATAATTTTATACATGAATCAACCTTTTTAGAGGTCTTTTATGGATGCACTTAGCATATTTTATAGAAAGGTGAGCATAACAAGCACAAACTTTTAGACTAGATAGTACTATTGTTAGAAAGTTGAACTATTGGAAATAAAAATTGAAGATCCGTTTTAGCACAGTTGTATACTGCATGTACATAAATATCTTTCAACTACTTAGATAAAATGATAGTTTAAATCGCAAATCATTACTTGAACTAAAAAATACAAGGTTTTTACTTACGTGAAGCCACATCTTGCGAAATCTTCTAGTCTCTGGACAAAGTACCAACATCTATACGGCTAGCAAGACCGGAAAATCGAGTAATGATTTAAAATACATTAACTCTAAGTTCCGTCCCAGCTGCCACTTGTAGAAAGCTCTTTCACCATATATCCCTCAAACCCCAGTTTTTGTATACAAACTGCATAAAGTACTTCTACCGATAATGCTATTAATATTAATTACACTGGATTACCAACTTAAAATTTCGCAAAACACCAAAATACAGAAAAACATACATTAACAATAACAAAAAAATCACACTTAAAAGTACAACACATCAAAAGTGCAACTATAAGAACCACATAATTATTTTCAATTAGAATTACGGTATCAACTTATATGTAACTAAAATAATAGAAAATATTACACTTACCCTGTACTTGTACACGCGAGAGGCGAAAATAATAAAAATATTCGCAAATATATCCACAGCATAAGTAGAGCACATGCATGTGGTATCCTTAGTACAGCTGATAAGAAATTTAGAGATAAGAAAGTGCCTTGAGGCTCTACAGAGCGGCTAAATAACAGTAGGCCAGTTTGCCGATAAGATAAAACCAGGGAGGGTGCTAGGGGAATACCGAATTGTGGGGACACGTGTTTCATTCTGCGTTCAAAAATGGGGACTTATGGATTAAGATGTTTACTACTTAAAAACATAATCTAATTTTTACAAACGCATTGGAACTTTGTAAAGGATATCTATTGAACACGTATTAAATACATTATGATTATTCTTCTGATCGACATTATATCCTAAATTCAAATATCAAAGTTAAGCTACAACGATTAATATATTTTACGTAGTTTAGGAAAATAATGAATCATTAAATTAATTTCTGTGAAACAATTAGCAAAGATCATTGTACTAAAGCAAATTATTTTTGTTAAGTTTTGATAAATAACAGTAATAAATTATAGGCATTGCAGATGAATGAGTATTCACGTATAAAATAGGTATTAAAAATATTGTTTAAAACAATTTTTAGAATAATAAACTAAAATTTTTATTTAATAAAGCCATAAACTAAAATTATTAATTAAAACTTGTTAATAAATTAAACATATCAAAATTTTTACACTCAATTTTTTTTTATAGACTTAAATTTTACATAGACATCCTTTTAATAAATGCATAAACTAAACTTATTGTTTAAAACAATTTTTTACAATAATAAACTAAAATTTTTATTTAATAAATTCATAAACTAAAATTTTTTTAATAAAGTCATAAACTGAAATTATTAATGAAAACCTGTTAATAAACTAAACTGATTACTCTAAAAGATAGCTAATCACAACATATATCAGAAAAAATATAAGCAATTATAATACCTGAAAAATACCGGACAACACTCTTGTTGCATGCGGACAAAACATCGGTCAGCTCGGCTAAAGAATTCTTAGGTATCCGTTGCAGGAGAACTTACCTACGCCCAACCTACAAACTCTACAAATTTAACGACAACTGATTTTCTCTTATCAGGTATCACAGATCAGATAAGAGATAAGGAAGTGACATGCGCAGAAGACACGTGATAGTGACGTGTGCAAATCTGTGTTGATTGAATATCCGGTAGGTTTCTGGCAGGATGTACTATTTGCAATTAGGGGCAACTCTTAGTAACCAGCTAAGACAAGTTAGATGATGCAATATCTACTGGGTTGAGAAAGTTTTAAGGTAGAGGGCGCTTGGGTAATCACGTGATTTTTTAAAGAATCCGTATACAGACATTTTAGTTAGATAAAGTGGCCAGGTGTGTGTTGCGAGACTCTCTTTACACTGTGTGAGCCTATACTTAAGACGTGTGTTTTAATTGATTTTTCGCCGAGTTTCAAAAATGTCTTTGCTTGAATCGATCGAAAATAACTTTAACATTGAATACACTCCCGAGTTTTATACTCAAAGTGGTGCCGATGTGTTGCTGCAAGAAATAATACAATTGCCTTTAGATGTAAAGCCTCTGCAAAGTATTGAAAAGAAAATTTCCCCCGAGTTTTATACTGAAAGTGATGTTGACGTGCTACAGCAAGAATTGTTTCAATTACCCCTGCAAAGTAGTGAAAAGAAAATTTCCTCGACCCGTAAAGTAATTACTTTTGCTGATGAAGGAATCAATTACAGTTTACCTGGAGCAACAGTCTATGTTTACTCTTGGATACCCATTTTGCAAAAAATACGTGAAGATCTACAGAAAGTGACAAATTATGAATTTAATATGGTGCAAGTGAACTTTGGCTCTGAAGAACAACCTAAAATTGAAGACGGCAACTACGAAGATTTTAATCTAGACCTATCATCAGGTGTATGCATTCTAAGTTTTGGATCTAAACGAACTTTGGATTTTAAACCAGCGAACTGTGAAACCGCTACCATTAAATTAGAACATGGCTCAATGTGTAAGATATATCCCCCAACCAACAAACTTTTAACGCATGGTATTCCTTCTGAACCTTATGTGACAGACCCGCACATTAACCTAACATTTGCCAAAATGTACATTTATGAGCCTTCCCCGAAAAGGGCAAAGTTGGACGATTGGACGGATCATCTTTACCATAGCTTATATGCTTCTGTAAATAGTACATGGCACTTGGAAAGACTTATCTACGTTTCACTTCACGATGAAAGAACTGACTTGAAGATCTATATTAGACAATTTATTCAGAATGCCCAATTAGACTATATACCAACCGGTCAGGGAGTCGTGATGAACCCTTCCACATGGATCGAATTTATTGTAAAACTATTAGATTTTAATATAGGTCATAGCAATAGCTCTTTTATTTGTAATAATCAATTATCTGTATTTAATGATGATGGAAAATGCATCTTACAACAAATTTACAAAACCGCAGATTCATTCACGTTAAATCCAATTTCCTTAACACTTTTAAATGATCAAGTAAAAAAACTTTGCGAAATGAGAAATGAAATATTGGAATGCATTTTAAAAACGCTATATACGACGACCCTGCCTCATTTAATTTTAAAATTAAAGCCGCAAAAATATAACCGCGAACCCCATTGTAATTACGATGAAGCTAAACAACAATTAATGGATATAGTACATCAGGAAATTTTTAAAAACATAGGCCGGGTTCAAGATCATTCTTCGCATAGGATACATGCCTGTTCGAATAGATCACATATTGATGAGCGAGAGGGTCTTATAAGTAGTAAAGCATGGTTTACGGTTGACATGCCGTATATTGCAAGAGAGATATGCGAGAAAAAATGCACTTGTCATTATGACGGAGAATTTTTTTCAAACATTTTCATTGAAGACTATATGAAGTATCTTCAAAATGAGCTATTTAATTCATTTTTTCAACCGTTTTCAGATTTTGCGAATTCCAAGGATGACAAAACATGTGTAATTATGTGATGTTATTGGTGTATAACTAGTATTGCGATTGTAAAAAATATATTAAAACCATTGTGATTATGTAGAAAAAGTTTGCTTGCTTCTACAACAGTAAGATTTTACTGATTTGTGCATGATTAATTGTGGATTACACTTTGAAAAGTTATTATTTTCTTAATTGTGTAAATAGTTTGTGTAATTTAAAATATGTTTTTGTAAATAAATAAGTTTAAACATGAAAACTTTTCTGTGTTTTCTTTATGTGTATGTGCGTGTTGATTACTTGCAAAATAAAAATCTATTAAATAAAAAGTGATAAAGTTAGCATACTTGGTCACGATTTAAGGTTCTCGTTTTATACTTATCTTTTATACACTACAAGGTAGAAAGTTAGAAATTTAACAAAATTTATTGAAGCATGTACTATGGAAACATTAATCTACTACATAGAATTAAAATGTTTTGATTAAAATCATAAACTTAAGTGTGATAGGTAAATTGTGTTACATGAGAATTCCCAAAGTACTAATTTTTTATAAAATGAACTTAGCTAAAAAAGTTAGTTTCCATAATTTTATAACTTAATCGATTTTACAGGTTTTTCAAAAATAAAGTTAAGTGAGATAAAGAAACTTAGTATTTTTAAATAAAGATTTTTTAGGTGTTCTTTAATGTAAAGATCTTACCATATTTTACTTGAAGTAACAAAATATTTAAAATCATACACTATGTTTTTAAAACATTAGAGTATTACCTTGGCATATTTTTATAATTTTTATTAAGTAATGGGCTTGAATATTTTTATGAGAAATATCAACTAAGTGCACATGTTACACATTTTACTGATTGAGATGGTTATGCTTACAAATTTTAAATAAATATGCTCTTACTTTTATACATGTTACTTGTTCAAACTAAGTATACTTTTGATTTGTATACGTTTATGAGTTCTCATAAGTTATGAAATTATTTCTCGAAAGGAACTTAGCTATTAGAATTTGGTAAATTTCGTAGAAGTAGTATGCTTAACATGTTTTTGATAAAATAGATTTAAATGTGGTACAGAAATGATCAGCTATTTTAGCATAGATGTATAAACTTATCTTTATGTAAACCTTAACTAAATAAAAGTAATATAATTTATGTCTGTACAAAGTGAGGGACTTAGGCTATTTTTCAGAATTATCAAGTAAAGGGTTTTACAAAATACTTAGTAAACTGCATTAATAGATTGTAAGGTGTAATTTTTTCTTTTAGAAGTTTTGCACATTGATATATTTTATGTTCTGATAAGTCGTTGAATATGTTCTTGAAATAAACTAACATATCTGTACTTTGAAAATTTTATAGAAGTGACGAACTTTGGTATTTTTAGAATGTTACGAACTTGATACATTTTTTCTGAAGTGCTAGATATGTGAAATTGTCTTTTTAGAAACATTGAATTATTCATATTAGTGCATTTCAGTTACTCTTTCAAGATAACGGACTTAGAATTTTTTACAAATAGCAAGCTAGTAACTTGCTAAACATGCTTCTTGCAAATATTTTTAAATACCGTTCTTAAAAATTATCAAAGTTGTAACTACTAAAAGAAATAAACAAATTAAAATATAATAAATTAAGTAGAAACTGTGATTTTTAAGAACGGTATTTAAAAATATTTGCAAGAAGCATGTTTAGCAAGTTACTAGCTTGCTATTTGTAAAAAATTCTAAGTCCGTTATCTTGAAAGAGTAACTGAAATGCACTAATATGAATAATTCAATGTTTCTAAAAAGACAATTTCACATATCTAGCACTTCAGAAAAAATGTATCAAGTTCGTAACATTCTAAAAATACCAAAGTTCGTCACTTCTATAAAATTTTCAAAGTACAGATATGTTAGTTTATTTCAAGAACATATTCAACGACTTATCAGAACATAAAATATATCAATGTGCAAAACTTCTAAAAGAAAAAATTACACCTTACAATCTATTAATGCAGTTTACTAAGTATTTTGTAAAACCCTTTACTTGATAATTCTGAAAAATAGCCTAAGTCCCTCACTTTGTACAGACATAAATTATATTACTTTTATTTAGTTAAGGTTTACATAAAGATAAGTTTATACATCTATGCTAAAATAGCTGATCATTTCTGTACCACATTTAAATCTATTTTATCAAAAACATGTTAAGCATACTACTTCTACGAAATTTACCAAATTCTAATAGCTAAGTTCCTTTCGAGAAATAATTTCATAACTTATGAGAACTCATAAACGTATACAAATCAAAAGTATACTTAGTTTGAACAAGTAACATGTATAAAAGTAAGAGCATATTTATTTAAAATTTGTAAGCATAACCATCTCAATCAGTAAAATGTGTAACATGTGCACTTAGTTGATATTTCTCATAAAAATATTCAAGCCCATTACTTAATAAAAATTATAAAAATATGCCAAGGTAATACTCTAATGTTTTAAAAACATAGTGTATGATTTTAAATATTTTGTTACTTCAAGTAAAATATGGTAAGATCTTTACATTAAAGAACACCTAAAAAATCTTTATTTAAAAATACTAAGTTTCTTTATCTCACTTAACTTTATTTTTGAAAAACCTGTAAAATCGATTAAGTTATAAAATTATGGAAACTAACTTTTTTAGCTAAGTTCATTTTATAAAAAATTAGTACTTTGGGAATTCTCATGTAACACAATTTACCTATCACACTTAAGTTTATGATTTTAATCAAAACATTTTAATTCTATGTAGTAGATTAATGTTTCCATAGTACATGCTTCAATAAATTTTGTTAAATTTCTAACTTTCTACCTTGTAGTGTATAAAAGATAAGTATAAAACGAGAACCTTAAATCGTGACCAAGTATGCTAACTTTATCACTTTTTATTTAATAGATTTTTATTTTGCAAGTAATCAACACGCACATACACATAAAGAAAACACAGAAAAGTTTTCATGTTTAAACTTATTTATTTACAAAAACATATTTTAAATTACACAAACTATTTACACAATTAAGAAAATAATAACTTTTCAAAGTGTAATCCACAATTAATCATGCACAAATCAGTAAAATCTTACTGTTGTAGAAGCAAGCAAACTTTTTCTACATAATCACAATGGTTTTAATATATTTTTTACAATCGCAATACTAGTTATACACCAATAACATCACATAATTACACATGTTTTGTCATCCTTGGAATTCGCAAAATCTGAAAACGGTTGAAAAAATGAATTAAATAGCTCATTTTGAAGATACTTCATATAGTCTTCAATGAAAATGTTTGAAAAAAATTCTCCGTCATAATGACAAGTGCATTTTTTCTCGCATATCTCTCTTGCAATATACGGCATGTCAACCGTAAACCATGCTTTACTACTTATAAGACCCTCTCGCTCATCAATATGTGATCTATTCGAACAGGCATGTATCCTATGCGAAGAATGATCTTGAACCCGGCCTATGTTTTTAAAAATTTCCTGATGTACTATATCCATTAATTGTTGTTTAGCTTCATCGTAATTACAATGGGGTTCGCGGTTATATTTTTGCGGCTTTAATTTTAAAATTAAATGAGGCAGGGTCGTCGTATATAGCGTTTTTAAAATGCATTCCAATATTTCATTTCTCATTTCGCAAAGTTTTTTTACTTGATCATTTAAAAGTGTTAAGGAAATTGGATTTAACGTGAATGAATCTGCGGTTTTGTAAATTTGTTGTAAGATGCATTTTCCATCATCATTAAATACAGATAATTGATTATTACAAATAAAAGAGCTATTGCTATGACCTATATTAAAATCTAATAGTTTTACAATAAATTCGATCCATGTGGAAGGGTTCATCACGACTCCCTGACCGGTTGGTATATAGTCTAATTGGGCATTCTGAATAAATTGTCTAATATAGATCTTCAAGTCAGTTCTTTCATCGTGAAGTGAAACGTAGATAAGTCTTTCCAAGTGCCATGTACTATTTACAGAAGCATATAAGCTATGGTAAAGATGATCCGTCCAATCGTCCAACTTTGCCCTTTTCGGGGAAGGCTCATAAATGTACATTTTGGCAAATGTTAGGTTAATGTGCGGGTCTGTCACATAAGGTTCAGAAGGAATACCATGCGTTAAAAGTTTGTTGGTTGGGGGATATATCTTACACATTGAGCCATGTTCTAATTTAATGGTAGCGGTTTCACAGTTCGCTGGTTTAAAATCCAAAGTTCGTTTAGATCCAAAACTTAGAATGCATACACCTGATGATAGGTCTAGATTAAAATCTTCGTAGTTGCCGTCTTCAATTTTAGGTTGTTCTTCAGAGCCAAAGTTCACTTGCACCATATTAAATTCATAATTTGTCACTTTCTGTAGATCTTCACGTATTTTTTGCAAAATGGGTATCCAAGAGTAAACATAGACTGTTGCTCCAGGTAAACTGTAATTGATTCCTTCATCAGCAAAAGTAATTACTTTACGGGTCGAGGAAATTTTCTTTTCACTACTTTGCAGGGGTAATTGAAACAATTCTTGCTGTAGCACGTCAACATCACTTTCAGTATAAAACTCGGGGGAAATTTTCTTTTCAATACTTTGCAGAGGCTTTACATCTAAAGGCAATTGTATTATTTCTTGCAGCAACACATCGGCACCACTTTGAGTATAAAACTCGGGAGTGTATTCAATGTTAAAGTTATTTTCGATCGATTCAAGCAAAGACATTTTTGAAACTCGGCGAAAAATCAATTAAAACACACGTCTTAAGTATAGGCGCACACAGTGTAAAGAGAGTCTCGCAACACACACCTGGCCACTTTATCTAACTAAAATGTCTGTATACGGATTCTTTAAAAAATCACGTGATTACCCAAGCGCCCTCTACCTTAAAACTTTCTCAACCCAGTAGATATTGCATCATCTAACTTGTCTTAGCTGGTTACTAAGAGTTGCCCCTAATTGCAAATAGTACATCCTGCCAGAAACCTACCGGATATTCAATCAACACAGATTTGCACACGTCACTATCACGTGTCTTCTGCGCATGTCACTTCCTTATCTCTTATCTGATCTGTGATACCTGATAAGAGAAAATCAGTTGTCGTTAAATTTGTAGAGTTTGTAGGTTGGGCGTAGGTAAGTTCTCCTGCAACGGATACCTAAGAATTCTTTAGCCGAGCTGACCGATGTTTTGTCCGCATGCAACAAGAGTGTTGTCCGGTATTTTTCAGGTATTATAATTGCTTATATTTTTTCTGATATATGTTGTGATTAGCTATCTTTTAGAGTAATCAGTTTAGTTTATTAACAGGTTTTCATTAATAATTTCAGTTTATGACTTTATTAAAAAAATTTTAGTTTATGAATTTATTAAATAAAAATTTTAGTTTATTATTGTAAAAAATTGTTTTAAACAATAAGTTTAGTTTATGCATTTATTAAAAGGATGTCTATGTAAAATTTAAGTCTATAAAAAAAAATTGAGTGTAAAAATTTTGATATGTTTAATTTATTAACAAGTTTTAATTAATAATTTTAGTTTATGGCTTTATTAAATAAAAATTTTAGTTTATTATTCTAAAAATTGTTTTAAACAATATTTTTAATACCTATTTTATACGTGAATACTCATTCATCTGCAATGCCTATAATTTATTACTGTTATTTATCAAAACTTAACAAAAATAATTTGCTTTAGTACAATGATCTTTGCTAATTGTTTCACAGAAATTAATTTAATGATTCATTATTTTCCTAAACTACGTAAAATATATTAATCGTTGTAGCTTAACTTTGATATTTGAATTTAGGATATAATGTCGATCAGAAGAATAATCATAATGTATTTAATACGTGTTCAATAGATATCCTTTACAAAGTTCCAATGCGTTTGTAAAAATTAGATTATGTTTTTAAGTAGTAAACATCTTAATCCATAAGTCCCCATTTTTGAACGCAGAATGAAACACGTGTCCCCACAATTCGGTATTCCCCTAGCACCCTCCCTGGTTTTATCTTATCGGCAAACTGGCCTACTGTTATTTAGCCGCTCTGTAGAGCCTCAAGGCACTTTCTTATCTCTAAATTTCTTATCAGCTGTACTAAGGATACCACATGCATGTGCTCTACTTATGCTGTGGATATATTTGCGAATATTTTTATTATTTTCGCCTCTCGCGTGTACAAGTACAGGGTAAGTGTAATATTTTCTATTATTTTAGTTACATATAAGTTGATACCGTAATTCTAATTGAAAATAATTATGTGGTTCTTATAGTTGCACTTTTGATGTGTTGTACTTTTAAGTGTGATTTTTTTGTTATTGTTAATGTATGTTTTTCTGTATTTTGGTGTTTTGCGAAATTTTAAGTTGGTAATCCAGTGTAATTAATATTAATAGCATTATCGGTAGAAGTACTTTATGCAGTTTGTATACAAAAACTGGGGTTTGAGGGATATATGGTGAAAGAGCTTTCTACAAGTGGCAGCTGGGACGGAACTTAGAGTTAATGTATTTTAAATCATTACTCGATTTTCCGGTCTTGCTAGCCGTATAGATGTTGGTACTTTGTCCAGAGACTAGAAGATTTCGCAAGATGTGGCTTCACGTAAGTAAAAACCTTGTATTTTTTAGTTCAAGTAATGATTTGCGATTTAAACTATCATTTTATCTAAGTAGTTGAAAGATATTTATGTACATGCAGTATACAACTGTGCTAAAACGGATCTTCAATTTTTATTTCCAATAGTTCAACTTTCTAACAATAGTACTATCTAGTCTAAAAGTTTGTGCTTGTTATGCTCACCTTTCTATAAAATATGCTAAGTGCATCCATAAAAGACCTCTAAAAAGGTTGATTCATGTATAAAATTATGCTTTCATAGTCAAACTGAAATGAGTGTTGCACATAAACAATCTAACTCGTATCGTATTGAAATTCTATAAGTCAAGTTACTCTACTTGGGATATACAGTAAAAATGTTTTGTAGGATTACTAAAAATGCAATTTTTTCTCTAATTGATCTATAGAAAATATAAACTAGTATAATCGCTGCCTAAAATTTATCAAAAATGTGTTGGTAAGAAAAAATGTTTAGATAAATACTTTGTTTGTTTGTGTTTTAAGGCAAACCTGCACGCGGGGTATCTGTCTAGGATGAGGGGTGCCTTGGTAGGAGGACTTTCTAAGGGGGTCTAACGCGTATTCATACATTTCGTATACAAAAACTTGAGTTTTGGGGGATATATGGTTAAAGTGATTTTCTCGCAATAGAATATAAGACTATATCATTATTTGTAAAAATCTTTCTATGGTATAATTTTCTCACTTGCCTAACAGTAGATTAAATTTGTAGAAAATGTATGGGTATCCTAAACCTTACTTTAATATTCTAGTAAACTTACTTATTAAATATAGACTATAGAAATATTAGCTAAAAATTAAAACACTTGATTAATTTTTTTTCTTGATAAATTAAAAACACTTGATTAAAAAAAATATTTGTAATAAAATTATATAACTTAAAATTAAAACTTGGTTAAAAATAAAAATTAATTAACTCTTGATTAAAAAAATATTTGTTGTAAAAATATTTCACTTAAAATTAAAACTTGGTAAAAAATATTTGTTGTAAAATTAAAACTTGGTAAAAAATATTTGTTGTAAAATTATTTAACTAAAAATTAAAACTTGGTTAAAAAAATATTTGTTGTAAAATTACTTATTTAACTTAAAATTAAAGTTCGTAGGCCTCCTGGGGATGTTGTTCATTTCTTTGCTCCACATAGTTAATTATTATTTAAAGAAACAAAAACAACAACGCATCCTCTGTGCTACGCCCTGTCTCCATTCATGCGAGGCTAGCGTGACGTGGAAAAGCATAGTAAAAATTTTTATTTGAAATGAGGCGGTAGACGAGTTCTACCGGGCGGCTGGTGGGTCCTCATTTAATTACAATAATATTTTTTATTTCAGGTTTAATTCATATAGCTTATTTAAAATTATGTCAAAGTCTCTTATTTTGATACTAAATGTTAAAGTCCCTTATTTTTCATGAGAGAATGCATCGCAATCTGAAAATTTTTTCCAAGTCCTCTTATTTGAGAAATATCTTAATGTCTGAAAATTTTTCCAAGTCCCCTTATTTGAAAAATACCTTAAAGTCTGAAAAAATTACAAGTCTCCTTATTTGAAAAATATGTCACAATCTGAAAAAAATTACAAGTATCCTTATTTGAAAAAAAGGAAAAAAATTCTTATCAACCCTTTGAACATCCGGTCTTAGCATCCGCTCCCCACATCCGGTCCGACCACGCCCCCCTCTCTCTCTCTCTCAACCTAGGGAACGCACTTGTATGGCTGCGCACGATTAACATGGCTGCGCATGGGCAGAACTCTCCTTTCTTCCCTACTCGCAGATATGATTTCAGAAAACAGTTCGCGATGGCCTGTTTCCTCATATTTTGTCAAACGATTTTTGGAATTTAAAGTTATGTTTTTGGTCTCGCGCCCCCATGTTTCTGGGCCGAAGGCTTTGAAAAACTACCAAAACCTTGGCAGAAAATCATAGATGTGGGTGGTGATTACTACCCGCATTAACTTTTTGTTGGCGGAAAACTTTCGTTACAACCTGATATATTTGAAATTTTAGTATCACATAAGGTCATGATGTTAAAAATAGAATTAGTAAAAGAGCTCAGAAAGAATTCTTTTTACATGAAATAAACAAAACTTCAATGTTTTTTTAGGTCTCCACAAAAGTCTTTTCTTAAATGTACAAAAAAATTTTAAAAAGTTGTGAAATTTTGGGGCTTTGAACTCACAAATGTTACAACTAAAAGATCTCCCATCCAATTTTGAAATTTCCAAGAATCCTTCACAAATGAGTGAGCACAAATCTCTTTATTACTGGACCAAAATACCATGGTATATTGGTTCATATTGAATGAATATACCCTGAAAGCGGTGATCTTTCAGAACTGCTAAGGAAATAAATGTGCCGATTATTAAAAGCTTCAAAACGTAAAAAAAAAAAAAAACAGGAGACCAGTAGAAACCCCCTAAATCCAGTAGAGTCGGCAGGTATGTTATAAGGTTAAATAAGAAAATGAAAATAAAACAATTTTTAGAATTAGGTTCCTTCAAATGGTAAATATTTTCTTGATTTTGACACAAAATTCAATTTTTCTTGTATTTCCTTGACCCTTCTTCAATTTATTTGAATTTCCCCGACTTTTTTCCCCAAATCCCTCACCAAAACTCATTTTCCTGACTTTCCAGATCTGTAGAAACCCTGCATTTGTTACCCCACTATACTCAAGTCAATAACCACTGATTATAGCAGATGGCTGAACCATGAAGGTCCCAGCTTCCGACATACTGTCGTCCGGCTACCAACCTAATGGTTCAGAGTTTGGGCGGATTATGCTTTTAGTGTATTTTTGTCCAGAAAAATTACACCAAGTTTTATTAGTCTCTTGTCTTTCTTTTTAAGGGGGATGCCTTTCATGGTTTTCACATCTATTCTACAAAAAGGTTCTACACCAATAGTATTAAAAGACGACTTTCTTTTGCCAGTTCATCTATCTTTTCATTAAAGTCAACTTCGGATATAGTGAATGCATCTTATTAGTCCCGATTAACGTACTTAGGAAATGCACATAGCATTTTTCGGTTTTAGTGAACTTAAAAATTTCTGGACGGCAGAGGTGATTCCTATAAAAAGTGTCTCTTGTGTCAACTTTACCTCACAGCTGTTAACGATTTTCAAAATCCAGTAACTTTTATTTTCGGGAAAAATGTTTTTTTCTTTGTCAAAATACCCAATTTTAAAGGTGCTGGCACTACCAGAAAATACTGTCCAACTTAAAAAAAAATGTTACCACTTATTAACCAACCCAAGAAACAATGTTTTTGCACTTGGCTCATATTGATTTTGAAAATTTGCAAGAATTGTTTTTTCGGGAAAAACCTATTTTGGCCCAAAATTTCGGATTTAAAAGATGCTGGCAACAACTGAAGATATCGACCAATTTCAAAAAATTTTACACGGTTATTAGCCAACTCAAGAAACAACTTTTTTTTTCACTCGGATCTCATAGATTATAAAAATTTGCAAAACTTTTGATTTCGGCAAGAGATGCCAATTTAGGCAAACATCATTACTAATTACATCCTTAAACCAAAGATACGGTGGCATTTTTTGCATAATACGGAAAAGACTTGTCAAAATGCTAAAATGAAACGAATGGGTTCCACTTTTTTGCAAAACTATTCCGAGAAAATCTTTCATTTTCAAAATTTAATTGAAATATATAGCCTGAAAGTCTGTAATTTTCAAGACCATTGCAAAAACAATAGAAGAAAAGTAGATCAGGCACTATATCCCAGAGAGAAAATTTTAATTATCCTTATAGCCTTTAATCTGAATAGAAATTTTTTTATCCATCACATATGCCAAAAAGTTTCATGGACGACTTATTTTGTAAATAATTTTGTATGCCATCCAGGGGTCGTGTTGTTGATCACCAACATTGCAAATTACGAAAATGAAATTAGATTGCCGAATGAACTGCGAAAATTAAATGAAGACCAGGGCAACTTCTGCCACTCAGCCCAAAATTTTTTTTCTGCATCCATCCATGGCGGTGTCCAATAAAGGTTGATATTCTCCTAGTTGCAGAAATTTTTGTACCAGTCTGCAATGCAGATTTTTAAATAAAAAACTAGTCTGCGAGTCAAAATGCTGGTGGCAGGTTACCCATAAAATGCATATTAAATCAGCATATTCATCTTATATGTTAAATATGCAGCATTTGTACAATTTAGTGTATTCATTTTGCCAACAATTTCAAGCTGTGTAGATTCTTCTTGTTCAGTAACATAATTTTGAGAACCAGTTTTAGAATTACCCCCCCCCCTTTTTTTTAATTTTCTGTGAAGTACTGGCCAACAAATCTCTTCTGCCAATTCACTTTTTTCAAACAGCATTTTAATGAATTTTATAAACACGTTTTATATTTTAATGCAACAAAATTTTGAAATTTGGTTGAAAAATAAAAACTCGCCCAAAAGATTAAGAAATATTTTCGCGAAACAATCATTAATTATCAAAAATATGTAGTAATTTTAACTGTTGATACAAAAGCTAGAATAATGACTTGCAATGAACGAAAATATGGTTATTCACAAAAAAGGATGGAGAAAGATTTGATATAAAATCACTGCGTGCAGTCAGCGGCGATATCGCTCGATATGAACTCGAAATAGTCTGCAGACCTCAAGAATCTGCAACAGGCGTCGCCACGTTGCACGGTTTCTGCTACCGGAGATATTCTATTTGATTTCTTACACTTCTTCATTAATTTTGATACTCTCTCCCTTTATTAGAAAGTATCACACTTCTCCATACTCCGGAACAAAAATAGAAACAAAAACAAACCTTACTATTGATTTAACTAGAATGGAATTGCCATCTCATTTGTCACATGAAAAATCACACCACTATTAAAAAAATACCTTCAAATTCTGCTTGCTTCAAAATAACTTTTTTAATTTAAAATTTTTATTTTGACCAAAATATGTGATGTCACATTTACTGTTACTCTCTGCCCCTTTTCTTGTCACAAACTCAGTTAAGTCCTAATTACAAGTTCTTTATTTATTTCAAAGTTTACATTATTTTTTTACAGCACAATATTAGGGTGATCACAAACAACCAATCCCAAGCTGAGAATAGAACCCAGACGCAAAAGGGTGGCAGAACAGTGCGCTAGCCACTACACCACCCGGGTGGCTGGTGACCAGATTTTTGAAGAAAGAACTGCAGAGACAAATCTTGTAGTGCCCCAAATTCAGAAAAAATTTGGGACATTTTATAAATTTAAAGCTTACCCCAATTAATGATGCCTTAGCTAAATAAATATAAGCTAAGCATTCATGAAATGAAAGGAGTGAAATATGATTGATTTTTTAAAAAAATTGGGAAAAAATAAATGTTATAACTAAAATTTTGTCCCGAATTCTTCAGATTACAATTTGGGATAACTTGAAAAATCCTGAAATTGAGAACATTGGTTGTGGACGACCCCATAGTGTACATACACCATAATTATAACACAAGGTATTTTTCACTAAAATCTTAGTTTTTCAAAACTTAAGCAATGAAATTTTGGAATATCCAGGGTTCGAAAAAACCCAGGCGCCAGGTCGCACAAATGACAAAAAAATATCCCTTAGCAACTAGCTTTTTATAAAATCAATATTATTCAACATATATGAGGCTCCTAAAAATCTTTTCCTGGCACCTAATATTTTACAAATTTTTTCGACCCCTGGGAATATTAACATTAATTTTGAATATGAAATGTTTTGCAAATATAACTATCAAACTTTGGCATCAAGACAAACAATTTGCCTTTGTATTAAGTTCTTTTTTAATGCATGTCTACAAAATTTAAAATCTAATAAAGATGTGTGTTGTTTCTGTTACATTTTCAGTAAAAAACATGTATTATATTTTACCATGAAAATTTTGTCATTTATGTGAAATTATTTTGAATTAATTAATGAAATAATACTTTACAAAGCATACATGTTGAAGATCTATTGTCAAATATCAAAACAATAACAAATACTCAAGGTCTTAATCACATGCGCTCACCCATTTAAAACCAAAAAAAAAAAAAAACTTAATAAAAAAAATAAATAGTCAACTCCCTCAAATCTGAAAAAGTTTTGCCAAAAGGTTCAGGGGCGGATCCAGAAATTACTCAAGGAGGGGCAATTTTGTACCTGAAACAGGGGGGTAGAATGTGCAAAGTCATTTTATAATTAATTAGTATAATCAATTATACCAATTGATGTAATTAATTATTTTATTGATAAAATCTATATATGAGCAATGATTAAAAAGGACAGAGAGTAGTACCCGCAATACACGCCTTAGAAAAAGGCCGCATAATTTTTATTATACTTTCATTCTTTCATAATATATTTTAACAGTGATTATAACAGATTTTTGGACTTCGCCCAGGAGGGGGCGATCACCCCCACCGCCCTCACCTTGGATCCACGCCTGAAAAGGCTGTGCAGATTATAGGATTTTGCGGATTATAGGCAATTGTCTTTGTTTACATTTTTCTTTTGCAGATTTAGATTGAGTTGATGATCATCCATAAATAGACATTAAAATAAAAAGATGATATCTAATAAATTTTAAGATAAAAGTATTTTTTCAATAGTAACTCAACTTTTATCAATTTTTGAAACTAATAATTTAAACATACTCAAATAATACATATACGTACAGCAATAAAATACATATTCATTTAAAAAATGTAAAATACCATACTTAGTTAAGAACAGTTAAAAGCCATTAAAATCCGTTTAAAATATTAAAAACATAACACACCAAGTGTTTTGTCAAGCGCTTTCGGCTGCTCAGCTCACAGCCATCTTCAGAACTGGCAAGGTTGGCAAGTTTTTGACAATTGATCAGGGGCGGATCCAGAAATTACTCAAGGAGGAGGCGATTTTGTACCTGAAACAAGGGGGTAGAATGTTCAAAATCATTTTATAATAAATATAATTAATTGTACCAATTAATGTAATTAATTATATTATTAATAAAATCTATATATGAGCTCTGATTAAAAAGGACAGGGAGTAGTACCCACCATACACCCCTTAGGAAAAAGCTACTTAATTTTCATTATACCTTCATAATATATTTTAACAGATTATAACAGAGTTTGGAACTTCGCCCAAAAGGGGGCAATTGCCCCCACCACCCTCCCCTTGGATCCACGCCTGCAATTGATGGTTTTGTCCGGTTTTTACTATCATGTCAAAAACCCCTTTTTGACATAGTTTTTGACAATAAGTGTCAAAAACCTAAAATTCTGTCCTAAAATAGTGTAAATCTATTTTTTGCAATAAAATTGCATATTACAAATTTCCTCATTTTTTTATTTTAGCACTTGAGTAAACTTTTGGACAATTTTAGTCAGAACAAACTACATACTTTGTTCAAAATTTCCAAGAGTAATTTTGGTTCAATAAGCTGCTTAAAATACAAAGGCTGCGTTCAGACTGCCACTTTTGAGTAACTCGAGTTACTCAGGAAAAACCCAAGCCGTTCACACTGCCCGATTTGAGCTTTTCGGGGAGATAAACAAAGCGTTCAGACTGCCAAGTTGAGTAGCTCGAGTTTTTCCCAACTCCCCAAGGATTTTCCTTGGGAAGTTGGGGAGATAGATCACGTGAGCTTTGTTTATTGTTATTGTTCGCTCCCATTGGCTCCACAGGTTAGTAAATACCTGACGCCCCTTTTTTCCCTATTAAATACCCAAAACCGTTCACGAGGTCAATCTCCCCGAGTAAAACTCGAGCAGTTCGTGTTTTACTCGAGTTTTACCCGAAAGTGGCAGTCTCAACACGCCCAAAATAGTAATAATAAGCTACAACTGTAACTATGCAAATATATTAAAGATATATCAAAAAATAGTGTCATAAATTTACTGTGCTTGTTCTGAATAAATGCACACCCTGATTATTGCACAGGCATTTGGGCCCATGCCCTGGGTACACGTGCAGAAGCAGGCCAAAAAATTGAGTTTAGAGCTATGTATAGGGGCACAAAAATTGAACTAGCTAAATGTAGGGGCACAAAGTTTTAAAAGTGCCCTGGGCACAAAAATGTTATTGTCTGGCCCTGAATAAACAAATGTAACATAATAAAATGAAAAGTATTAGAAAATGTTGAGTGTATTGATAATAACCAATCATTATTTTGATTGCAAATTAAAATTAATTTACTTACTAGACAATATTCATATTGTAATATGATACAGAATAGTATTAGTAACAGATTATATCTACACAGAAAAACAAATATTTAGACTCATCAAAAATGTTTAGGCAACTTAATGATTAAGTAATTGAGTACGGACTTAGCTTTAGCAAAGCTCCCCTTAAAAAAAAAAAAAAAAAAAAAAAAAAAAAAAAAAAAAAAAATCATGGCATATATGTATTCAACTAATTACTAATTTTCAAAAATTTCAAACAAGCTGATCTAAGGAACAAAAAATATATAAAAAGTACTTTCAAAAGCATATTTATATACTATTTTCAATATTTAATCTTAGCATGACAGATAATTTGAATGGTGGCATGTAATTTTAGTTTAATTACATTAACTATGAAATAAAATATATTAAGTTTAATTTAATTAATTTTGTAATTTGATATTGGAAATAAAATGTGACTAATGACTGATAAAAATGACATGTAAAGGTTTCTGACAGTTTTCAACATGTTTTTGACGCCAAAAATCCAACCCTAGAGGATATTCTTGGCTCCAGCACACCACTCCAAGCTTCATCTATCTGTGCATGCTTCATGTTGTTGACGCCGCCCTCTTGCGTTAATATTTCTATTGCTTCACGTTTTAAACTATAGTTATGATTTATGATTATTATAATTCGTTATTTTTTTTAACGTTATTGAAATCAATTTCTAATTTTCCTTTAAGACTAAGGGAGATAGGGCAGTACTATGTCTATTGAATTTAATATCGTTAATGTGTTCTTTGATTCTGTCTTTTTTTTTTCTTTTTGTTACACCTCTGTAGTGGCCGGAAAGGTTAGAATCTTTATAAATAAAATTAATTTTATATACACCTGCAGTTTCTAAGGGTTTCCCCCCCCCCCTTTATGCAAGCAGATTCTTTTTAAAATGTTACTATTTGGTTTGATAGGGATTCTAATATTCTTTTTGCAGGCAAGGTTAGCGATTTTTTCGGCAATTCCGCAACAGTAAGGAATGGGATAGGTGAAAGTTAGTTAGTTTTGTTTTTGGGGCGTTGTTGATGAAGTTTATTTTTTCTGTCGTTCTATAACTAATTTGTCTACGATATTATTCGGGTAATAAGCATTTTCATTGTTTTTTTATGAATTGATATTCTTCTTTTGTTGGAACAAGTATCGAGAGCTCTGTTAATATAAGAACGGATTATAGAAATTTTATAATTATAGGAGGTTTTTGATGAGAATTTGACTATTTCATTATTATTGGTTGGTTTCTATATTGTAAGGAGTGGTTCTTATTATTTTAACGTCTAGAAAATTTAAGATGTTGTGCTGCTCTATTTCCATGGTAAATTGTATATTTTTATAAATATGGTTTATTTCCTGAAGGATATTATCAAGGTTATTGTTTTCCACTATTGCAAAAATATCATCGTATCTAAACCAGTATTTTATATGGGGGTGGAATTTCTTTTTAATTAATATTTCAAGACATCTCATTTTCCATAAAGTAATTAAAAAACTTTGTAAAAAACACACATAAGAAGTAAAAGGAAAGAGGAGTATTTTGAGTGTTTTTTCAGCCATCTCATTTTCCAGTCTGCTACTACTCCAGATATCGGGGAGTCCATGGGGGTACTCCCTTTTTCCGGCTATAAAATTTACTATTGAATTGAAAGGAGGAGTTATTGAGAATTAAAGCAAGAGCAATTTTAAGTGTTAAAGCTATATTGATCTATTTCTTTACTGATGGTATTAAACATTTCAGAGGTTCTATTGAGGGATATAAATTAATTACTTCAAAACTAACCATTTAATCAGCATCTGAAAAAGATGGATGTTCTTTCTATTAAATAATGTAAAATATAATGTGAATGTTTGTTCAGAATAAAATGTAAGTGGTCTTCGGTTTACATTTATTTCTCGGGCCGTCGTGATCAGTTGTATCCGGCCTCGTTCGATATCATGTTGTTGTTCGTAGAACGACCGAGGGTAGGGTTAGGATTTCATTCAATGTTTGGGGGAAAATATGCTAATTTCCTTAAGTATTTAATACATTTACAACATTGAAATAATGAAACAAGTCACTTACCTCATTACAATCCGATTATACACTTTTGGAACGTCTCGAATAATCAAATCCAAATAATTTTGTCTTTCACGTCTCAATCGCGCGCGCTTTGATGACTCGCACTAGCCTCAATTAACAAGTCATAGTCGCTTCGCTTCGATTCGATTGTGGGCATGTTCGTTCGGAGTAGGATGGGAAATTTCCGGTCCTACGTCACATTTGGGTACGACGTCATAGATTAGCGAGACTCTACCGTAATTTACAGGTGCAGTCGCGATTTCAAATAAGAAAAGGGCTTCTTCATATTCAAAATGTAGATTTACGAGGGTTTCTCCTTCATATACGAAAACGAGATTTCCCCTTAAAAATGAGCGGTAAATTCTCGTAAATTTATTTTTATTTTTTACAGTGTAATACTGGTCTTAAGATGGTGGTTTATAACATATATACCCGAGCTCAATCGAATGTACCGTTTAAACATTAAACGGTACATAACACGTAATTCAGGAGTTAGTTTTATATTCATGTCATTTGTTAGACATGTTCAGTATGCAATATGCATGTGTGTGTGTTAATTTTATGTAATTCTTTTGGATTTTAAGCATTACAATCCCATTTTAGAAGAATGTAAACCTAAAGCATTGAGTCAGATGGGTAGCATTTCTCACAAGATTATTTTGTTAAGTCTAGTAAGCAATAACAAAATGTTTCTGTCAAGGTGCTTTTTACAAGAAACAATGCAACTTTTGAATAAGATTTAAAATAATTCAGTTGAATTAAAAACTTGAAATTCAGAATTTCTCTTGACTAGCAGTACTCATGCACTTTCACAAATGGTTAATTTACAAGAATTGTGAAATATTAAGAGAAAAATTCGTAACATATTGTATTTCCCCAAATAGAGGTAGTATTAGCTATCAGATGCGATTTCCACAATTTTAAATTTCCCTTTAAAAGTTGCATAAAGCCTGCAGTTTTGTTGTTCTATAAAAGTGCATCGTGCAATCCGCGATGAAGCTTTCTGCATTATATTGAGTTTTTGACATATCTAGCATGTCTTTAAAGCTTGTAGAGCCAAGTGATGAATCAAATATTTTGCAAGAAAAAATGATTAATTTTGGCTTTTTATTAAGTTATCTTTTTATTTTCTAGTACTCGTGAACTGGTCCTGGGAGAAAACCTTTGAATTTTGTTGTCAGTGGCATTCTGTTAAAGAGAAGAAGATTATAGGTTTATATAATTGGTAATCACACACACATATTTTTGTGTTTTATTTATTTATTTATTTATTCAATATTCTTGAACACTATTTCAGAGTCTGCATGCTTTTGATCTCTATGTACTGATTTTTCCAAAGCTTATATCCCATTATTTTGAATAACTTTTTTTGAGATGTTCATTTCTTTTTTTAAATTATTTTTTTCTTATTTTCCAAATTGTCATGCATTAGTTATTTTTTTTTTTAGTTGTTTACTAAAGTTTTGTTATTTTGGGGAAGTTAGTGACTATGTATTAATTTTTAAATATTCGATTAAATTGAGAAAGTTATTGGGGCTGTTCTTAAAAGAAAAACAATGTATACTTTTTGGTAAAGTTTCATCAATGAGTAAATCAATGAATATATATATATATATCAGGGGCGTAGCCAAAAATTTTTTATGGGGGGGGTTACGACTACTACAACTCATATATATGTATACGCGTGTGTGATAATGTAGTGAAGAATATACATTTTGTATGGCAAAAAATTCCTCATGGGGGGTTATGACCCCCCTAGGCTACGCCCCTGATATATATATGTATGTGTGTGTGTGTGTGTGTGTGACTTGTTTTATTCCATATTTGGCATCAAGTTAATAAATTACTGGCAAAATCAAGTCTTATTTGTAATATTTTATCAAGTAACAATGAAATAAAGTATAAAAATCTATATTTAGTCCCTTCAAATTTATTTTTTTAATCGTTCACCCTCTCTATCTCTTAAAAAGAATGTTTTAAATAAAACCTAAAAACTCCTGTAGCTTTGATTTTTTTTTTGTTTAACCCTTTCGCGACGGGAAGCGCAAACGGGCGCTTATCGCTGAGGCCGGCAGTCTCTTTCGCAAATGTTGGTCCAGGGCCGGAGAGTTTTTCGCGATTAAGACTAAATCCATGAACAGAACAATCAGAATATATTATAGTGTCACTATCACTACTATCCGAATCTGCTTCAGAATCAATATCTCATAATTTCAAATAATTTGCGCCATTTCTGCTATTTCAAGCTCTAACACTTTCGAAGCTTCGACATTCTAACTGTAAAATGAGAAAAAATCCACGTCTACTAGATCTAATTATCCACTAAAAACTGGACTGCAAACCGTAATACCCAACGCTGTAGCGAAAATAAAACTCCCTGCTTACTATAAAGAAATACCACGTACGAATTTATAGAGCCGTCATAAAGTATACCATTCAGAAACATTCCTTTCAACTTACGTTTATATTATCAAAAACCACGTGTATGTGAGTCATGCTACTCCCATTCTGAGTAGAAGGTCAAATCTACATGTATCTGTAACCGCATGGACATACAATGCCATCTTGTGCCAAAAGTTATAGTTTTTAAAACGTTGCAGGATACTGGCACAACTGTGTGACGGCCGGGGGTGAACGAGGAAACGCTCTGGCACGCCAGCGTGTCGGCCGGGAACTGAGTGCGTTTCTTACTGGCACGTATACGTGACAGTCGGCGCGAAAAGGTTAAACTTGTTGTTCAAAAAATAAACTGCATGAGATTTTTCATACTTTTTCCAATGTTTAAAATGAACTGAGTTTTTTCAATTTTTCAAAAATTTTCTGATTTTTCATTAAGGTAAAGTTGTATATAAGTAAGATTGATTTAGTATCAGTAATAATTAAAGTATTTATTGAACTTGAAATTGATAAGTATTATTGCTGAAAAGTTGTTTGGACATTCTTTCAGACTTTTTCCTATTCTTGTTAATCTCATATTCTCATATCTGTACTTTAGTATACACCAAATCAAAAACTGGGAGACCAGTTTAGACACCATATGACATGTGTCACCTTTGTGCTGAAATGAGATGAAATATACTAATTTTTTTTTCAATTTTACTAATACAATATGTAAATGTAAGCTTTACACACTTAGTAAATTAAGTTAAATTGAGATTTTTTTAACCCTGCAGTATTCACGAAGTGTAATAACCTTGTCAGTGTGCATATGTTGTCATATGTTTATTTGAATATTACTCAAAAATATCTTTAGTCTAGTTTTTAACTGACTTCAAAAATATCTATGTTATCAATTGGTTTCAGTACTCAGACATGTAGCAAGGATTTTCAGCTCCCAAGAACAAATTTTCGCCTTCCTGTTTACCAAAATGCACTGAAAAAAGTTGTATATACAAATTGGTGCCTTTTGGCTGCTGTGCCCCTCCTTGCTCAACTCTAGCTACACCTCTGTCAGTACCAAATCCTTGTAAATTACCGGATTGGAAATTAAAAGTATTTTCAAACTTCTATTTAGTTATTTCTTTCATTTATTCATCTTCCACATATAGACGTGATCTTTGCTAAGAAAAAGAATGTTGTCACTTTAGTGTATTTTTTACTCTCTTCTTATTTACATGAAATAGTATAGTACTAGTCCTGAATAATTTCTATTTTTTAATTGATTGTAATAATTTCTAAATTTAATTTACCAATATTAAGTAATGTGTTAATAAAGTAGTTAGTGTGAGTTATATTTATTTTGTCACTATTAGTTTGATGTTAGTTATTAAGAACTGGTTACTGATTCAGGGATAATTTTGTTCTAAATTGATTTTAAATGTGTTTTTTGCTTAACACTGTCCTCAATTATTATAGTTTGTGTTACCTCACAAAATCTTATTTTGTGAGGTAACACAAACTCACAACCTCACAAAACCTCACAAAATCTTATTTTGTGAGGTAAGCTATATAATGATGAGTTCCTTTCTTTTAATAAAGTATTTCGTACTCTCAATCACTTTGCATATCAGTGTATTCTAATATTAATAGAACATAGAGGACAGATTATTTTATAAAAAAATACAAGCATTTCATGTATGTAAAATTAAAGATTTTCTTTTCTTTTTCCATGTAAAGAAATAGAAAAGATTTGTTGTTGTTGTTGTTGTTGTTGTTGTTTTTGCATTTTGAGAGCTGCTATATTAGGTTTTATTGCAGATTCCATGTAGCTTTTGTGTTCAGAGACAAAATTAGAATGCAAAAGGTGGCTTAAATTCTACATCTTTATTTTATTCATTTATTCATTTTTTGCATAATTTGCACAATTTTAACAGTAAGAACCCCATTTCCCTTCCTTCTCTTACTCAGAAGGTTATAGCATATGTAAATGTTACTTGAGAGTATTTATTATTACCATACATATAAACTTTTTTGATATGCTTTTGTGCTGTTCCAAAATTGTATTTAACCTGCTCCTAAAGGTGTTCTAAAATGTATGTAGATTTGCACACTTTTTATAATAAGATTATCCTCTAATTTTAGTGAAACGATAACCAAAATGTTTTGTGACCTTATTAGTGTGGCCTGGGTCAAATGAATAGTTCTGCTGACTTACTCCTCTGTAAATCCATCCCCTAGTTGAATGTGTTAGGTTGTGCTTTACTTGGAGTTTTAAATTTGACTTTAAGCCATGTACACACAAAACTGATTTAACTTTTATTTTTTATGTATTTAGCATAATTCTAGTATATGCTCTAGTATATTCTATCTGCCAACTTTTCCTGATTTTGAACCTTTCTTCAGCCTTATTCACAAATTATGGAAAAAATAAACTTTTTTATTTTTAAGGATAGATTAGCAGTTCTGTTTTAACTTTTCTAATTCTGTAATTACTTGTTGAAGTCATAATTTTTATCTTCCAGATGCTGTTAGAAGAAATCCTGAATATGAAATAATATTGAAACACTGATTTTGAACTCAATCATTGTCAATTATTAATATTTTGTTGTGTGTTCACTGCCATTGCTTTTATAACTTATTCAAACCTGTATGAATGGGTCGCAATAAAGGATATCTTCAACTTTTTTCAATTCACAGGCTATTTTTTTACTGTTGTTGAAGTTTCAGAACCACAATAACTTTATGAGTTGCCACTAGATGGCAGCACTACACTGATCGGGCTCAATTGACTGTACATTCCAAAGACTCTGAACTTTTTAGAACCTTTTTAAATCTTTCAAATTCAAGTTTTAAAATGTAAAATTAATTCCTTTCTGTATTATTTCTGTATTCTGTGTTAATTAATTCATAATTATTCTTCCATTTATTACAGTGCGGACCTGTCATTCTTTTTGAGCCCGGGCTGTGGTTGTTTTTTTTGTCTTTTTTTCCTTTTGTTTTTGTATTCAGGTAAATTTGAAATTTGTGTGACGCTTTACTAAGCGGTAAACCATAAAATATGTTTAGAAATAAACCAGATTCAGATTCAAAATGGTATTTTTAATTCAAATTGATGTTTTGTCAAGAGACAACCTAAAGATGAAAAGATTCCAGAAAAAAAGGTGAGTGCACCTTGGAATTCAAACTTGTTCTTTTTATTCGTCAATACCTTTGAAGCAGCGCTTAAAATTATATACAGTCCACAGATTCACTAATTCATTCATAAATCCTTCATAGTTTTTTTGGTCCTGTCGACCCGGAGGTATTGAAATTGTTTGAATTCAAGTCATTTGTAACGATAATTAAACTGAAAATACTGACAATTTGTTATGGCTACGAAATTAGATAAATTAAAGTCTAAGCGAACAATTCTTAGAGGGTCAGTGACGAAATTAGAAACTAAAACTTTAAAAATACTAGATTCTGACCCTTTGGATATTCAAGAAATAAGGGTAGTGCAAAGTCAGATTCGTGAAAAACAAAGTCAGTTAGAAAGTATAAATACTGAAATTGAAGATGTTATTGTTGATTTAGAGGAATTGAAGAAAGAAATTGAGGATAATGAAAAATGGGCGGAAAAAATAGTTCGCATTAAATGTCAAATTGATTCAAAATTTGAAATCTTGTGTTCTCAGAACACTAAAGTTGTTACAAATGTCGATGAAAATTCAAAACAATCGGTGAAGCTTCCCAAATTCGACCTATATCATTTCAGTGGTAGCTTGGACGATTGGCTAAGCTTTAAGCAAATCTTCGAAAGCACTATTCATGAGAACACTCAGCTTTCGGAGCTGCAGAAATTGCAATATTTAAAAGCGTCAGTCACTGGCTCTGCCAGCAAGTTAATAAAAGAATTTCCAATCACAGACTCTAGTTATAAAGAAGCATGGGCAACATTAATTTCGAGATTTGATAATAAAAAAAATCTAGCTTATGCACAGTTAAATAAATTCTTTAATTCAAAACCGTTGAAACCAAACTGTCGGAAATCAATTCTTGATTTGTTAGATAACTGTAATGAAGCTGTACGTAATTTGAAATGTTTGAATTTTGAATTTAATTCTTTTGTAGATTTAATTCTTGTTTACAACCTACAGTTAAAATTAGATGATAATTTAAAGAGGCAGTGGGAATTGGCTTTAGAAAGTGATTCTTTTCCCACCTATGATGAATTTATTTTATTTCTTGAAAAACAAGCAAGAAGTTTACAGGACATTGCTGACACTCATTCCAAAACCGAAAGTAAACCAAAAGTGGCTTTGAAGAAGTCTCTGTCTAACGCTGTCATTTCTAATTCAGACAGCAAATCGAATAATTCTAGTTGCCCAGAGTGTTCGGAATCGCATGTACCTTTCAAGTGCCCTCAATGTGCCCTCAATTTCTTAGAAAATCAGTTGAAGATAGGTGGAAAACTGTGAAAGATAAAAAGTTATGCATGAATTGCTTACGAAGCAATCATTTTGTTAACCGGTGCTTAATTTCTACAAAATGTCGTCACTGTAACTCTAAACATCATACACTTCTCCATTTTGAAAAATCTAAGTTAAATTCTTCCCCGGCTAGTGAACATACCAGTATTAACAACCACGAACAAAGTCAAGCTTCCATTAATTCTAGTTGTTTGACCAGTACCCATGACAGTTGTCAAACTTTGCTTTCTACTGTCATAGTTCTTCTAAAATCAAATACTGGAAAGTTTGTACCCTGCAGGGTCCTGGTGGATTGTGGAAGTCAAAAATCTCTCGTATCAAACTCTTGTGCTAAAAGGCTAGGTTTACCTGTTCGACAAACAAATCATAGAATATCCGGTGTCAACAATATTGTTGCAGAAACTGCTCTTTATGAAGTTGACATTATTCTAAAGTCTTGCTATAATAATGACACCTTTGATGTGAATGCGTTAGTTGTAAATAATGTGACCGTAAATCTTCCTAATTTTGTTGTTCGGAGATCTTCATGGCCTCATTTGGAAGGTCTACCTTTAGCAGATCCCAAATTCTATATTTCCAGCCCAGTTGAAATGTTGCTAGGTGCAGATTTATTTCCCTTAATAATTTTAGGAGAATCTATTCTGGGTCCTAAAGGCACTCCCTGTGCACTGAATTCTAAATTGGGATGGTTACTCTCGGGAGTCATTCATTCAAATCCTTCCCAACATTCCAAAACAAGTCTTAGTTGTCATGCTACAGTCGAATTGACTCGTGATCTTCAGAAATTTTGGGAAATTGAATCCTTGCCTGATGTAACACCAATTCACAGTTCTGAAGAAAAATACACACAAACGGTTAAACGAGTTCAGTCTGGACGTTATATGGTTGATCTTCCCTTCAAAAAAGATCCAAATCTAGGTGACTCACGAGCAAATGCATTAAAACGTTTCTATTTGCTAGAATCTAAACTGAATAGAAATCCTAAGCTTAAAGAGCAATATCATGCTTTTATGCAAGAATATATTGACCTAAATCATATGGAAGCAGTCCCAGAATCTGAACTTGATAGTCGAAATTTTTATTACATGCCTCATCATGGGGTTTTGAAAGAAGACAGCACGACAACTAAAGTGAGGGTGGTCTTTGATGCTTCGGCTAAAGGTACATCAGGACATTCTTTAAATGATTTTCTTGAAATAGGTCCAAAATTACAACCCGATTTGTTGAAGATTCTTCTTAAGTTTAGATCATACCCAATAGCTTTAACCGGAGACATCGCCAAGATGTACAGGCAGATTTTAATAAATCCTAAACATGTCGACTTTCAGAGAATCTTTTGGCGATTCCAGCCACATGCATCTATTACTAGTTTCCGATTGTTAACAGTCACATACGGAACCGCCTGTGCTCCGTTCCTAGCTATAAGGACATTGCAACAACTTGCAAAAGACTATATTTCAGAATTTCCTATTGCTGCAAAGTCAATTCTCGAAAATTTCTACGTCGATGATTACCTTGGTGGGTCGCATTCTATTGATGCAGCAACACAGTTAGTCAAAGATTTAAATCACGTTTTAGATCAAGGAGGCTTTACACTTAGAAAATGGGCTTCCAATGTGCCCTCAGTCATTGAAAATCTTCCTGAGGATCTTAAATCCACTAAGCAAAACGTAAAGCTTTCAGAAGATTCCTCCCAAAAAATCCTGGGCCTAGTTTGGAATTCGGCAGAAGACTCCTTGAAAATTCATCTGACTAGTGTTAAATCAGTGCACACCAAGCGAGAATTGCTATCGATGATAGCTCAAATCTTTGATCCCTTTGGGATTTTAGCCCCAACCACGATCATGCTCAAAATCATGATGCAAGAACTATGGAAAGACAAGTGTGCTTGGGATGATCAAGTCCCAGATTCCATTTTGAAATCCTGGCATGAGTTTAGTTCTCAAGTTGAACTCTTAAAGTCTATTGGCATACCAAGATACCTAAACTGTCAACTTCTAGCAGAGAACCACATAGAGATTCATGGCTTTTGCGATGGATCTGGCAAGGCCTACGCTGCAGTGGTATACCTTCGGACAGTGTCTTCTCTTGGTGAAATTTCAGTCAACTTTGTCGCAGCAAAAACCAGAGTCAATCCTTTAAAACCCGTTTCTCTTCCCAGAATAGAGTTATGCGCTGCATTTTTGCTTGCCCAATTATGTTCAACAATATTAGAATCGTTACCCTTTGCGGTAAATGAAATTTATTTGTGGTCCGATTCACAAATTGTTTTAAATTGGATCGAATCTCCTCCAGTCAAAGGAAACCAATTCGTCACAAATCGAGCACACAGAATCAAATCACTTATGCCACAAGCCATATGGACTTATGTCAATAGTTCATCGAATCCAGCAGACTGTGCCTCTAGAGGCATTCTACCAAAAACACTTTTGCATCACAAATTGTGGTGGCATGGGCCTGACTGGCTTAATTCCAGCATTAAATTGCCCTTATTCTTCGTTAAGTCCTCAGAGGGTTCATCAGAAAATTGCAAAGAAAATTTAATTCACGTTGCAACATCCAGTCATAAGAGCTTTCCTGATTTCTTGCTCAAGTTCTCTTCGTTTTCAAAACTTTGCAGAGTCCTTGCACTGTGCTTAAGATTCATTCACAATGCCCGTAGCTGCAATCGACATTCGAGACGTACAGGATTTGCCAGCACCCCTGAAGTTTCAAGTGCTGTTACTCACATTCTTAAATTGATTCAAGAACAAGAATTATTCGTAGAGCTGACTTTACTCAGAAAAAATCAACCTCTCCCATCCAACAACAAATATCTTTCCTTAAATGTTTTCTTAGATGACCAAGGTTTAATCAGAGTTGGTGGACGGTTGTCCAAACATCAGTCACTAAATCAAGATCAGAAGCATCCAGTGCTTCTACCGAGAAATCATGTAATTACAAAATTGATTGTTGAACAGTTTCATCAACAACACTTTCATGCTGGTGCACAACTGATTCTTTCCCTAATTCGACAAAAATACTGGATAATAAATGGCCGCTCTTTCATTCGTCAAATTTTAAATAATTGTGTTTTTTGTAAACGGTTAAAGAAGCAAACCTGCCAACAAATCATGGGAGAGTTACCAGTGGAGCGTATAACTCCAATTCGTCCTTTTTCAAAGGTGGGTCTAGATTTCGCTGGCCCTGTAATCACCAAACCAAATCTATCCAGATCCAAAGTTAGATTGAAGTCCTATATCTGTGTTTTCGTCTGCATGTGCACCAAGGCCGTGCACCTAGAAGCTGTCTCAGATTTATCTTCATCAGCGTTTCTATCATCTTTGAAACGATTTGTTTCCAGACGAGGACTTCCTTCAGACATTTTTAGTGACAATGGAAAAAACTTCAAAGGCGTGGCCAACTACCTTAAACAATTATTTCGACTCATGTACTCTGAAAGTGTTCAATACTTTGCATCCAGAAACTCCATCCACTGGCACTTCATCCCCCCTTATTCCCCTCATTTCGGGGGATTGTGGGAATCTGCGGTCAAATCAACGAAAAATCATCTCGTTAGAGCTTGTAAATCCACCATCCTAAACTTTGAAGAATTGAGTACCCTGTTGTGCCAAATCGAAGCTTGTTTGAATTCCAGACCATTAACACCCCTTTCTTCAGATCCCTCAGATATTAGAGCTCTAACCCCCGGACACTTCCTTATCGGAGTCCCACTTCTTGAAATTCCCGAACGTGAGAAGTCACCAAATCTCAGTCTGTCTGCTCGTTGGATGCTCATTCAAAGAATAAAACAAAATTTTTGGAAGCGTTGGTCCCGAGACTATTTGCACCATCTGCAAACCAGACCTAAATGGGTCACTCCACGAGCTGATCTTCAAGTCGGGGACTTAGTTGTAATTCATGATCCACAATCTATCCCTCTTCAATGGAAGTTAGGTAGAATTATCCGTACCTATCCTGGACCTGATAATCGAGTTCGTGTGGTCAGCATTTGGACTCAGAATGGTGAAGTTCAACGTCCCATTACTAAAGTGACTCTGCTTCTCCCGGCGGGGGAGAATGTTGAAGTTTCAGAACCACAATAACTTTATGAGTTGCCACTAGATGGCAGCACTACACTGATCGGGCTCAATTGACTGTACATTCCAAAGACTCTGAACTTTTTAGAACCTTTTTAAATCTTTCAAATTCAAGTTTTAAAATGTAAAATTAATTCCTTTCTGTATTATTTCTGTATTCTGTGTTAATTAATTCATAATTATTCTTCCATTTATTACAGTGCGGACCTGTCATTCTTTTTGAGCCCGGGCTGTGGTTGTTTTTTTTTTTTGTCTTTTTTCCTTTTGTTTTTGTATTCAGGTAAATTTGAAATTTGTGTGACGCTTTACTAAGCGGTAAACCATAAAATATGTTTAGAAATAAACCAGATTCAGATTCAAAATGGTATTTTTAATTCAAATTGATGTTTTGTCAAGAGACAACCTAAAGATGAAAAGATTCCAGAAAAAAAGGTGAGTGCACCTTGGAATTCAAACTTGTTCTTTTTATTCGTCAATACCTTTGAAGCAGCGCTTAAAATTATATACAGTCCACAGATTCACTAATTCATTCATAAATCCTTCAACTGTTGCAGTTCTGTAATCGTCGTAAACTTTTTTTAATTAGGTTATTCTTGGTAAACTAAAATTATCTAGTCTGAAGACTGCTCTGGACTTGGAAGTTCCATTAAAAAAGTTTCTATTTAAAAATTTGTTCATATTTTTATTAACCTAAAATTCAGGGGGAGGGGAGGGGATGTGTTTTTTCTTTTTTTTTTCTGCCCTCATTTTGATTGAATTTTTTTCTAACATATTATTGAATTTTTCTGGTTTTACCTTAATCTATTGTTCTAAATCTATATTCAATAGTATAATAATTCTTGCATAAAATCTATATTAAAAGAATTGTTTTTTCAATTTGAAGTTTGGAAAAGTTTAAGTAATTTGTAGCTATTTTGCTGTAAAAGTGAAATTTAAAGAAATGTTGTTGTTGTGTGTGTGTGTGATTATGGCAACGATACACTAGGGGGATCTGCCAGTTTTAGTAGCCGTGTTTTAGTAGCCTTGTTTTAGTAGCCATGTGGAACTCTTGCGGGTACTTTTGAGTGATGCCATTATCTGATTATTAAAATGAACCTCTGTACTCCCTCTTAATCTGTTTAGTTTCAGAATAGGATGGTCGTTTAAATACTACATGCTTTTTGTGAACAGTCCACATTTCACAGGAACGAAAACAAGAATTTAAAAATGCATGTAGGTAGATATTACTTGTACCATTGATCTATGTAAAATTTATTTTCCAGTTTTATGAATAATTCTGAACATGACAATAATCCAAAATAGCCCAGAAATGGATATCTAAGAAGTTCTGGATAATATGAAATAGGTATCGATTTCTGATTACTGGGAAATTTTGGATATGAAACAGATATCCATTTTTGGGATATTTGGGATCTTCTGGAAGTTAATTATCGTAACTGTGCAACATATATAACGATCTCTAATAGACCTGGATATTATAGATGTTATTTACTCATTAGAGAGACCACACCTTAAACTAAGTTAATAGAGGGATCTATTTTATGTTATCTGGTGGGTCTTGGACTTCTAATAGATATAACCAATATCCAGCTCTAAAGTATTAAAGATTGCCTATGGACAAACTTGTGCTGTGTGAGTAAATGCGGCAAAAATATATTTACTTGTACAATATGAAGAATATTTTCAAGACACGTGATATTGCAGATACGTTTTAAATATATTTAATTTAAATTTAATAGCAATAAAGTTTTATAATTTTGACAATATAATGCTTAAATATCAACTTTCTACTTTTCACCAATGTTAGTTTTATTTCCAGTGTAACACGGAGAAAGTTGTATTAACCAAAAAAATAAAAAATGGTATAAAATTATGTTACCATGATCCAGTATTGATCCAGTAAGTAATTACTTATCAATACTGGATATATTTTCAATGTATATCCAACACTATATATGCATTTTAAATATATCTGGGCCACACGCAAAGATTAACTTTTCTACTTTGTACGAATATTTATTTTTGTTTTCAATTTTTTAAACAATATTGAGTTAATATTTTAAAATTTATCAGTTGTAGGACTACTTCAAAAATATTTCCAATATACACCCAATATTTAGAATATATTTTTTGTATGTTATATTCAGTCGAGGCCGTACCCAGGGGGGGGGGACCAGGGGGTCCGGTTCCCCTCCCAAAAAAAATTAAAATTTCGTTTACAAAACAATAATAATTAATCCTTTTTCGCCGTTTGGTCCCCCCCCCCTAAAAAAAAAATTCAGTAGAAAAAAGATATCAATGTGTTCACAATATTGATTTAATATTTAAAAGTTTATTAGTAGTGAGACTACTTCAGAAATATTCCCAATCTATAATTAATATCTGTATGTTAATTTGAATTTTACAAATAATAATAATATTTTGAGCATATAGCAGGGCCAAATGCTAATTTTTACCAATATTGGAAATAGTTTTTATTCTCAAACAGGGGTGTAGCCAGAATTTTTTCATGGGGGGGGGGGGGTTACGACTACTGCAACTCACATACATGCATACAGGTGTGTGATAAGGGAGTGAAGAATATACATTTTGTATGGCAAAAAATTCCACATGGGGGGTATGACCCCCTAAGCCCCCCTTGGCTATGCCCTGTATCTCAAAATATTCACATACTCTGTAATTTTTTTTAAACTAATTACTTAATAATTTTGGAAAAATTTCTAATATGCATCCAATATTATTGATACATTTCAAATATTTTAAGATTCGATAGTATTAAAATTGATAAAATTTGACTAGGAACGGGCAAAATATTAAATGTCTAATATTGGATTTTATTTTCAATTAATTCACAAGATTGGGTAAATGTTGATGCTGTACAAAAAATAACTTTTAATATGTGACATATTTAAACAATAATAATAATCCATACTGTTATCAGATACATTCTTATATATAGATAGATATATAAAATTAATTATTTTAATTTCCCTAAAATAGTTAATAGCCAGAAGCAAAGCATATTCAATGAATAAATCCAGGGCCGTACCCAGAAAAAATATTTGGCGAGGGTCCAAACGGTACAAAAGGCAAAATTTTTCACAAAATGAGGTCATTATTATTATTTTATTAACAAAAATCGATTTTTTTTAGGGGGGAGGGGTCCGGACGCCCTGGATACGGCCTTGAATAATCACCCTATAAACAGTGCCGGTCACTCTTAAAAATAGTCAAAGCTCACTCTTGACTAGAGCAGTCCACTCTTTAAGGGATGACGTGCTGTCACCCTTTCCTTAGAGTGAGGCACTCTTTCCCGGAGTGCGCTTTTGAATTCCACTCCTAGTCCAGAGTCAGAAATGTCATTCCTCGGAATAGTGCTTTCTCACTCTATGGAGGTTGGCTGATTTTTGCCACGAAGGAATAGTCTGTTCACGGAAACAAGAGAACGAAAGTAAACTAACGGGTTACCAAAGAATTACATCTTTTGGCACCAATCCCTAGTTTGGAATTAACCCATTTATGCCTAGCGTCCCTTTTTTGGGACGGCATTTTCGCTATCAGTCGAAAACGTTATTTATTTTTCCTACCCTTTATTCATGAATATTGAACCTCAAATCCACAAAATATTTTAACATGAGCAAGCAGGATGGTGACATTTCAATTTTTATACATTATGATTTTATAAGAAACCATCTCTTGTTCAAGAAGCTGACATCAGAAATTTATCTATTATTGCTGGTAATAGCAAAAATCTAAGAAAGTCGCAAAAATATCTGGGCACAAATGGGTTAAGAAACGTTAAATTCGCCTACCAGCGTAAATGGAAGAAAGCAGAAATTTACACTGTGTTTGACGCTTTGGCAAAATGCCAGGTCTTTACTCTTCGCCAGTTTCCATGTGCAGTTGTTTTGTTTCGTTCTCTCAACTCGGCGAACAGACTATAGGGTGACATATCACTCCTCAGCACTAGTTTTTTACACTTGATTATTAAGAGAGTACAGTATTCCTGTGTATTATTGTTGGCCCGGAACTTTCAAATGTTCAGAGTTCAACTTTACTCTTAGTTTCAACTTTATTAAACTAATTTCAACTTTATTCTAAAATAATTACCAGTTAAATACTTGTGCAGTAATATCCCAGTTCTTTTCCACCTTCCTTGGCTTTAAATAACTTTTAAATGCTTTAAATTCGCAAATACTGCTTTATTTAAACTTAGCACGTCAGCACTTTGATGTAAACAATTATTCCTCGAGCAAACTCCGGCAACGGCGAATCAGCCATGTTGTTGCGTAATGATCGGAGTCGGCCAACGCCACCTAGAGAGGAAAGCCGCGGCGCTGACTTGTGACGTCATACCGAGTAGGTCATAGCCCACTCACGATGGCCTGGAAACGCGAAAGTCACGTGATCATCGGAACCGAACTTTTTCGAATCAGTCAGTTCAATTGTGTTGATTTGTACTTGAACGTTTCATATGTGCACGCTATGTGCACGTTTTATTCAAATTGTTTCAAATTGTATTCAAATTGTTTTATTCAAATTGTTTAAATATTTAGCTTGCATTTTACGGAATATTGCAAATATCTGTGTGCGGTGATGTGTTATATACTTATATAACGAATTATGCTTAGTGCAAGTATGGATTTTCTGTGATTAATAGGGATAATTGTTCTAAGGATAACTTCTCAAAAACCAGGTAAACTGCACTTAGATTTTTGTTATTGTTTATATACGTATTGATTTAGTGAGCACATTTTAATTTATGTGTAAAAATTCCACTATTTTGGAGGATTTTAATGACTATGTAGAAATACATTATCGTTTATTAACTTTTTTGCAGTAACTGGCAGTTGGCAGTAAACAAATCGTTTCGTTTAAAATGGGTCGTCACTGCAGTGTGTATTAGAGATGAGTTCGGGCTCATTTTTTGAAGCCCGAGCCCGAAGACTTTTAATCCGAGCCCGCCCGAGCCCGAGCAATATTATTAAAGTTGGAGCCCAAGCCCGAAATTTCAGCTAAAGACAAATAAAATTAACTACTAGATGAATAGGATACAATAATTTTTTGGGCTTCACACACCTTCTAGTCCCCCGTGCCGCTATTTTTTGAAATAAGTACGTCTATTTATCCCATGAATCACTTTTTAAAATCAAGGAGTATGTTCAACAAAGGAGAAATTTTTCACGAGCCCGAGCCCGCCCGAGCCCGAACGCAACCGTGAATTACAGAGCCCGAGCCCGAGTCGGGCCCGGGCTCGGGCTCGGGCTTTCGGGCTCGGGCTGAGCCCGTCTCATCTCTAGTGTGTATGGATGCAAATCAAATTACGATAAGCAGGAGTCGGTCAATACATTTTCCTTACCTAAATCTGATAAATTAAGGGCAGAATGGTTGAGAAGAATTCCAAATGATTTAAGCAAATTAAAGCATCCTGTAATTTGTATAAAACATTTTGACGAATCCCAAATTATAAGGAAAGATCGTGTCGTGTATAAAGGTGAATTTAAGGAATATGAGAGGAAAATCTCGAAACTTGCTGAAAATGCTGTACCGTGTATTTTCCCAAATGCGCCAGCCTATTTAAGTACAAATAAACCCAAAACACATCGAATAGCTGATGTTGAAGAAGAACAATTTTAGCAGGCTATTCAAGAGTCTTCTTGAGCAAAAAAAAATATGTTGAACGTAATCAGTTAAAATGTTTGCAAGATGTAAAAGATCATCTGCAAAATTTAATTCCAAAATTAAAACATAAATTGTTTTCTATAGAAGATAATTTAAATATAAAAATTTGCTTTTATGAAGCTCCTAATGTATGTCCAGTTATTCTAGGTTGTATTGTTATAAATAATAAGTTAAATTTTGAGGTGTATATCAATAATCAAAAATTGAATAATATTACTTTTTCTAAGTTTTCTGTAATTAATAATGTTCATATACTAGAAGCTTTAATTGAAGCTGTTGATAAATTTCTTAGAAGCCCATCACAAACTACTGTTTTAGAATCTGTAATTCATCTGTTAAAATCTGTTAGTGATTCTGATAGTTCTGATGTTTTTTTTTTTTTTTTTTTTTTTTTCTTTCATTATTCAACAGTTAGAATTGAGTAAAATGACAAAAAATAACAGACGTTATAGTAATCATACATTAATTTTAGCTTGTACATTATATGTACAGTCATCATCAGCATATAATGCTTTAATAAAATGTGGCTATTTATTTTTGCCTAGCATTCGTGTTCTGCGCAATCTTAAGAGTAGTTATTCTTTATCGAAACTAAACTTAGAAGGTAGCATTGGTTATTTAGAAAGAAAAAACAGTTTCTTGAAAATCATGAACTTACTATAAATATTTTGTTGGACGAAATATATGTTCAACCTATGTTCAATTTTAAGGGGGGTTCTATTTATGGAAGTTCTGAGAATAATCCTTCTATTGCTGCTAAAACTGCTCAGGTTTTCATGATAACTTCTGTTTTTCCATCTTATAAAGATGTTGTGAGTATTGTCCCAGTTCATAAATTGACAGCTGTAGATTTAAATAATATGATTTTGTAGGTTTTAAAGGCATTGGAAGATATTGGTTTTCAGGTTATTTCATTGATATCAGATAATAATGCTGTTAATAGATGTGCATTTGAGTTAATGGCACCAAATAAAACTTTACAGCCTTATATTACTCATCCTTTTCATGGAGCAAGGCTTCTCTTCTTTCTTTTTGATACGGTCCATATGTTGAAATCTATTCGCAATAATTGGTTCAATAAGAAGCTCATAATATTTCCTGATTTTACTGACCATACTGTTTTAAAAAGAGCTAATTATAAAGATTTAGAATCCATGTATGACATTGAAAAATCTTCTACCCTAAAATATTGGTCATTTACTTTCAGCTAAAGCTTTGCATCCATCTAATATCCAAAAGCAAAATATTAAATTAGCTCTTCAAATTTTGAATGAGAAAAACATTGTTGCGCTTAAATGTATATCGAGGGATCATCCAGAACACTTTCAAAATTCAGGTGAAACATGTGATTTTATAAGCATATTTACAAACTGGTGGAAAATAGTCAACTGCAAAAGCAATTTTGAAAGCACACGCTTTAATGATAAATATAGAACAGCTATTAGTGATGAAAATTCCAAACAAGCAGAATACCTAAAAAGTTTGTCATTATGGTTAAAAAATTGGAGGCAATCTGTATCAGTTTCTAATAGTTTGTCATCTCAGACCTTCCTGTCGTTAATTACTACTACTGATGCATTTATTAAAATGATCTATTACTTGATTTATAAATATAAAATGAAATACATTTTATTAGGCAAATTCCAAACTGATGCCTTAGAAATGCGTTTTGGGATGTACCGGCAAATGTCAGGCACAAATTATTACATTAGCTATTTACAGTTGCTAGAAAGTGAAAAAAAACTCAGATTCAAAAGTAACATTTTAATTTCATCTAAAAATGTAAATGTTCCATTAACATCTCTTTTACCAGATGACGATAAAGATTCTATGTTTTCTGTACCTGGTATAGATAGTTATGCAGATTTACTATTGGGGGATTTTTCATTTGTAAATATTTCATGGGATCAAATACCACTATTAGTGTATATATCTGGTTATGCAGTTATGAAAGAACTACGAACTGTTAATTGTAATACTTGTTTGAATTGGCTGCAAACAGAGAATAAAGTAGATGTACCCGAAGAGCTTTCAATTTATATTGCAGAATTAAGTAGGGGTAAATTAACCGTACCGACAGAAGCAGCTTTAATGGCATCATGTGTAGTGCATTACCTTTTTACACAAATTATGGAAAATTTTGAAAATGAATTCCTTAGCTTAGGTAAACAGTTAGGTATGCTTTATAAATTATCATGCTTACAACTTAGTTATGCCGATCTTATGTAAATGTATCTGTTATGTGTGAATGTAATATTCTTTTACAGACACGATTAGAAAAAAATTGTTTAATTACTTCTAAAATAATGCTAAATAATTCCACCAAGTATAAAAATGATTCTATGCAAAATTTAAAAAGTTCAGTTAAAAAGCTTAAAAAATTTCACAATTAATTTGAACTTAGTGATTCTGATATTATTATTATGCTGGGCTAGTTGTATGTTGCTGAATAGTACCATGTAGTTGCAATGTAGTAAAAATTTGTATGCTTATGTTATGTATGCTAATTTCTGATTTATTTTTTTCATTTTTATAGTATAGGCATTCAAGCAATCAGTGCGTGTAGCCTGTTGCATGTGTCTCAGTCTATACCTTCTAATTTCTAATTTATTTTTATAGTATAGGTATTCAAGCAATCAGTGCGTGTAGCCTGTTGCATGTGTATCTGTACTTTATATTTTATGAATTTATTATTTATTTATTTTTGCAGTGTAAGGGTGGATGTTACAAACCATTTTTATAGTTTGGGACATAAACCGTTTCACTGCATTCTGTGGAGTGATTTGTGAAGCACGGTCCACGTCCCTCATTCTGGTAACTGTGCAATTCATACTAATTGATTGCACAGGCTAATAGCTTCACTTTTTTTATATTTCGGTCCTTTAAATTGTCAAACTTTATTAATCTTGCATTTGCTGATTTTCGTATTCACGCTGTTTTATTAAACTTTAAATTAGCTTCCTTAAAGTAAGATTTTACGCTTTTATTTATTTTGTTATTTTTTAAAGCCAATGTTTTGCACATGTGTGCCATTCATTGGCCGGGCCACACTGCTATTATGTATAAAAATATATGTATGTATGTATATATGTTAATAACGTATTGTTTTAAAATTGAATTTATTTATATTTAATGTACATGCATAAAGTGGGCTACAAAGAGTCGGATGGCTCCGATGAAACCCCTGCCCTTTGAGCAGTTAATACAGCATTTGAAAATTAATGAGACACCCAGAATATGCTGGGGGACCCATAACCATTGCATGTACCTGTTTAAATCTTTCATCTATTTTTACTATTAAATTGGTTCATTGCCTGAATTCTTAGACTTCGTATGGATTCTTGTTTTTAAAAGTTGACTTCAAATGATATTTGTATAATCGTTTTCTAAATAAGTATAATTTTATTTTTACAATTACCTTTTAATTTTTTTAAAATTCTAAAATCTTAAAAGAACGAAAAAAATGGAATTTTTAAATTTAATTGGTATAAACTGTTTTCCTTGAAAGTGTTTAAATCGATTTTTGACAAAAAAAAAATTTAATAAGAATGAATGCAAACTGCTATGAGCTTTCTATTTATAAACACTTTCTCCCGCCGAAAAAATTCGCCAAAATTCTCATCATTTTGTCAATATAAATGTATATTATGTATTGTATTTTTCACAATATAAATATATAATAGTAGATTAAATTACGAATGTAAACAAATATAAATATTTAAATCTATCCATGTAACAAAAATGGACCGGCTCACAAAACCGGCTCATATTACCATGTTTTTTTAATATTCTTCTAACTCCCTGCCTCTTTCAATTATTTCCCAGTGTTTTATTACAATGTTAACCCTTTCGAGACGGGAAGCGCAAACGCGCGTTTATCGCTGAGGCCGGCAGTCTCTTTCGCAAATGTTTGTCCAGGGCCGGAGAGTTTTTAACGATTAAGCCTAAATCCATGAACAGAACAATCAAATTTATTTTTTTACTCGTTCACCCTCTCTATCTCTTAAAAAGAATGTTTTAAATAAAACCTAAAAACTCCTGTAGCTTTTTTTTTGTTGTTGTTTAACCCTTTCGCGACGGGAAGCGCAAACGCGCGCTTATCGCTGAGGCCGGCAGTCTCTTTCGCAAATGTTGGTCCAGGGCCGGAGAGTTTTTCGCGATTAAGCCTAAATCCATGAACAGAACAATCAATATCTCATAATTTCAAATAATTTGCGCCATTTCTGCTATTTCAAGCTCTAACACTTTCGAAGCTTCGACATTCTAACTGTAAAATGAGAAAAAATTCACGTCTACTAGATCTAATTATCCACTAAAAACTGGACTGCAAACCGTAATACCCAACGCTGTAGCGAAAATAAAACTCCCTGCTTACTATAAAGAAATACCACGTACGAATTTATAGAGCCGTCATAAAGTATACCATTCAGAAACATTCCTTTCAACTTACGTTTATATTATCAAAAACCACGTGTATGTGAGTCATGCTACTCCCATTCTGAGTAGAAGGTCAAATCTACATGTATCTGTAACCGCATGGACATACAATGCCATCTTGTGCCAAAAGTTATAGTTTTTAAAACGTTACAGGACACTGGCACAACTGTGTGACGGCCGGGGGTGAACGAGGAAACGCTCTGGCACGCCAGCGTGTCGGCCGGGAACTGAGTGCGTTTCTTACTGGCACGTATACGTGACAGTCGGCGCGAAAAGGTTAATTGAAAAAGGACCGCTGTGTTCTGTTTTAGTGCGATAATGAATGCTAAGTTAGATCGTATTCGCACATTATGCTTCAAAAGGCATGCCATTCAGATGGGTTCCGATGATCACATGACCTGTTAGTTTCGATTTCGCTTCCGGGCCATTGTGAGTGGGCTATGGGGTAGGTAAAGCAAAGCATTTCCATTGGGTCTCTGCTCTCTCCCGTGGCGCGGGAGAGACGAGAAACCCAATGGAAACGCTTTGCTTTACCTACTCGGTGTGACGTCACAAGTAAGCTCCGCGGCTTTCTTCTCTAGGGGGCGTTGAGTCGGCAGGCACACGTATGCTGGAGTGACGACATACAGCAATCTGATTGGCTACTGCTTATCGCCGCTTCACCACTGGACCGGAGTGGGCGTTTCCTCGTATTAGTCCGCGGCAAAATTGTTTAAAAGTACCGATCTTACGCGCCAGCTTCAGTTTCGAGTTTCGTTTTTAGTCTAACACTATATTGGTTTAATATAATGAGCCAAGAAGGCTACCTCTGCACAGAAAGGGCATTTCTTCTATTTTTAAGCAGTTTCTAATTTTTAAAGGAAAGTTTTTTTAGTAATACTTCAATGAAGTTTAACGTTGTTAAAGTATCTTAAGTATATAAAGTAACCAATTATAGGACTTGGAATAATCGGTTGCCCCGGCATCCAATAAATAAAGTATCAACCTTCAACAAGAATATTTGAGATCAACAGATTATGCTGCTGCCATGTTCTCCTTTTTGTTTTGAATGAACTCAATAGGTATCTAGGAAAGAGCAGCAAACGCTAACACTTCATGATAGGATGACTTTGCTAAATTAATCAGTGGTGATAAAAATTTTTCACTTAAACCCTATTGAGTATTTCAGAATGCTCTTCAGTTCAACAGAGGTTATGGGTCTTTTTCCTCTTTCCTTAGAGTCTTTTCTGACCGATGCGGTCGTTAAGCTAAAAATTAAGTCCTAGTAATTTTAAAGTATAAGAAAATTTTAGTAGGAGGGGCGGTAAAAGTAATTTCTTGAAAATTCTTTGAAATGTTAATTTTTTTGAAAAATTTTTGAAATAGTTTTTTTGGAAAACTTTTTGAGAAAGAGAAAAAAAAACTTTTTATATTAATTTTTGATGTAAATTTTGAAGAAAAAATCTTCAGTCTTGAGTCAGTTCTTGAGTATGGCTACATATACTATCCCTAAATTAAATACTCAAAATTTTGAGACATGGCAGCTGGACATAAAGTTCGTTCTAATGGAAAGGAACGTCGTGAATGGAAACGAGAAGCCTCCCTCTCTTCCTGAAGAAGGGCCTGGAAAAGCTGCTGACAATACTGAGTATTTAAAGTGCCTTAAAGAATTTGAAAGGAATAAAAATGTGGCGTTATCTTTGATCTATCTCAATATAAACGAGGAATGTCGGCGTATCCTGGACGGTATAGAATATCCTGTTGTGGCCTGGTCAACTTTAAATAAATATTTTCATCCAGATACAAGAGCTAACCATATGACTGTTTTTAGTGAATTATGTGAAATGAAAATGAATCCCAATGAAAGTGTTTTAATGTTTTCTACAAGATTATCTAAAGTCTACAATAGACTACATGCTATTGACCCTACATTCAATGAAAATTATGTAAGCTTTCAACTATTAAGATATCTACCTAATAATTTCGATAGAATAGTGCAGTCAATTTTAAGTTGGCCTAAAAAGGATTTTTCATTTAAACAGATAACAGATGCGCTGAATATCGAAGAGGTGCGCCTACAATTGAATCGGTGAGTGCAGATACCACTTCACAAAAAAGGAAATTTTTCAGGAGAGAGAAAAAACTTCATAACTCCTCCAAATTTTCAAATATTTAAACTTTTTTTTTCCTCTGTCATAACATGCATTTATGTTTCTGTCATGCAAATATTACGTAATTTCGACATCAATCAGGCTCAGGAAAATTTAAAATTTGATTCGGACTTATGCTGTTTCTGCACTCAACTGGTTTTTAGTCAACTGAAAACTTGGAAAAAGGTAATCATTCAAATCAAATCAAAGCAAATCAAATTACCATTTATTGTCTAACCATATTTATCGTATACAAAAGTCAAGAACATGAATTTAGAAGAAAAAAAAGTGCTTTGCTTGCAGAAAATTATGGAGATGAAAATCTAACATTGAAGCTGGAATAACTATTTTTTAGAAAACCACCCCTAGGGCAGGGCAAGTGGCCAATAATAGTGTTAAAATAGATCATTCTCGACCATTGATTAATTGTCGTGTGTCGACCATTGATCATTGTCGCCCATCGTTGGAAAAAGAATCCCCATATCTACAAAACTACTCAACAGACTAACGTCGTTCTTGCCCTCAACACGCATCTTGCCTTTCTAAGCTTATTTTCATCGAAAACGATTTTTCGCATTTTTCTGAATGAAGTGGTTTCTGCACTCACCGATTCAATTAAGAAAGCGTGATACCTTGGTGCAGGCAAACGCTACATCTTCAGTACAGAAAAGAAAGCAGCTTGTGTGCTTCGGCTGCAGGAAACCTGGCCATTTCCGAAACTCGTGTCCTGAAAGATCGTGCCTGGTTAAGGAATCCCAGCCTGATTCAACGTGGAGTCCGAAGGGTAGCCGCAGGAGTACCAGTCGACCCAGATTTGCCAGTCCTGGTCCAAGAGCTCGTCCTAAGAGCCCCAGTCCTGAATCAACTTCTCAGCGGAACCTGCCTAGACCAAAAATTACCGACCTCACAGCCAGAAGGAGCCCCCCTATAGTCATCGTAAGTCAAGCTTTTTTGTTTCTGCCAGCTATCTAAGCCAGAGTAGTTCAAGAAGTGAATGGATTTTTGATTCAGCCTCAAGTCATCATTTCTGTAACAATAGAGACTTGTTTTTAGACTTTGTTCCGTTAGTAAAGGAAAGACTTTCTGTAGCCGTTGACGGCATAGACTTCCCAATTGAGGGGAAGGGTTCAGTAAAACTGTGGTTCGGTCCCCGAAAATACACTCTTAATGATGTAATGTACTCTCCAAAATTAAGGAGAAATTTAATTTCTGGTGCCCGTTTGGACATGCATGGTTTTGAGTTCCATGATGTGGATGGAGTTGTAAAATTTTTATCTAAAGGGAGTAATACCCTAGTGTTTAAAGCTATTCTAAAAGAAGGGATGTATCAGGTTTCTCCCAGATTAGTCAAAAACAATAAATCAGTTTCTTTTTCAACAAATTTAAAGGACAGTGAAACCCTAAAACTTTGGCACAGAAGTTTTAGCCATATAAGTACTTCCATAATTCACACTAGTAGGAAGGAAGGTGTCACAGGTTTACCTAATTTAAAAGATGAAAACCTTTTCTGTGAACCGTGCAAAATTAGTAAATATAGAAGGGTATCCTTTAAATCTTTAAATGAAATAAGGTCAAAAGGCCCTCTGGAGCTCATTTATGCCAGTGTTTGGGGACCACATTCCATTATGAGACGTATGGGAAAACGTTATTTCCTAAGCATCCTTGACAACTTCTCCAAAAAGGTATCCTTTTTCCTATGACTGAAAAGTCCGAAGTCCAGAACATCATTAAGACATACTTTACTAGGGTCGAAAATCATTTGGGCAAGAAAGTTAAGTCGTTTCGTAGTGATAATGGATACGAAATTGTTAATTGACAGCTAGAAAAAGAAATTTCAGAAAAGGGAATAAAACATGAATTAACTAATGTGTTTACACCGGAACAGAATGGAAGTTGTGAAAGGTATAACCAAACGGTTGCTAGTGGTGCTAGAACCATTTTGAACGAGTCTGGTATCCCAGAATACTTTTGGCCCGATGCCATGCTTTACTTTACATATACATGGAACCATGTCTGCCATACAAAGTTGGATAAGACGCCATGCGAATTGTTCGCTAGTTCTAGACCATCCATGAAACATTTAAAAACCTTCGGATGTGTTGCGTACGTAGGAATACTCCGTCGCCAACGGGCACACAAACTTGATGCTAGGGCGCGGAAAGGATTCCTAATTGGATATGCCTTCAAGACGAAGGGTTATAGGATGTGGTTTCCAGACACAAATAAGATCATTGAAGCAATAAATGTCTCGTTCCGGGAAGATTTGGTATACAAAGATACATTAAGTGGAATGGTGCTGGGCCCGGATAACACGTCTGAAACGGATTCAGTTAATTCTCACGATCAAATAAATAGTAATGGTGAGGAGCTAGGTCACCCCATTACTCCTGTCTGATGAGGATCCTGTTTCTGATGAGTAGTTGTTCCCTACTCTGTCCCTGATCCTAGAGTTGTAAATTGGGAAAGGAAGGCGGTTCCCAGAAGGGATGGGTCACGCATGGATATTTATTACTTCGAAGAGGTCAAAGGAGAAAGGTTAAGATCACTGAATGAGGTAGCTAAGTATTGCACCAAAAATAATATTTCATTTAAACCCGAACTTTTTGATTTTTCAGGCTCAAATTGTGTTGTTACCCGTATTTTATTAACCTAAAAATCTGGAATGAGTTAAATAAAGAGCACTAGAAATACTTTTAGACAAACGGACACATTTAATACGTAACAACTTAAGTACACATACAAGAAACTCTGAATATCTTCATAAGCAATGATGATCCTGCTCGTGAAGCCATTCTAAAAAACCGCTAGCTAAAGTCATAGTTAAGACTACAAATAACATTGGCTCGTGTTATTTGTAGATTATGACACATCTCCCCCTTTTAGAGATTGAGTCGATCTGGAGGTTTTACAACTCTTCCATACCGAGTGACAACAGGCTGATTATTTTTCTTAGTCGAGCCCGAAGTTTTTGGTGTTTCAGTTTCAGCTTTTTTCTGTGAAACTTCTGGAGTAAGAGCACCTGCAATCAGCTGCAAAACTTCTACTGCACGTGGTTGCAGTTTTGCACTAGGAATTAGATGTTTTCTGTTTCGTCGCAGATGTTGACCTTCTTTAACGAAATACGATCTTGGTGTATCAGCATTCTTTCCAACAGTGTCAACAGCCTTCCTATCTGTTATCCACACTTTTACCCTGGATTTATCGGTCTGAGTTCATGAGAGTTATGTCTGCGATTATAATATTTTTCTTGGGTTTTATTCGATTTTCCTCGATTTCTTTTAACCGCTCTTTTTGAACAAGTCTTGGTTGAAGTGCTGATAATGGAACAGTCAATGTAATCTCCGACCCATCAGTAACTCAGCAGGGCTGTATCCATTTTTTAAAGGTGAAGCTCTGTAACTGGGGATGGACGCGAGACCACTCGAGACGAGAAATGGCTCAAGTCTCATCTCGTCTCGTCCTTTCATATCGAAGTCTCGTCTCGCACCCGGAGGTCTAGTCTCGTGCGAGACCGGTCTCGCATATTGTCTCAGCCAAAACGCCTTTTTACTTCTTTGTTCAAAGTAAAAAATGTACAGTTGTTTCACATTTATCGGGGTCTGGCATAGTCGCATACTATCTATTGTCTTCATATTTACTTCCGGGTATGAAGCATCAAAAAGTAATTGCATGCTATAGAATCTCCTAGCAAATAACTTTAAGGTGATTCTTTTAAGAAATCATTCAACTTTTGAACAGCTTTTTAAAGAATTGCTCATGCTAGAGATTCAGAAAATTTTGAGAAAGACTTCTCAGGTGGTATTGAATTCATATAAACGTTCACTCAATAAAAGTTTTGAAACATTCTCAAAAAAAAAAAAAAAAATCTTCATAAGATATTTCGCAATATTTCTCTACACGGGAGCGAATCGGCTCATTTTGGGAGTCGATTTATCTGCTAAAGATTTTTTTCTGATTACATTAAAACATATAAGTTTACTGCTAATATGAGTTCACACTACAGTTTATGAAGAAGTCATATTATATTTTCGAGTATCTAACATAACTGGTTTGTTTTTATAGCTATTCAAAGAATTTTAGGGATGTAGCCAGGGGGGGGGGGGGATTTGAATTTTTCTTAACTGAATGCTGAATATCAGGCTTTTCCGTGGGAAATTCTGCCTTTTGCAGCTTTCCTCCCCTCCATATTGTTTTCTGGCTACATGCCTGCTAGGAGGGATAGTTGCGAGATATATAATCATTATTTATAATATTATTTTTTTAATGGTTTAGTGTTTCCCTGAATAAATTTAATATCGCAAGCTCCATGGCGCACCACAAAAACCCGTCTCCCTTGAAGAAGTTTTGAGTGGGGGCACCTTCACTATTTGTTTATATGTACGTATCGTATGTCACACTGCAGTACAAAATACACAGATGCACTTGAAATGTTTGTATTGGTGATTATCTTTCACAATGTAACAGGGTGTCTACCAAATATCTGAAAGTCAATTTCCTGACTTTTGGGAGGTCCCGGGATAAAAATTCCTGACCAATACATTTTACTTTGGGAAATTGCACAGAGCCCCCTATCTTGTCTTTATATTTGCATATTTTGTACAAATTCTTGAAATCAATTTTAACTGAAGTATACAGGATTAAGCTTTCATCAATTGAGAAACAGAAGTAGTCTCACTTTCTGATAGAATTAATTCAATGTTCTTGGAAATACGGTCCTAAGCTATAAGTTACCAAGTAAGCTAATTTGTCTTTACCCTCCCGTCACGATTGATGAGCCCCCATTTTTCCCTCTTTATACAAGCACATCGCTTGATGCTTTCGCTGTCCGAAAAATGCGTTGCAGTTGCTTTCGGTTTCGAGTGACAATTAGAGAGAAAGGGTAAAAAAAAAAAGGGAGGACACGGGGGGGAAAAAAACGATTCTTTTGGTGAATTTTCCGGACCCATTATCCAATTTCCCGGTTTTTCCCAGACTTTCCGGACCCATTTTACAATTTCCCGGATTTTTACAGACTTTCCGGAGCGGTAGACACCCTGTGTAAGTAATACGGCATCATTTTGCAATAACTGCAAATTGGAGGGCACTTTTGTAGAAACAAATTTATTGAGAATTCAAGAGGAGAAGAAGGAATCCGGCATAATGAACAAATAATTTATCTCTTTTATTAAATACATGATATTAATTCTGTGTTGTTTTTATTCTTGTGAGTTTCTGCAAGCTAAGGACCCATAAAAAAATATTTTTATGAATGCCATTCACACGCAAACTATATACCAAATCAGAATCCTCCCGAATCTGCTCTTGCGTCACTGATTAGCACAAGTGGTATAGGGCTGCAATTAGAGTTCACGACACCCGGGGGAAATATCAATTAAGGCACCCCCTTGTCATGGAATCATAATTGATTTTGGCACCCTTTTTATCACGCCGTCCGGGGCACGTACCCTCCTTGCCGCCCTTTCCTTAATTGCAACCTTGGGTTGAATCACTACAAGTATAAGTTGTAATGCAAGCTTGATTTTTTTAAATTACAGAAATATTAATTCATCTTCACCATAAAGTTTTTGCTTTCATTAGTGTGTATAAAAAAGTAAAACTATTAGAAAAAATATAATCAACTGAAATTTTGTTGAAAAAGCAAACATGTGTCCAAACATTTCCTCCGAGCTACCCACAAAAATTTTCTAAAGCAGCCGCCTCTGAAAGGAATGTAGGAATGGGTTTGTGTTTTGAGTTGAAGGGGGGGGGGTGAAATAAAAAAATGTGAAACAAGTAAGCGTCCAAAAGAGTGTCTGTGATTCTACACAAACGTAAAACGTATAGGCAAAGCTTTTTTTTTTTGGCGGGGGGGGGGTCACAGGGGGAAACGTAACCCCCTGTGCCCTCCCCCATCTCTACGCCATTTATATTTTTTTAGCGACGAATAATAAAACCTCCTATTTTGACCACCAATTTTTCGAGAAGGAAAATCAAACTTTTCATCTGGAACAGAAATGTTAGTCAAAACCTCATGTTTTTCACAATCTTTTAATGCTTCTCCTGAGCTTCTTTTATCAGATGATATATCTTTACTATGCCGTTCTTCTCTTGTAAAATTAGGAACTTCTGAAACGGTGGAAACATTGGCATCATCCAATTTAATAAAATGGATATCAATTTCATTTGAAGGTTCCGCAGTTATAATTTCTGCTTCATTTTCTTCATTGCAAACTTTTTATGCTCTTTACGTCAAAGAAGCTTGCGATTTTGTTTAATTTACGTTTTCCACTCATGGTGGAAAAGCTAATAATTTACGCTTTCCCTAGAAACTTATATTTAAAATATCTTAAAAAATCAACAATAAAACATTTTAACTAATAATAACTAAACGAATAAAGATTCAAAAATAATCAACTAATAATAATAACGAAAAACTAATATAGCTGCGATCAGGGCCGTACCCAGGGGGGTAGTCCTATGGGTCCGGACCTCCCCCCCCCCGAAATTATCACAATATCTATATATTTATATGTGCATGAGAGTATATTTATATATAATATGATGATTTTCCTCCGCTAACGGTACCGCTATCCCTTAAACTGGTTTTCGACCGTACTGCGCATGCTCACGTATACCGGGCAGCAGCATAACGTTAACGTAACCCGCTATTTCTCCAAGGTTAGCGGAAGACGGTAACGGTAAACGGCAGGTACACGGTATCTATACAAGATGGCCGCCAAACAAGTGTGATTTAACATTCTTAATAAAATATGAATAAATATAGCCGACAAAGGAACGACATTTACTATAAAAGTTAACTTATTAGGGCTGGCTTTCCGATTAGCTACCGCTTGGCGACTTCCTACTACTGGCGCGCTTTTGTATCTGGCGACAGCCTTTCTTCCCTGTTTCACTTGGCAACCTCCGGATGGGAATATCGGAAGGGGGAATATCTGTGATTCGGAACCAGAACAGTCTTAGTGAATCAGGTGTATTTGAAATGAATCGGTTCTGTCACGGCTACCTTGTCCGAGATAGCCGTGCCTCTACCCTCTTCTGTTCCCACCCACCTTTGACATCATGCGCGACACAGAATGCGCACTGGGAAGAGATGAGAAGCAGGATTCTTTCCACTATCTAGACGCTTGTGCCGTTGCCGGAGTTTGCTCGAGGAATAATTGTTTACATCAAAGTGCTGACGTGCTAAGTTTAAATAAAGCAGTATTTGCGAATTTAAAGCATTTAAAAGTTATTTAAAGCCAAGGAAGGTGGAAAAGAACTGGGATATTACTGCACAAGTATTTAACTGGTAATTATATTTTAGAATTAAGTTGAATAAAGTTGAAATTAAGTTAGAGTAAAGTTGAACTCTGAACTTTTGAAAGTTCTTTGCTCACAAAGCCCCCTCTTTTTCACCTGACTGTATGTACAGAGACAGACTTCTTTTAAAACAGGAAAACCTCCGGCATCCGTTATCAGAATACAATATTCATAGAGAGTAATTAATTTTCTCAAAGTCCATTAGTATATTAAATCAGCATTAAGTTAACAAAAATATCATCAGTGCAAGGTTTTCACACAGTATACCCTACAATAAATGCAAATATACATACAGAATAAGTTGCAACACGACTGCACATTATACAAAACACTTGAGCATTCACTATGTACAGAACACACATACGGGGCCACGATTAAACGTAACTTTCACACTTTGCACTTATACATAGTACAGATAAATGCATTAATCTTATGAGTATAAACACTTTTGCAAACAAGAGAATATTAAAAAATGATTATATTCAAATAACTACTATGCAAAGCAAATAAACACCTCACCAGTACAATTAATAAACTTATGCTGAAAGATTTTAAAAGATACCCTGTAAATTAATTTCAAAAAGACACAGTGCAAAAACAATTCAATAAACACTTTGCTAACAGTAATTGAATAAACACAATGCAAAAACACACTAAAGAAACTCTATGCAAATTACAGAAATATAGAGCTCAAGAAAATTGAGTTCTACCCCCACCTATTCCTTTTAAACAGGGACATTTTTCATTTTATTTTTTGATAAAGATATTTGTAATAAACCTTTGTAAATCATTTTTAGTTAATGGTTTTATGAAAACATCTGATAAATTAGATTTACTGCCCACAAAACGTATGTGAAATTTTTGTGCATTCTACAGGTCTCTAATAAAAAATAACCTTACGTCTATACGTTTCAATCTGTAATTTTCAATGGGTGATTTTATGAAATTATTGCGGCCTGATTATCAGCATATAAAATTGGAATAGGTTGCTCACCTTTAACAGCTCCCCTATTGTAACACTCACTTACGATGCTGTCAAACCAAACTATTTCTTTCACCGCCTCCGTCATTGACACGAACTCTGCTTCCATAGTTGACAAACTCGCGCTCTTTTCTTTAAATGTTCGCCAACCTATGGGGGACCTTCCTAATAAAACTAACTGGCCTCCGAGAGACGTTCGGTCATCCCGGTTAGTGGCAAAATCAGCATCAGAGTAAACAACAAGCTGGGGGTGCTCAAATAATAATTCTAACTTATAGTTAGTTGTGTGCACTGTATACCCTAAAAGTCTCAACAGTCGGTCCCAATGGGGCATGCCAGGGTTCGACTGGAATTGACTAAATATATTTACTGCATATGCGATATCAGGTCTAGTTCTATTAGAAATAAATGATAGGCAACCTAAAATACTTCGGTAAGACAATTTAGACATTTCACTGATTTCCTCTTGTGTTGTTGGGCAAAATTTCTTATCAGGTCTGAGTATTATCAAGTGAGTAAACTGAGCCTTTTGCTATAGGGAGAGAAGATATGGGTATTTTAAAATGGCTAAATCGTTCATTCACTTCCTCAATGTAGGAGCGTTGGTGTAGCCAAACTTTACCGCCATTTTCTTCAAATTTGACACCTAAGAGTGTACGAGTTCTTCCCAAGACTGTAATATCAAAATGGCCTTTCAGTTTATCCAAATCACTGTTTATTACATTTTGGTTTTTACCAAAAATAGCAATGTTAAAAGTGTGTTATTTAATGTTAAAAGTCATCTACATACAGGATTAAAATTAAGTAATCTTTAAAAATGTATGCACAGTTCCCCCATTCGAATTTATTAAAACCCATTTCCAGTAAAGTATTATGTACCTCGAAACAGTGGCGCACCCAGGATTTTGTTTTAGGGGGGGCTATCACAGCAAACGAAAAAGTCGAAAGAGGGCATAATTAGGATGATGTTGGCGCCTATAGGGACGAGCTTTGGCAATTTTGTTTAGAAAAGCATCTCATTTCAAAACTTTAATAAACTTAGCTGTTTTTACTCTTAACAATGTTATGTGCCATAAAAAAGGAAAAAAAAAAATCTTCACACTAAGCTTATGTTTCCCATCCTAATTATTTTGCTCCTGTTTCTAAAAAATATCCTGTCTTATGTAAATATTTAATTAATATCTATATCGTTATATATATAAAAAAAAAAATATTTTTACGTTTTTAATGTTAAAAGTGTTTGTATATCAAAACATACATACCTGCTTTTGGTAAAGAGTATGTGGCATCATCATCAAATAGCAGTATTTCGAGACATAAACAGAAATAAAGTGGTGAGCAAGCTGATTCAATATTTTACTTGCCATCTCAATGAAATAGTAGTAAGAAAGTAATCAGCATACCAGTGAAATTATAAAATTGTGATGTTTTTTAAAGTTGCTACATCCTCTTTCTAAAAATACATTTTTATTAGGAAAAAAAAAACTGATTAAATAAACAACGCTATGAAAACAGTCCTAACATATAGTACTTATAAAACAAAATCCAGTTTTCGTTTCCCTTTCCGCACTAAAATATCTAATTTCTTTTGAGTCGACAGAAATGTCTCTATGAATATTTAATTTAGACAGGCCATTTAGCCTTGCTTCTCCCATTGTGTTTCTCAAATAAGTTTTCACTTTTTTAAAAGTTGGAAATGTTCGCTCAGGGGTGCTGGTTGATACAGGTAAAACTGAAAAAATGTTGAAAAGAATATGAACGTTTGGGAATAAACTGCTGTCGCAAATGTCCAAGGCCTCGATTGCATTTTTGGGTAACGATGCGACTTTTTCACCGGTTTGCGCAGACTTGCTTTGAAACTTGCTGTACCACAACTCAAACTCAGATGTCAAACAGCTCAACCCGATTCCACTTAAATCCTCTGAGTAAAAATCCACAAGTTTCATAAAATCGCTGATATTCTGCTTTGAGGCATTTGAACCAGTTGGTAAAAGGCAACGAAAACTGCTGAGGATATTCTTGTGTTTTACGAATCTTTCCCGAAAATTACTCAGCAAGGTGTCTGTCCACGGAATGAAAACTGCCCGCCGAAAGAATTCTTCAGCATTCTCAGCTGGCACATTTATTTTTATGGACTTGACAGCCACCCTTCACTAACCTTGGTAGAGTGATTTGTGAACCAATGTTTTCAGCTACGCATTTTTCAAAGATTATTTTAAACTTCTCATTTGCATTTTCTCTTATTTTGGATAGAGCTGAGATTTCTTCTTCTGCGTGCGATATAGCACCAACAAGATCAGCATCTTGCAGCTTTCTGCTGAGAGGTAAAGTTTAGCTCAACAATTTTTCAGCTGACAAAAGAACTACTATAAATTCTGGGTGCTGTATCGCTTTGAGAAGAATAAATGCATTTGATGAGGCATCTCTCTCATCCCACTGCATCATTTCTTCTAGAGCGACTGCAACAGAGTGCAGAAGCTGGACCATAACCATGACTGCTTCTTGCCTTTGTACCCATCTGGTGGGGCAAAAGTTGCTTCAACTTAAACTTTTGGGACTCTGGAGCAATTTCAGCAATCTTTTTCTGCAGAATAAGAAGTCTTTTGGGAATGTTAAAAAATCATATAATTTTCGAATGGTGCTGAAACAGTTTTTTATAGCGATTACTTCAGAATTTCCAATCGCTAAATTTAAACTGTGTGAAGCACAGTGAACATAAATTGCCTTTGGGTGCTTTCCAAGAATACATGCTTGCGTGCCTACATGCTTTCCACTCATAGATGCAGCTCCATCATACCCTTGGCCTCTAAGAAAATCAGCATGTATCCCTAGCTCATGTGAAATTTTTAGAATTGATTCTGCAATATTTTTGCCAGTCGATCTTTTTAACGGCATGAATTGTAAAAAGCGTTCTTGAATAACGTATCCTTTTGTTGTTTCATATTTTGCATATCGCAAACAGATTGCCAGCTGTTCAGAGCATGAAACATCCGTTGTTTCGTCCGCTGAAACAGAAAAGAATTTCGCTCTGTTTACTTCTAGTACAATTTTTTTTTGTTATTATTACATCACAGGCCTCAATTACTTGGTTCTGAATGTTCCAACTTATATAAGTTGCATTTCGCCCGCATGATTCAAAATGTTTCCCTAAATTTTCATTGCCATTGCTTATTTGTTGTCTTAACAAGGCTCGAAAATTTCCCTCATTTTCAGCTGGTTGTTCGTTGATATCAAACTGCCCATAGTCCACATGACCTCTAAGTGGAATATTTTGCCTTCCACACAAAATCACAATATCTATAATGTACTTCAAGATTAATCTGTTTTGTGCTGCTTGATTTGCACGTGAAATATTGATAGAATTATCAATAGATTCTTTTTCATTTTTCATAATCTTTAGGAAATCGTCGGCTTTTAGCATCGCATTGCGATGATATGTTGTAGTTTGATGGCTTTCAAACCTTTCAATAGCCTTTTTCCAAGCACAAAACCCTTCTGTGACCAGTTGAACAGTATGCGTTGAACTTGACATACCTATTCTTAGGAGCAAAGACCATGCAAACCTTACAATATGAACTGTCCTCATATGACGAATATGCAAGCCATTTACCGTAAATGCCGGCGTATAACGCGCACCTATAGTTTTAAACTTCATTTTTTAATTTTTATGTATATCCTCCGTATAACGCGCACCCTTTACTTTGCAATCACAGACTTGTCCTATGGAATCCAGAAAGTCTTTTAGTTTGGGATATGCTCAGATCCCATTTAACGTATAATACATAGAAATTAATGAAAGAGTAACACAGGCATGGCAGTTATTCCAGACGGATTAACGCCATTAGTTCAACCTTTAGATGTGTGTATTAATAAACCATTCAAAGGAATTTTAAAACGATTTTGGAATACGTGGATGTTGGAAGGATATAAAACATTTACGAAAGGAGGTGAAATGCGTCATGCCAGTCTAGAAATAGTGTGTGAATGGATAATACAAGCATGGGATGAAATTAAACCTGACATAATTAAAAAGTTATTTAAAAAAATGTAGTATATCGAACAATCTTGATGGAACGCAAGATAACTATTTATTTATGGATCAGAGTAATAGTGATAGTGAAGATGAAACTGAATTTGGTCATGTGCCTGAAAATATATCGGAAGATGAATATGATGAACTTTTTATGCTGTCCGACGATGAAAATTGAAGTTCATAAGGTATGTCATTTCTTTTAAATAAACAACATTCAGGTACATGTAGAAATCTCCTTTTTTTATGCTCATCTTTTCCTTATTTTTAAATTTATCATTTTTATAACCGGCGTATAACGCGCACCCTTAAATTTCGACCTTATTTTTTGTATGAAAAGTGCGCGTTATACGCCGGAATTTACGGTATATTATTTTAGCCACGAATAATAAAACCTCCTATTTTGACCACCAATTTTTCGAGAAGGAAAATCAAACTTTTCATCTGGAACCCAAATGTTAGTCAAAACCTCATGTTTTTCATAATCTTTTAATGCTTCTCCTGAGCTTCTTTTATAAGATGATATATCTTTAATGTGCCTTTCTTCTCTTGTAAAATTCGGAACTTCTGAAACGGTGGAAACATTGACATCATCCGATTTAATAAAAGGGATATCAATTTCATTTGAAGGTTCCGCAGTTGTAATTTCTGCTTCATTTTCTTCATTACAGACTTTTTTTGCTCTTTACGTCAAAGAAGCTTGTTATTTTGTTTAATTTACGTTTTCCACTCATGGCGATAAAGCTAATAATTTACGCTTTCACTAGAAACTTATATTTAAAAAATCTTAAAATATCAAAAATAAAACATTTCAACTAATAATAACTAAATAACTAATAAAGATCCAAAAATAACTAACTAATAATAATAACGAAAAATAATATAGCTGCGATAACGAAATGAAAAAGACGGAATACATATGACAATTTTCGCTCGTGCTCTCTGAGATAAATGTCGCTCTGATTTCAAGACAACTATCCTAGGGCGAATCTATTTCAACTGACCAGTGACAACGTGAAGGTCACCCTTTGAACGCAATACCCTAGTTATACCCCCCCCACACACACACACACACTGGTGGGAGTATAGATGGTAATGAGATATCCCGAAGCCCCCTGCGCTAACCCCAAAACCCTCAGGGGTTCCAAGTTTTTTCCCATTCGAGTGTGGACAAGATCAACGTTTTTCTTCGGAGAAAAACATTGCTGTTTGAGACCCCATCCGCTTACTTAAAAAGGAAACTATAAAAAGATAACAGAAAAAGACATTCTCTGAAAATAATTCAGACAATTAATAAAACCTTTTAGCTGTTAAATGTAGTAACAATTTTCTAATTTTTAGTTTTTCATTTTATTACTTGCTCTTGGGGGGGGGGGGATTTAGCCCCCATAGCCCTCCCCGTGGGTGCGCTAATGCCTCGAAAAACCATTGCTGGCCACTTTGCTTCAAACTATAAATAGCTCGGTCTAAACGACAGTATTTTTCTTTCTGGTCCTGCACCTCAAAACCAGGAGGCTGTGACATATAAATGTCTTCATTCAGGGGGGCGTACAAGTACGCGCCTTTCACGTCGCACTGCAGGTGAGACCAACCACAAAAGGAGACAAGGAAATCGAAAAAGAATGTTATTAAGCTGAAGTTAACCACAGGGCTAAAGGTCTCATCATACGAGATGCCTTTTTCTTGTTTATATCCCTGGGCAACCATCCTCTGTTTGAATCTTACGACTTTACCAGTCTCGTCTCGCTTTAGGATAAAAACCCATCTACAACTTACAGGCGTGACATTATTTGGCAGGTCTTCTAAATGCTATACCCCCCCAATCTTTCATTATGTCGATTTTCTCTCTCATAGTTTTAAGCCACTCTTCTTTATACTCTGACTTGACTGCCTGTTTAAATGTCCTTGGGACAACTACACGGTCTAGTCAGCTTGAGGTGCTCATACTGGTGGAGGGTTCACCGTTATTCACTACTGGCAGGGTGCGAATTGACGGGGGGGATGCCGGGGATTGTCCCTGGCTGAAGAATATTATATCCCTGGCTAGAGAAATATTAATAGATCCCCGCCAGGGATACTATTTATCCCCTGCTGGAGAAATATTAAAATGAGTCTCTGTCCTTACAAAATCAACAGTACCTAACGATTTTAAGTACTGAAAATAGAAATTCTTTTATTTACTAGACAAGGGATCAAGTTACAAACATCCCTTTGAAATCGATATATACATGCCTGATGCCACTTCTCATTCTGCAACACATTAAGACTGCGAAATGAACGAACAAACGCTGTTCCGTCACGAGCTGAATTTGAGGTTAGACATAGAATCGACATAGGCAGGAATATATGTGCACAGAAAATCGGGGGTCGACTTTTGTTTAAGTCCCTTCCCAGACATGTTGGAGACTGCATTTGTCATGTAATAAATATATTATGTGAGTGGAACATTTTATGCCTTCCCTGTTTTTTCTTTCTTTTTTTTTTTCTTTTCAAATGTCCCCTCCAGAAGAATGTTTTCTTTCAAATGTCCCCCCCCCCCGGAGAAAATGTTCAATTCGCACCCTGACTACTGGAGAGATTGTATTTTCTATTATGACACCCCTTCATCTTTATTTGTGTGGCATAATCTACAAATAACACGAGCCAACGTTATTTGTAGTCTTAACTATGACTTTAGCTAGCGGTTTTTTAGAGCGACTTCACGAGCAGGATCATCACTGCTTATGAAGATATTCAGAGTTACTTGTATGTGTACTTAAGTTGTTACGTATTAAATGTGTCTGTTTGTCTAAAAGTGTTTCTAGTGCTCTTTATTTAACACATTCCAGATTTTTAGGTTAATAAAATACGGGTAACAACACATGGTGGCAGCGGTGGGATTCGAACCCACGCCTCCGAAGAGACTGGTGCCTCAAACCAGAAGAAATTTGTTATATTACAAAAGTTTAATGAGTATTTTGTCATTAAAAGAAATGTTATTTTTGAAAGACTGCAATTTAACAGACGGGTACAGAGAGAAGGGGATCGGTAAATGATAATTAAATCATTATCATTTCTTCCAATTTGTTTGGAAGAAATTAACATCATGGATGGTCTTCAGCGATGTTTATTAAGAAAACCAGCCATAAAAATGTTTGAATTAGCTCCTAATATTCTAGGCCATTGTGTGCGTAGCATTAGTAGTTTTGATCCTATCGAGGAATTCCCTACTCTGTTTCAAGGTCTTGGTTTACTAAAAGGTAACTACCACATTGAACTCATCAATGATGTTAAACCTTATGCTCTCACCTCTCCACGACGAATTCCTATACCGTTAGAGAAAACAAGAGAAGAAATAAAAAGAATGCAGGAATTAAATGTAATTCAACCAGTAGAAAAACCAACTGATTGGTGTTCCCCAGCCGTTGTTGTAAGAAAAAAAGTTGGAAATGTTAGGATTTGTGTAGATTTGACGGTACTTAATAGAAGTATACGAAGGGAATGGCACCCGTTACCAACTACAGAATACAATTTATCTCTTTTGGCGGGAGCCAAGGTGTTTTCAAAATTAGACGCGAACTCTGGTTTCTGGCAAATACCACTTGACGAAGAATCGTCTTATCTTACTACTTTCGTAACACCCTTTGGAAGATTCCGTTTTTTGCGTTTGCCATTCGGAATTTCATCGACTCCAGAGCATTTTCAGCGTAGAATGTCGCAGGTGTTAGAAGGTTTTCGAGGTATCATATGCCATATGGATGACATCCTTATTTGGGGATCCACTCAAGAAGAACACGATGAACATTTAAAGATGACTTTGAATCGTATCAAAGAAACCGGGATAACCCTAAACAAAGAAAAATGTTGTTTTTCTGTCAAGTCAATAAAATTCCTTGGATATGTTATTGATGAATCAAGAAGAATACATCCAAAGACAAAGACAAGATAAAAGCCATAAGAAAATTTAAACGTCCTACAAATAAGACTGAGCTGAAACAACTCCTTGGGATGGCTAATTACTTAGCCCGATTTATACCGAAATATTCAGAGACGTTAGCACCTTTGATTTCCCTCTTATCAACAAAGAACGAATTTGTTTGGGATATACCTCAAGAAAATGTACTGATGAAACTTAAGAGATTTTGTCATCAGAGCCAGTACTCGCAATTTTTGACCCTAACAAGCAATCTATCGTAACGGCTGATGCTTCTTCCTATGGTCTAGGAGCAATATTGAGCCAAAAACAGGAAGACTACAGTTAAAGTAATCGCTTATGCATCGCGCACATTAATGCCAACTGAAAAGCGTTACGCCCAAATTGAGAAAGAAGTTCTTGCGCTGACTTGGGTATGTGAGAAGTTTTGTAACTACTTGATAGGTACCAGGTTTCTTCTAGAAACAGATCACAAACCTCTTGTCCCTATCTTAATGAGAAAATCTCTGGATGATTTAACTCCCCGTCTTCAAAGATTCAAAATGAGATTGATGAGATACTCTGTTGACGTTTTTCACACCCCAGGGAAGAATTTATGTGCAGCGGATGCATTATCAAGAGCACCTCACCAAGAAGAGATTCCGGACCTTGAATTAGAAGAGGAAGTTGAAGCTTTCGTTAATTTGGTAACAGACTCTGTCCCTGTAGCTCCACAAAGACTTTCTCAGTTAAAATTAGAACACGAGCAAGATTCAACATGCAAAATGTTAACGGTCTATGCTTTACAAGGACGGCCGTAGAAAAATAAAGTAGGACCATCATGTCTAGCTTACTGGCCTTTGCGATACGAAATATCCTTACAGAATGGATTACTTATGAGAGGAGCTCGAATAATTGTTCCAGACAAACTACGAGAAGAAATTTTAGAGAAAATACATGAAGATCATATGGGAATAAATAAATATAGAGCTTTGGCTAACTCCACGGTCTATTGGCCTGGTATTAGCAAACAGATAGAGAAACTAGTTCGAAATTGTACATCGTGTATACAGGAAGCTAGAAACCTTTCTGAGCCATTGAAACCAACAAGTTTTCCACAAAGACCTTGGGAAATAGTAGCTATGGATTTGTTGAAGTTTCATTCTGATTGGTATTTGTTAGTGACTGATTACTATTCACGGTATCCAGAAGTCGCAAAATTGGACAGACTTACATCCAACGAAGTGATTTTACATTGCAGTCAATCTTCGCCAGGCATGGAATACCTGATGTAGTTAGGTCTGATAATGGACGACAGTTTGAAGTAACTAGAACCGCTGAATTTCAGCAATTTGCAAAAACATGGTTTCAAACATGTTACTTCGAGTCCAAAATATCCTCAAAGCAATGGTTTTGTGGAAGCTGCTGTTAAAATCATCAAGCTCAGATTGAAGAAATCGAAAAACCCATATTTAGCACTTCTCTGTAACAGATAGGGATGGACGCGAGACCACGAGATGAGACGAGACTTCTCGCGGTCTCGCACTTTGACGAGACGAGACCACGGTACTTCAAAATCTTTCTAAAAGCGGCAAGAGCATATTTTGCAAAAAACTTTGCCCCACAGAAATTAGCACAGATTAATAATTAGCTTACAGCATGAGGTGTACAGAAAATTACTTTTGTAGTATTTTCATAATTTGAAATGTTCGTGAAATTATGTGTTTACATGATTAGTCGAAACAAAATAATACGGTTATGGGTGTGACCAGTGGCGTATAGCAAAGGTCTGAATGTCTGCCCCCCCTCCCCGACCCGCAGAATATTTTTTGGGGGTTCCCCTCCAATCTTTTATGAAATGGTCAAGTTTTTAATTTTTATCCATTCCTCTCGCATCTAGAATAGAGATAATTCAATAATGATTCCCGTGAAGATTAAAAAATGAAAGTTTAAATTAATAATATTTTTAAGCTAAAACGTACTTAAAATATACAAATGTAAAAAATGTGTATTTTTACACAAATCAAGCGTTCGTTTGATTGTTGAACGTGCTTTTATTTGGAATACTACTACTTTTCATGCGCACTGATAGTTCTATTGAAGGTTGCAGTGTGAATGATTAATCAAAAGAAGGAATATTAGAGAAAGGGAAGTTCTTTGGGATTATTTTATTAGAGCAATTATTTGAGATTCGTCTATGATTATTTGTAGTTTTTGTGTCTAGTGGTTCTTACTGCATAAAAATAAGAAATAATTATTGTATGAGGTTTTAAATTTTTTTTAAACTAATTTCGTTAAAAATTTAACCGCATTTTCCTAAAGTTATTCAAATAATCAAAAGAAAAAACATACGTTTAAATTAATTTTTTCTTTGAATTTAAAATTTTGCTTTAATTTGTTCATAACTATTTTCTGAGGATTTTATTCTATAAATTCATTTTGTTTAAAATTTTAAACGAAATTTTCTTAAACCAACGCAAAACGGAAAAAAAAAATGCTTTGGAAAACAATTTATTTTCCCGACACTAGATGGCGATACCAAATGAACGATGCAAGAATTTAAAGATCGATGAATCTTCAAGATTTCGAGCTAAAAACTCCTATAGCACTAATAAGGGCCACGGCTATCTCCGTGGCCCTTATTAGTGCCGTGGTAGAGGGGAAACTTCTCACTAGCGTCTAGCCCCTGACGGCAACTACTGCGGCGGGCGATGACGTCGTTTCATGCATGAAGATCTAAGGAGACTCATCGGGAATGGGCGATCAGGCGGGAAAACGGACCAGGATCCATTTTCACCGGCAGGAGGCGCAGCGCACCGCTCCAATAGGGATTTAGCGTGGTTTTGATTGTGAACGAGCTATATATTTTTAATAAAATAAATTATTTTGATAGAATATGGGTCGAGCGAGTCACTGCTTTGCACCTGGATGTGACAGTGGATATCCAGAAGCCAGAAAAAGAAATGTATCGCTCGGGAAGAAAAATCCAACGTTATTTAAAGCTCCAAACAGCATCAATATAGCATCACCATAATATTTCTTTAATATGGCCCCTTATAAATGTATAACATAAAAAGTAACACTATGTAAATAGAAAACCTTTTGTACATGTTAGTAGTAGTATAATGCTAATATGAACACTTTAAAATTGGCATTTGGCCCAATAATCAAATTGAAACAGCAGTATAATACTTTGAAATTGTCGATTTTTTAAAAAATAATAACAGTTTTATGAATAATATTTTTCTGTTTATTAATTTAATTAGGGTGGGGGAGGGGATTTTATAATATATAAGAGATGCACAAATGAATAGATATTTTTGGCATAAGTCTGCAAAACTTATACAGAAACAAATATTTTCAATTCAAAGTCTGTTTTTTTTTAAATACAAAATTTTTCAAAATTAAAGAAATATTAGATTTTTTCTGATATGTGAAGCTTGCAAAACTGATGCAAAAGAGTCAATCACTGAATATGCGTGTATTTATTGAATTAATATTTTTTTTCCCTTTATGCTTTTTATGAAATTTTTTGTAGTACTGAAAAATGATATTGAAACTGAAAAGACGTTGATTTTTATGTAATTTTTTGTGGTACTCAGGTCCTTATTATCGCACGGGCAAATCGGGACTTTGCCCAGGGCCCCCCAATTTCAAATCTTGTTCTGAAACATCCTTCTTTATATCAAAATTTTATGAAAAATAAAACAAATTTCATAGATGCCCCCCCCCCAAATTCATCAATTCCTGGGGCCCTTGTTGGTTATAATCAGGTTCTGGTGGTGCTGAAAAACGGCGTTAAATGTTTTTCTCTTTCCATATTTGTTTTGGTTTTTTGGTTTAACTAACCAACTTTAAGACTAAAGACAAAAAAAAAAAAATAATAATAATAAATAAAATATAATGTGGAAGAGCGGGTATATAAGAGGAATTTATAGCCTGAAAGAAGGCAGGGAATATTTTTTAATTTTTAGCGAATTGCTACCAAAAATATTTGTCAAAAACTGATCTATTATATCGTTCGCATGCAGTTTTAAAGAGAATTTATTTAAATTATTAATTAATTTATTAAATTTTCAAACTGATGGTACATCGTTGTAACTAAGTAATATAGAAACAAAATTATTATATATGCATATTAATTATCATATTTATTTATTCAAATGTTAGTGTATACTTCATGAAATTTCAGCATAAATTAATAAATCCCAATTAGAGAAGCATTAAATCGCGCGCGATGTTGTTTTCCGCTACCGTCAATAGATGGCGCAATCAATGGTAGCCGCAGTTTCGTCGGCAATTCTCATACTGTGTAGTTGGTCCAAGTTGGATAACAAGTCGATGTTTCTCCTCCCGAGCTTCATGGTTTCATGGTAGGAGTGGTATAAGATCTTCAAGCTGAGAGCTCTGAGGGCGCGCATGCGCATTAACACATTAAGGAACTTATTCATTTTCGGCGAAACCTGACGTGACGAGCAAGCGCGGAAGCAGCAACACTTCAATGGAACAAAATCTGATATTGTTCGTCATACTGGTATTCAATGTGATGATAAATAAATTTAAAAATAAAATATTCAAAAAAATTAACCGCTATTAACGTTTAAATATTATTATTGACAGAGCATTCAAATGAATTACTGTAATAAATATTTTAAATGAATTAAATAAAATTTGGTCATTATATAAAAACAATACTAAATAATTAGATTAATTTGTATTAGTTAATTACGTTAATTTAAAAAATATTTGTTTATTATTTATGATTTATTTTTGTTCTTTTATTAAAGAAGCAGTGTAGAATGCAACTGAGATAATAAACAAAAACATTTTTCAAAATAAATGGAATAATTAATATTAATTAATTAACTATTTTGTTTAATTTATAGTTGTTCAATTCAATTAATTATTTAATACACGAGTAAAACTTAATTATCCTTAAATTATCCTGGATGGCTCTGAAAAGTGCCGTAAAATAAATTTTAACTAACCAGGATTTTGAAGAATAAAGTAAAAAAAGGCAACAGATATCGTAACAAGGCGTAGTAAGCAGTAAACTAATATTGTTTTCGTTTCTGATTTTAAATAAGATCGTTACTCTGATTGTAAAATAATGTTAAATGTAAAAAGCACTCTCATTGGTAGTAGCCTTAATCCTAACCACTCCTACCATGAAACGTCATCGCCGCCGCAATAGTTGCCGTCAGGGGCTAGACGCTAGTAAACCACTAGGCTTCTCGCTCATTCTGCATTTCGCTTTGCTAGCTGTTGCTACTTGTTTCTCGCACCTCGTTGCTCTATTCCCGATGTCTGATTCAGAGAGTGAGCTTTTTCAAAGCAGCAAAAAGCCCTTTTCAGGGCCAGATCCTGAAGGATCTATTTTATACTCACCTGCTGCAGAAAGCAGCAAAAGGTCCTGTTTAGGGCCAAACAGTGGCGTAGCAAGGCGGGGGCGGTCCGCCCCGGGTGTCACCCTCAAAGGGGTGACACCCGATGGCTTGTACAGCAAAAATACCTCTAGGGGGCTCAGCATGTTCGCATCATTCAAACTAAAAAAGACATCATATGCTGATTCGAGATAATTTTCTCTTTTACTACAAGGGTCTGGCATAAGAAAAGGGGGCTACAGCCCCCTAAGCCCCCTTTTCCTACACCACTGCCCTCTCTCATACTTGAGCCCCAAAGTAATACTCCTAATGCCTAATTGATAGTTATGGCCCTAAATAAGAGGCCTCAGTTTGAAAAGAGCATTGTAAGTGGGTTTTGCTTGAGCTCTTTTATATTTACCATTATACCGACAGCTCCCCATATATATGCATTTCCACAGAAAGAGATGCTTCCTTTTATTGATAATAAACTCAAGTTGTTTGCAGCAAATATTAAGAATCTCTGAATCAAAACAAAAAACTGACACATATTTTTTTTACAATAGCTTGACTTTATCTTTGAACACAGGTTAAATTTTTAGCAGAAGACACTTCAACTAAAATGTACAAAAGTAAGAGAGATCAATACAACTTATATATATACAATATAGTTAGTAATATATATATATACAATGAAACTTCTGAGGAGCAAAGACCCACTGTTCCTCGAAAAATCTGTCATTAAGAGATGTCGCTCAAAGAAGTATAAAAATTTGATACTGATAGTGGTGAAAAGCACCTTAAAATATTGCTTGTTTTGTTATTTATGAAACTGTATACTAATGCATACGTAATTATACAACATTTTTTTTCAAATTTAAAATTTAATAAAATGTTTAGGAATTTTCGATTGTTTCAATTTAGGAGTTTTGGATTCTTTTTTCCTTTCCGGGAGCATTGCTCTGCTCTCTTTACTTTATTTCTTACATCTGACCAAAGAGCATTTATCCTGATATTCTTCATGCACTCTGAATTTGTCGTAATAAAATCTATTTGCGATTTGAGTTTCCCACAATGTGATAAGCTAACTTCCTCTCTGAAATTCTTTTTTTGCGTGGCTCGATCACATCAACGCACTGATAAAAAAATAAGATCGCTCATTTTGCACACGTCTCTTTTCTAACCTACAAGATTTGTATGTGTACTTAGCTGTCAATTTGCAGAGGAGTGACTGGTTTTGAAAGCCAGTTCAATATGGCATTTGTTTACTGTATCCCCCCCCCCTTCAAAAAAAAAAAAAAAAAAAAGCAAGAAAATTTTTTGGCCAGGGAACTGGGACTGGTCGCTTATAGAGGTTTGTGTGGTCTAGAGGACCTTTTAAAATTACATAGATAGGCTAAAAATCTGCACCACTCATACAATTTTCATTGTAACTGGTTGTTTTAAACTATTTCACCATACTAAAGTGTTTTAATGATAAGCAATTACTTTTTATGCAATACATTTTACAAGGGCCTTGTATTTTTTTAAATAAAAAATCAACTTTTAAGAGTTGACCTATAAACAAAAAGACCCAGTGAGAATCCATTTCAACATAAGTCAAAAGAATCACTCCCAAAGAAAAATAAAGACTTTCAATTTCTTGTTTTTTAAAGTAAGCTAATCACATAAAAACAAAAATACATATAATCAGTGCCACAACTAAAGTTTAGTTCAAACAGTACAAACCTTAATTTTTGGCAAATGAGGCATGGCTGGGGGGGGGGGGCATGTGCCCCATTTGACTTCCCCTAGATGTATGCCCATATATAATAGCAAAATATAAAATTCATTATTTTTTGAAAAAAAGCTTTGAATTAGACTGTAAAAAATTATCATTTTAAGTATTTTATTTTAATCCTATTTAGATGCATATGTACGCCCTTACATAGTATATTATTGTGTCCACATTAGTTTGGATCATTAATATCAAGTATAAAATCTACATAAGCTAAAGATTAAATATTATCATAGCATAACTACCTAGGAGCAGGAAGGGGGGGGGGGCAACTGCCCTTTCAAAAAAAGTTCAATAAAATTCCGATATGACCCATTTGAAAATATTTTCAGCAATAGGAAACAGTTTACCCTTAAAAAGTCCTCCAGTTGAGGCAGATATCCCTCGTGTAAGTTTACCATAACACAGCAGAACAATGTCCAAAATTAATTTAAATTGAAAACATTTAGCAGAAACACAACAAAGTCAATGCATTTACACACTCACACGCTTTTTTATTATTGTCAAATGAACACATCAATCAAACTAACTCCCATATTACTGCAATTATTGAGCTAAGGGCACTAATTCATGCACCTTAAATATGATTCTTTTAAAGGTGTAAAAAAGAAAAAACAAAAAATCCTTTTTCTTTTACCTTTCAAAAAAGATTTGTGCTTTTTGAACAACCCAAATTACAGTTTGCAGCAACCCAAATTAAGTATAAGATTTATTAATCAAATCTAGTTTAATATATATTTTATTCAGAACTTTTTGTAATCAACAGTAAATTTTACAAAATTTTAAAGAATTGTCTATGAATAATTTTTTTTAAATAATTTCAATTATTAGCATATTTTTTTATTGTTCTGAATCTTGCTCACAGCAAACTTCCTGAAAGCATTAAAAATTTTATTTTATTTTAATCATCAAATTTATTACATTAAATTCATCAAGCATAACAAACAAATTTCCGATATCTATGTGAATATCACGCTAAACTGTCAGAGAAAGCCAATAACACTATTTTCAGAGACCGTAAGGCAAATTACAGCTATCCTATAACATTATTTATTTCACAATAAAGTGAGGTAACTTAAAAATTTTTTAAACAAGCATTTGTTTGAATACGATGTCAATATAAACTATAAACATAATCAACCCCAAATGTTCACGAAGTGTGTGTGTGTGCTTCTCTTTGGTTTCATGCTGCTCTTTTCCACCCACATTCGACATCGTGCGCGACACAGAATGCGCACTGGGAAGGGAAGAGATGAGAAGCAGGATTCTTTCCAATATCTAGACGCTTGTGAAAAACTCGAGCTACTCAGCTTGGCAGCCTGAACGCCTTGTTTATCTCCCCGAAAAGGTTGGTTATCTCCCTGAAATCGGCCATCGTGAACGGATTGGGTTTTTCCCGAGTAACTCAAGTTACTCAAAAGTGGCAGTCTGAAGCGTCCCCTATTGGGTATTTCAGAATGCTCTTCAGTTCAACAATTATAGGCTACCTTCCGCACATGTAGCATAAACAGTTCTTTTAAGGGACATTCAAAAGAATTCTACTACATTACGCTATATGGCAGGGATGAGACGGACATAAAAGAAAAAGTCTAAAGAATGCACAAACAACATTTGAGCAAATACTTATGGATGTCAAGTTCAATAAATATTGTAATGGCTACTGACATTAAATCTATCCCATTTGCACACAATTTTGCCTAAATGAAAAATTCAGAAAATTTTTGGAATTGGATCAGGTTGTAACGAAAGTTTTCCGCCAGCAAAAATGTTCCTAACAAAGTTAGAAAAAGAACCTGAAAGAAGTACCTTTGATGCGGGTAGTAATCATGGTAGTAATCACCACCCGTCAGGGCCGGCCCAAGGGGGGGGGGTGCGAATGTAGGCGATCGCCTAAGGCCCCGCTCCTGGGCTATTTTATTGCTATCTCATAAGACAGGATAGAGAAGAGGCCCCGCTCTTGCGCTTCGCCTGAGGACCCGCACGCCCCTCGGGCCGTCTCTGCACCCGTTTTGGTATTTTTTCAAAGCCTTCGGCCCAGAAACATGGGGGGCGTGAGACCAAAAACATAACTTTCAAATGCCAAAAATCATTTGACAAAATGAGGAACGCGAACTGATTCCTGAGAACATATGCGGTGGCGGGAAACTTTCGTTACGACCTAATAAAAACTGAATGTTTGAAACATTGAAAAGTCTGAAAATCGGACTAAAGTCTGAAGAATCTCATCTCCGATATGGACATCTGTAACTGCTGAACTGATTCTAAAGATTTTTCCACTGAAAGATACACTATTCCTGAGTAACATAGGCTAAAATCCATGCATGTAGCATTATTTAGTGGACTACTCACAATAATTCGTAAATACTGTTATAACTGCCCCATTCTCCAAGTTAGGGAAAAAAATACCAAGTAAATTTAACTCTACATATACTATGTCTTATACTTCATTAAAAATTAACAAAAAGTAAATAATATTGTGAATAAAAGAAGTTGCAACAAATCTACACAGGGTGTCTACCAAATTTCTGAAAGTCAATTTCCGGACTTTTGGGAGGTCCCGGGAAAAAAATTCCTGACCACTGCATTTTACTTTGGGAAATTGCACAATGCCCTTGTCTTTATATTTGCGTATTTTGTACAACTTCTTGAAATCAATTTTAACTGAAGTATACAGGATTAGGCTTTCATCCATTGAGAAACAGAAGAAGTCGCACTTTCTGATAGAATTAACTCACTGTTCTTGGAAATACGGTCCTAAACCATAAGTTACAAAGTAAGCTATTTTGTCTTTTACCCTCCCGTCAAGATTGATGCGTCCACATTTTTCCCTCCTTATACAAACACATCACTTGCTTGATGCTTTCGCGGTCCGAAAAATGCGTTGCAGTTGCTTTCGGTTTCGAGTCTGACAATTAGACAGAAAGGGTTAAAAAAAAAAGGGGCACACGAAAAAAATTGATTCTTTTGGTGAATTTTCCGGACCCACTATCCAATTTCCTGGTTTTTTCCGGACCCATTTTCCAATTTCCCGGCTTTTTCCAGACTTTCCGGAGCGGTAGACACCCTGCTACATCATTTATTTCTGACTTTTATGCCATTTTACAACAAAATCGGCAAACATTTCAAACAAGAAGTAACATGTAAAAGAGAAAAAAACTCGGGTTATATACATACTTTTATTAGTCTATTGTATAGTTGATTGTGAGCAGCTTTGATATTTCTTACATTAGTAGATACTGAAGTAAATTCAATTGAACCAAAAAATATCCTGTCTGCAGTAACTGTTTCTGTGTCATCTTGTCGTGGCCAAGTAAAAGAACCTGAGCAGGTACTGTATGCAAATATTTCATTGTAGCAATCTCCTCTCGTTCTGATAAAGTGATAACCGATCTGATATCAAAAAACTTTACATATACATATCCCACTGCATAGTAAAAGTTCAGCTCAATATTAGCAACTTCATACTTTTTTCACCAGAGGATATATTTTAAAAACAGGAACATCATAAAATGTTGTACAATAAAAATGTTTTATTTGTAGAACATTCATAAAACATCCCCCTCCCCACTACATTCGACTTTTTTGTGCAGGTGCGATTTTAATTTTGTTAATATTTTTCATCTGTGACAGTTTTTTTTTTTAATCGGGGAAAAAATATTTATTAAATACTAGCTTCTACCAGCGACTATGTCAGCATCGGCTTCAGAATTAGGTTCAGAGAGAAATGAGTATGAATAACAAAAAGGGATGACACTCCTGTTATAGACAAAAATAACTGCATTTAATATTATTTAATTTTTGTTTATTTTAAATGAAGTATAAGGCATGGTATATTTAGAGTTAATAAATTTAGATAGTACTTTTTCCTCATTTAGCAAATGGAGAGTTGACATTATTTACAAATTGTTTTGAGTGTTCCTGTAAATTATGCTACATGCATGAATTTTAGCCTATGTTACTCAGGAATAGTGTTGCTTTTAGTGAAAAATCCTTCAGTTCAGCAGTTAGAGATGTCCATATAGCATAATGTAGAATGTCCCTGTAAAAGAACTATTTATGCTACATGCACAAAAGGCATCCTATAATACACAGGAATAGCGTAGCTTTCTATCGGTGAAAAAAGTTTTCGAATCTGTTCAGTAGTTAGAGATCCCCAAACAGTGTAATGGAATTCTTATGAGTGCCCATGTAAAAGAACTATTTGATATATTTGTGGTAGGCAGGATAAGTTAATTTTCAATATTGTTGCAGTCTATTAAACTTCTGATGATGAAAATTGCATAAATTAGCGTTAAGGAACATGATTGGGACCTCGTACTGAGAGGCCCTGGAGGGCCTTCAAAAAATTTTTAAATTGGATTCACTTTATAAGAAGCTATATAACTGCACTGTGCAAAATTTTTTTCTGTATCACATCAGAGCCAAGGTTCAAAGCATTCTTAAAAGCAGTTTCATAAAAAAGTTATTCTTTAATTCTTTTTTCATGAAACTGGATATTTGGGGGCTTTAACTATTTCCAAATGAATTTTCAATGAGATATTAATATTCAAGGTTTTTAATTAGGTAAACAGAAAAAATTCTCTGAAGCACCTCAGAGCCAGTCACAGTTACTACAGTAAAGTGGCAAAAATGGCCCTAATTTTTTCTACATTACTCCTCAGGTGTACTTTGACCCCCTTATAACTCCAAAATTACAAGAGGTAAATCAAAAATATTTCAGATTTGTTCTTTCCTTGGGTGAGGCAACACAAGAAAAAAAAATTCATGAAATTTTGAGATGGTGATGGAAACCCTCTGCCGTATTTGCACTCGCAATGCCCCTTAAATTAAACTAAAGTGAAATAATTTTAATATTCCACCAATTTGTTTTGATACCACTGTTTTTTCGTACATTATTTCTTCTATATCTCAATTATTTTCTGTACTTTTAAATAATAATTTTGTGATATGTCTCATTTAAGCAACAAGGAAAATTTGCCCACTACCGGATTTGAAAGAGACAATTGCAGCCAATAAAGAATCAACTGAAAACAACCAAAAAGCTCTTTACAGCACAACTACAGTAATATTTTATGAAAATCTTGACAGCAAACAGAAAAAGAAAATAATATCGCCCAAGAATTAATAATACACATGTGTTTGCCAGCTTCATCAGGCAGTACATCTGGGTTGTATCTATCATGGTACCCCAGTTTACAGAAAAACGATTTATCTTAGCCGGGATGTTGGGGTTCAAAAGAGGGACTATCTAAAAGATAATTGACTTGTCTTTCCTGGTCAGGCGCACCGATGGTCAAACGCTCTTCGCAAGAGGTCTGTCAGAAGGTCAGAAGAGTCATAAATTTCCTGTAATGGGTTTCGGCGCGATCTTGATCGCAATAAGGGGTCGGTTAGATATGCAAAAAGAAGTTCCACTGTATGTCTGTTTCCTTTTGAAAAGTTTTTTATAAAAATGAGAACAAACATAACTTGTTTACCGATATATAAAACTAAATAGTATTATTTTCATATAAAAAAGGGAAATCAAGGCTCATAGCAGAAGGACATGATTAAATATGTATTAATTAATGAGAAATATAGCTACAAACCGTCCAGTTTTTAATGATTAAATCACCTTATATAAATTGTGTCACATTCGTGCTTTATTCACTTTCACAGTAACATAAGTTTAAAAAAAATAATTAAAAAAACTAATCTTTTAGCCATCTGTTTGGTTTTTCTAATATTACTTTGGCTTAGCTGTAAAATTAAATCTGAAAATTATTTTATTTTTAGCGATGTGTATCACTTTAAGCGCCTTTTTAAATATCTGATGCATTTTATTTTAATTCTTTTAATAAATATTAAATGCTTCCAGATAAGTCATCATTATACTTATCCGTTTTTTGCATAACTCCCCTCACACACACGCACAAAAAAAACCCTAAATAAATAAATAAAAATAGAAAATTAATGGAGTTAAAAAAAGCCTTTTTTGAACTTTAGTATTGTTATAATTATTTCTATTGATATCAAAATACAACAGAATTTTACAATAGCATTTTACATAGTATCTTCACACTTACTCTGAGCCCATATAGGGGGCAGGTGGATGCTTGACGACCCCTCCCCCACTTTGCAAATTCAAGAGCCTCATTAAAAGCAAATCAAAGTAAGTTATTGTCCACTATTTAAAAAAATCAGGGGCCGACCCATAATAAAATTCTGCCGGGGGAGGGGTCACAATTGTTTTTACTCCTTTCTCTTATAAAAGCATTTCAATTTACAAAAGAATCTTTTATAGTCTACATTTGATTTGTCATGTGAGTGCACGTACTCCCCCCATCCATGCCCCTATGAAAATTAGAATTATGTGTGTGTGTGTTTGGGGGGGGGGCATTTTTTCCGGGTGCCGTCTTTTTTCTTACATTCGTAATAGATAATAGTACATAAAGTAAATACGGAGAGATCATTTTAATAAACAAATTTATTTATTTATCAATTATTGGGTAAGAAAAAATAGATTTCACCAGTAATTGACTCTTATGTTAGTTATTGGTGTTTTAGCCAAGTTCATGATAATTGCATACAATTTCTAGTAAATGCAGAAAATAGCTATTGAGATGGTTACCTTTAGATAAGTTTTAATATACAGGGTATCCCAAACAGGTCACGCTTTAATTCTTTACATAATAGAACCTTTTATCAAATGTTGCTATCTAGTAAGAATTGAGGAATTTATCTTCATTTTTTGCAACTTTTTTTTTTTTTATCTCCAGAGGTTCTAGGTATCAAAATTTGAAATTTTAAACATTGTGCTAAAAATATTGTGATTCTCAGTAGTTAGCTTAATGCTGAAATTAAGATAAATTCATTATCAACCTGTTTCTATTTAAAGCATATTTCTTTTTAGAAATTACTTTAAATTGAATTGTATCAAATAATTAGATGAAGTTACCTTAGATTAGTACGTAATGCAGATTTCCAAAAAGCCTGACTTATCGTCAGCATTATAGCAGTACAAAGAATGGAAGTAGGTTATTGGAAAAAATATTGAAAGCAACGATTTAACTTCTGTCTATTGTTAAATGATTCCATGTTAGATGGTAAGTGCTGAGTGAAATTCTCAATAGAGACAGAGCCTTATTATCGCAAGGGCAAATCGAGACTTTGCCCAGGGCCCCTTCTTTGAAATTTTGTTCCGAAATATTCTTTTTTATATCAAAATTTTATTTAAAAAAATAAGGCAAAAATCATAGATGGGGGCCCCCAAATTCATCAGTGCCCGGGGCCCCTGTTGGTCATAATCAAGCCCTGAATAGAGAAGGTATTTGTATTCAAACTTACGTTTTGTTTTAGTGGAAAAGTTTTGAATGTCAAGAGGTCATTCCTCTCCTATAACTAAATTTTGTTTGATTCACTACGGATATCTAAATATTATGCCTCCAGAAAACTCAAAAGTTTCAGAAAACCTAAAACGGCAAATAAACATTTAAAAAATCCAAGAATTTTTTTAAAAATTAAATAGCTAACTAATATATTAACTCCGGACGCCGGACGCCTTATAGTGATTCCTTTTTAAAAAAAAAATACAATTTTGCTAAGTTTTAAAATTTATTCAAACTCAAGATAAAATAAAATCAGGCATTTATTGTTTTAGTTGTTACTGATCATAATGTTACTAAATTTCATTCTACTCTCTAAAGCTGTTTTTGAGGGATACGAGAACAAACATTTACACGATTTTTACAAAATCTCAAAATATTTGAAATATTTGAAACAATTTTGGCATCTATAGTTAACAGATAAACTTGCCACATAAAATAATCTCAAATTTCATTCTGTTCCATTACAATTTTCCAGGAATGGAACAAACATTTCTCTATTTTCGCAAAACTTTAAAATCTGTAAAAAAATCAAAATACTTTGACACCTATAGTTTAAGTGACAACCTATGTGATTATGGTAAATTTTTTTCATTCCCTTCAAAGGTTTATATGTGAGAGACAAATATTTACACATTTTAAATAATTTTTTTTCAAAAACTAATCCAAATTTTCACGGCTATAGTTTACCTATTATGTCACCAAATTTCTTTTCGTTCGCTTTAGTCGTTCTTACATGATGTGTGAATAAAAAATTGTGCATTTTTTAAGAAGATTTTCAAAAAATCTAAAAATCCAATAAAACTTAAAAAAAAATTCGTTGCCTATAGTTTAAGTTGAGTGGCCACCTATCATGCCACTAATTTGCATTTCAGTTTATGGTGTTTTGTATCCAGACCCATACAACTAATGTAGTCCTAAACAGGCCACGACAACAGAGAGCATAGCCAGTCGAGAAGAACACCACCTATTATTTTAAAATAAGCTTAATTATTACATTTAATTCTCACTCTTTCACACTTTCATGTATTTTAATGAAAAGTAAGAGCAAAAAAATTTAGTATTTAAAAAACATCTGGAGATTCCTTCACTTTAGTATTCACTGTATATGGAATCTTGAGACATACTCTTTGACAGAAAAACTGTATTTACCCTCAAATTAAAAAATTCAGTACTCTATGGTCGAATTTGGACCACTGGCAGACAAGTATAAAATTACTAACTTACCAAATGTTTCCAGATTACCTGCCGTATTTTGAATAATCTTTTGGTCAGTTGCACACAAAATAGAGGCATTTTTCTGTTTCTAGTAATATTTTTATACACATAAATGAAGATCAAATACATGATTAAGAATTTTATGGTTTGAAAATATTTTGATGATTTTTCTGCTTCAAAACAGGGAGTGCGTTTAATATGCGAGGGAGACTATTACGCGAGTAAACACGATAATCAAGTTAATATAAATTTTCATTGGTGAAGACTATATTTCTGTTGCTAAAGTATAGAACCTGATAGTTCAATAGTAAAGATATGGGATCACTAATCGAACGGTCGCGGGAATGATTCCGAACATACCACCGAAAACATCTAATCGTTAATCGGTAAATGTGCTCGTTAAACTCTGTGAACAAACGTTCTAGAACGAAGAAACATTGAACGGTGAAGGAAGTGTAAAATCCAAAAAATGTAGTACAGCAAACCAATGAGCAACACAGACTTACACAGATAAAGAGTACGAACGGAAAATAAAATAAATAAATAAATGATTTTTTTTAAATGTATAATACTGTTTTCAGTATATGAAATGACGTAAAAAAGCAATAATAGTAACAGTAGGTAATAAAAAAATTATTATTTATATGTAATTAATTAACTTATTAGTGTGTATACTACTCGATAATACATTTGTAACTATGCACTTAATATGGCTTATATCTGGATCAGTAAGTTTTTAAAAAAACAACCTAAAAAGAAAAACGAACCAGTGATCAACAAATCTTCCTTTTTTTTTTTTTTTTTTTAATAGTTTGTATAAAGTACATAAATATATATTTTATAGTATTTTTTAACATTTTATATAGTTTTTTAAGCTTTATTAATAACTATCATCCCCCCATAAATTTCTTGAATTTTAATCCCCATCTTCTCCATCCAAAAATTCTTATTTCGACATACAAAATTACTTAGACATACAGGATATATTAATGATTTTAAAAATCTGCCAGGATTTTTATATTTTAGAGCCATTTTATAAAGATATGTTATTAGCCTTAAATCTATTGGTACTTAAATATGCCATTTTCAAAAATCGCTAACTGCTTTCCACGTCTTGATTAAATAAATTGAACTGCCATTTCTAACGTCTAACTTCTCGGTATGGAATGGAGTTCTGGAACCAAGACTTTTTATCCTTTTTACAAACAAGAGCACAGTTGAGGTTATATGAATTCTGACTGGTCAAGATGATACCTAGATAAGAATCTTTGAAAGGGGGCCATAAAACCTTTCTTTTGCGTCTCTCCCAACCGACTTCCACGAAATTTTCCCATACTCGACTAATACTGTGTAATAGAGGTCAGTTGAAAGACACAAGTTCTTAAGAGTTGTAATAGCCATAGTCTGCATTCTGTTCTGAACAATTGTTCAAAGTTTATTATTCTAGAACTTCCAAATTTTATGTGCCATAAAAGTATTTTGTTAGCAAGATTTAACAAAACTAGTACAATTTTCACACTGAGGACGAATAATAGATTTTTTAGCTTAAAACTCTGTCAGATGTTCACTCTGTAAATGACATTAAATTAAATAAAATTAAGAAAAATTAAAAATTTTAACCAAAATAAACATTGTAGTTTTCTTATTGATTGTCCAATATGTAATAAAAATAATAAATGTCCTATAACATTGAAATAATAAATACAATTGCTCAATGAATTAATTATGTAAATGTCCACTCTGGTATCAGACAGTACAATTCAGTTTGATTAAAATGAAGAACGATCAGCAATCTTTTTAGTTGAAAGTGCCACGGTATGCATAGTTATATAGAAAATTCTCATCGTTCAGTTAATTGTAAGGCGCCCGTTAAAAATGATGAATGTATATAACAAATACTCAATTTAATACTCACGGAAGATTTATTAACAAGGTATATTGTGCTTTAAAGCCATCATCGTAACAAATCTTCTGATAAACACGTTACTTATTTAAATTTCCCATAGTTCAGCAGAACATAGTTTATGTATTTTAATCACGTGAAAAATGTCAAACTATGTTATCTGAAGGAAATATTTAAGCATCGCTCAAGTTGCAAATTTACTTTCAATATGACGTTAATTATCTGAAAGTTTATAAATCTTACGTGATTCTTTATGACGACAAGGTTAATTCAATTAGTATACTTGAATAGTACACCCGTCTTTTTTTTCTAAAGAAATAATATATTAAAACGATTTTGGAAAAAAAAAAAAAAAAAAAAAAAAAAAAAAAAGATTTTGTAAATGCAAGTTTAGAATGTTTTAGAGTCTGACTTCTTCCCTTTTTTTTTTTCCAAAACCACCCATAAATTTCTTGAATTTTAAAAGCACAGACTAATTTCAGCTTACAAAATTCAAAATTTGTCTCCCCCCCCCTCGAATAAAAAGCATGTGTTATTACTAAATCAATATATGACTCAAGACTAAATTGTTTTTTTTCTCTTAGATTTTTGGATAAGGAAGTGAATTTCCTTTGTAATCTAAATACCCAAATAGGAATGATTTTGAATAGACTTCTTAATGAAGCGTACACCGATGTATTTTAGCGGTTATACAGTTTCTAAGGAATTCTGGACTCATCAAGAAATGGTTTGGATTTAAGGCAGGATAAAAACTTATTTTTCTTAGAGAATTTGTCGCAAATTAACTCATGAGCATTTTTTGTAAAGGAGGGAACTTTTTCTAAACTGCGCAGAAAGGAAATATAGTGTAAAAATGATAGCAAAATTAATATCATGGTGCTTTCAAGCATTTATTTTCAAAACGAAATTTTTTTAATAAAATGAATGTCAATTATACATGACAAATTAATCCTCTCATGTATTTTTAAAGGACATGCATAATGCATTAAAAATAATGAAAAAAGTTTCCTCTATACTTAGGATCAAGTTCATATATTGACTTTTTTAGTAACCTTATTAAGGTTTGTATCTTGTAAAGAATATTATTAATGTTGATAAATACAACAAAAAATGCAGCTTGTTAACTCTAATGACAAAGTCCCCCTAACCAATTTTTTAATTAAAAAATTATTTTTTAACAATTTTCTGACAAGATCTAAAAAAAAAGTCTTAGTTCTTGAGAACTGAAACACCTTACCACCTTACTCTAGACTAAATTTCAGTATATTTGTCCGAGTAATAATCACAGACAGGGGCGTAGCCAGTAATTTTTCATGGGGAGGGTTACGACTACTACAACTCATATATATGTATACGTGTGTGTGATAATGTAGTGAAGAATGCACATTTTGTATGGCAAAAAATTCCTCATGGGGGGGTTATGACCCCCTAACCCTCCCCCCCCCCCTGATCTCAGAAAATGGGTAAAAAATGTATCGGATAAAAGTATAATATTTTATCATTTGTGTACTGCGAAATACATTAGGCCCCTTCTCTAAATCCTATGTAGCTCAACAGTTATAGCGTCCTGAATACCTTTCTAATTTATTTGCTGATTGTATAAATTTTTTGTTAATTAAAATAATAATTATTTATTTGTTTGTTTTGGGAAAATTTATTAATATTGTAACACGATTATTCTTTGGTACTTCATTTCGTATAAAGTCCACTAAATATGATAACAGATTTCTATTTCACCGTAGAATATTCTTATATACTATTAAACTAAAGCTTTTATTTCTTGAAAAGCTGTTTCACCCAAATCCTTCCGTTTTGGCATTTTAAAATAAAGACATTCTGTACTTTTTTGTGTGGTATATTGTTTATTATTTTAATAAGAGATAAAGTATCCATAAGAATAAATTCATAGACACACACACACACACCCAAAAAAAAAAAAAAAAAAAGTGCAAAATAATTTGTTTCCTCCAAAAATATTTTTCGTAATACCTTATGCATTTTATATAAGATATTTAGCGTGAATGAAATTCTTAAGTTTATACACACGGGTAAAAAATCATAAGTTAAAAAGTATACATTGAAAATGTTGCAGCTGCATGTCTGACAACTCAGAAAAATTTTAGATTCAGTGTCGTACCTAGGTAAAGTAACGTTCATGTGGCAGACAACATTATGCGCTCTTTCTCTTAGTTAGAAAGACACTGAACACTTAGTACGGTCATTCTAAACATTTCTTTCGAATGACAAATTATATTTTCAAATTATAAAAGTCTCACAGATTCATGTTCTAAGAGCAGTCATTTAAAATAGATATTTTAGCATTTTGTTTAACTTGTTCGTTTTCATCGGTTCAAGGAAGCGACGACAGCGATTTTTCCTTCTGCACTCAGCGTTGCTTCCCGGCTTGGGTCTTTCAGTGCAACTCAAATTTGGGTTGCTGGCCTAAACAGGATCATTCAAAGACCGAAACTAGGAAGCAACGATGGTTGCAGAAGAAAATCACTGTCGTCGCATCCCTGTAAAGGTAAAAGTGAATGGGTTGATTGTTTCATTCATTGTGTCAGTGTCTTTGTTGGAATCTGTAACCCCTTTAAAGTATTGCGCATGGAACGTGCCCTACCTGCCATACTCAGCTGCTCCACTGGATAGAGAAGCATAGAGAATATGAATTCAAGTTGGATTTTTAATAGAATAAACTTTTTAAAAATCACTGCGATTGTGTAATTAGAGATGGTTACAAGTTTTATAAAGAAGTTGCATTTGAACTCTTCTCAAGAATTGTTAATATCAAAGACGCAATTTCCGTTACTGCTAAATCGTTTGATATTTTGCAAAATCAATTCAGCAATAAGTTTTCTACTCGCCCAATATGTTTAGTAGTAATTGTAAGTAAAATTAAATAAATCAATAAATCTTATTTAAAAAGGACAAAATGTACACTAATAATGCATATGCATATATTTTATTTTTTTAATGAGAAAAGTCTTAAGCACGTATTGCAAAATTAAAATCTATCCTAGCTCGCAGAACATTAGCGGTGGAAGTATTTTTTGATTTTTTTAAAAGTAAAATAATGTATAAATTGGTTAAACCTTCAGATGTTCAATTATGATAACTAGGCAGTTACTGATAACTAGTACCATCGCTTTTACCTATATATGAGATCGAAATTTATAATGATTTTTATGTGAAATTAGATCTTATTCACAACGTTTTCTCTTTACGTTAAAAACAGAAATCAAACTTCTTGAAATCATCATAGAAGTTTTTAGAGCTACAATATAAATTCCATAACCAATAATAACAAAGAATTACACCCAGCAAGTTACGCTGTTTCAACGAAGATTTACACTCGAGGAAGGTCCAATATTATAGAAGAAAATATGATTTTAATCAAACTTGAATAGTGAATAAATATATTTTTAACAGCAATGTGATCGAATTAGCCGAATAGAAATAGAAAGGAAGAAAATTAATCGAACATTCGAACCATTTAATCGACAGACATAATTGTTATTGCATTACAGAAACTTTAAGATCCAATGACGAATAAATGTTGATGAAAATTCAGAATTTTAATCAACAATTTAATTCGCATTAAATACAGATTAGTTCTACTGAAAATGATTTACAAATATTAATTTACTGATACCATTTAAATGTTTTTTAATTCATTAAGCAATTTTTAATTCATTTTTTATAATCGCACTTCTATACACTTGACTTTTAACCAAGTTTTTAAGGTATTGACCAGAGAGATTGCATCGAGTTTCAATATTTATCTCATAAAGTGCACAATTTCTATGAAATTATAGAAAAATAATGTATATCAGAAACATTAACATATGCTTCGAAATTGCGAGCTAACTGAAAAATTGATATCCATAAACAGTAAATCCCCCCCCCCCCGAAATTGCTTTTTTAGATTATAAAAGACCGATTTCGTTTGTAATTTCATAAGCGCAGGGTCACACGCAGGACTTTATTTTGGGAAGAGTAAAACTCAAAAGATATCTATCAAAAAGCAAATGTTTGAGATTTTTTTCTTGCACGCTATATCTTTTTGCACCGTCAACTGTTTTTAAGACGAAATAACAGCTTATAAAGCTTACTTTCTTTGACCAGGAATGACCATTACTTTTTTTTGTTAACAACCCCTCAATTCAGCTTCCCCTTTCGAAAGGTGCGAGGTGAGGGGTCAAAGTTCTTCGGACTTGTGGGTGAGGAAATCGCTTATTTTGGAGAGTGGGTTTTTTTTTTTTTTGCGCATTTCTAACTGACCCCTTAAACGCGACAAATCCAATTAAGGAGAATTTGTGCTCTTCTGTGCTCGTATTTATAACGACCATCAATAAATAACTTCCGGTAAGTAATCTGTCCTCAAAACCTCCTGCAGTGCAAAATCCATCTCTATCACTCTCCCCCCCCCCCATTTTCTTACTAGACCCGCAAGAATCCATTTGGGAATTTATAAATTTTCTACCTCTTCCGATTTAAATTCGTCAGAACTAATTTTAATTAAAACTGGTAGCAAGTTTAAACCTTCCTCTACCAATGAATCTTTATTTTTTAAACATATTAATTTCAAAGTACTTTTGACTATCTGACTGGCTGAATTTTTAAAGCTTAACTGAAATGTAAAAAAAAAAAAAAAAAAAGTCTTGCAGAACATAGTTAAACAAAATATTCCTTCAGACAATTGTCTGCTGAATAACCTAGAGTATTTTATTTCATTAAAATATTTTAAAATATCCTGTTGAGGAGAGAGAGAAGTTTGTCCGAAAGTTTACATGGGACTAGTGAATTCAAGATGGCAGTCGTCCGACAGTCTTGTAGAATTGCATCGGAATATTTTCTGAAACATGGCATATTCAGTAAAATATTATATAAACAATATAAGGTCACAATAAGTTGCACGATTTTTTAACATACCTGAGTTTTAAACCAATTCTTCCATAACTAGTATATAACGTAAAAAGTGCAATTTGTTTTTAAATATTTTAACTTTTTTAGATGCCTCACTACCAAACATGGGGGGGAAAAAAAGAAATGTATTTATATTTACTAAATTTGCTTTATTCAGTTAAATAAATATACCAATACAGAAGAAATCCAAGAGTTTGCAATGAAAAATTACATTTCATGAGTTCTGGGGAAAGTCAGAAATATTATCAAAAATAAAGATTTTAAACCATCAATTTCAATTGTTTATACATAATTACTAATAATTTCCATCATTCATCTAAAAGATAGTAAATAAATATGACGATTGAAAAAATTGTAACACTCTTCCTTTTAGTCAATAAATGTGGTACTGTTTTTCCAAGGAGCTGGCCAGTTGAGTACAATAGAGAAGGCCTGAACAGACTTGTTATGAAGAAACAAACTCTGGGTTCTCATTAGGGTATTTAGCATTCTAGCTAGCTAAAATGTTAAATCACTTCACATTCATTTCTTGTGCAACTGTATTTCATTTAAGGCATCCTTAAATACAATTAAATTAACACTAGAACTGCGAAATGGGTCATTTTGACCCAAAACCAGATTTGACTGTTTTCTCCAAAAAAGTTACGAACTGAAATTTTAAAAAAATAGTGACCTTTCCCAACTTTGCTACTAATAATCTGTAAAAAATTTAAGCTTATAACTTTTATCTGTTTTTTTTTTGTTTTTAATATGTCCACCTGATATCGCAGAATGGGTCAATTTGACCCATAAACCTGACCTTGAGTTTTTTTCACTCAAAATTGCATGGAGCAAGTAGAATTTCTCGAAAAATGAGATGGGTGATCCCATTGGGTGGCCATTTACAGGGGGGCGGTTGGCCATTGAAAGAGGTTATTTTAACATTAGGTCTATGAAGCGAAAAATCTGCCATAAAAACAGGGGGTCGGTTGGCCACTGAAAGAGGTTATTTTAGCATTAGGTCTATGAGGCGAAAAATCTGCCATAAAAATTGGCCATTTACAGGGGTGGCCATTCAGAGGTTTCACTGTATAGCCTTTTTAAGGCATGTGGGAACCCTGATATCGTTAAATCTCTAAAGTAACCACACCCACGACAAAATAATCACCTTATATAATGGTGTGCACATTGTTATTCAGTGTCAAAAAAGAGTTAGAAATATTGGGATGACATGTTCATTACCATAATTCTTTGGTTGAAAGATTACTCCATCATGTCATTCATGTATTACTAAATTAAAAGGGTTACTAATATTTTTAATTATTTAATTTATAATTTTTATATTCATTACTTGCAGGGTATCCCCCAGTAGCAAGTGGGGACATGCAACCAGTGTTATATATACCAGTGTCAAATCTAAGCCTCGCCATAAGTGCCAACTTACATCATTTTGCAAGATTTTTTTCAGGGAATCTTTTGAAGCATTGACTTGACAGATATTTCCCATTTTGATTGCTGTTACTGGTTTGATTCAATTGCCAAAAAGTAAAGCAGGCATTTAATTAAAAAGGAGCAGCATTTTTTAAATTATCAACTATAACACGTTTTATTCATTGTTAACTCCTATGTTCTAAATACGAAGATTTCAATTTTTCTGAAATTTGGTGGCATTCCAACTTAAATCAATTTACTCAATATGGCGATAATTCTTAAGATACTGCATTCCCCAGCCTATAATCTGCAGATTATCTGTAAAAAAAAGTTAAAAATTTTAAGATGCATATTATACGCCACCACAGATTATCTGCCCCCCCCCCCAAAAAAAACTTTTAGTACATACTTTACAACAAAATTCAATAACAGATGGCTCCAGCAAAATGCATCTTCCAATTAACATTAAAATATTTAGTTTTTATTAAACTGTAAATACTTCTAAACATTCTGCTTGAAAAAAGGATGTGTTTCTTAGAAAAAAATATCGAGCAACATACATACGCATTTTCGCATTACTGTCCCAGTTTCAAAATATGTTGTTTAATTGCCATGCTAAAATTGTTATTTCTAATTTCTGTATAGCTTGAAACATTTTTCCTCTGCACTTTATTCACTATCCATCCATAAATAAATAAGCTTGTTAAAAGGCAGCTGAAAATATATACAGGGTTTCCTACAGATTTCACAGCTTTTGATTCCCTGACTTTTCCCCCCCCCCGACATCTATCACACTCTTCCCGGACTTTATCTGGCCTGCTCTCCCGAACTTTGTGTTTCTATTGTAACATTACATCCTTTAAATAATATATTTTTATATATTTTCCCCCTTTTTTACAAATAAAATTAATATATAAGAGAATCTTATTTGACATCACTGGATTTTAACAAAAACCATGTTTGATGATAATCTGTATAAATAAAACAGTGTGTAAACTGTCTGTTAGTTTGTCTGTCTGCGTCTCTCGTAGCTCCGAAACGGGCGATTGTAGACCTACCAAATTTTGTACGGAAATTCTCCAAGACGGGTCTCGACACTACCGAAGTGATTTTTTCGAAATTCGAATTAGAAAATGTTTTATTTTGTGTTTTGTCAGATTTTTAGCGATTTTTCTTGCGTAATACATAATAACGCCGGTAATTGCACTCGCAAAAAAACGATACTTACATCATCATATAGAGAACATTTTCTTTTTAAAACTGTTTGTTCGGACTGTAACATAATTTGCAGAATTTTGAAATAAAATTAAATTTGATGCTGACTTTCTTAAAATATTTTTAAAACTGCTGCATCTTGAATTCTATCTGTCATAACTTTTTTATATTTCGGCAAAAGACGGGAGTACACAATTCGCCCACTTTTAAAAGAAGAACTGAGGAAAAATATAAATTAGGAGAATTTTTACGAATTTTTAAGTAAAGAAGGATTTTCATTTCAGTAGTACCTGCTTATGAGTTTCGGTTTGATATCTTGCGGTTTGGTTGTCATGGATACAGTAACTATGATTAAAATTGCCAGTTGAAAAAAAATAAAAACGGGTCCTGCGAGCAGACGATTTCTTTGCTTGGCTCGATTTCCTTTTATAAATACTGGTTTTATTTGTGAGAAGAAAAATTAAACTGCATAATCTAGAAAAACAATTTTAAAGCCTTTATAAGTAGCACAGTCTTATCTCATCTTTTTGTAAAGGGTTCCAAGAGAGGGTGACGTATTATTAAAAAAAAAAAAATTCCATTTCATGTAGTGTCTGAGGTATTTAATGCTAAGTTCACTGCAAACGGTCCATTTTCACTTTTTTGATACCGAATGACGCCGATAGTTTTTTTTTGTGTGTGTGTGTGTCATTATGTTGCAATGATCTCAGGTTATTACATGTATGACGCAAATTTTAAGTCAAGAGTGAAATAATTTTGCTTTTCTAGATTCCACATCACTGGAATTAATTCGAATTACACATGTGAGGAAATTTTTCGTTTCCTACCGTGCGAAGAACGGGCAAGCAGCTAGTTTAGGATAAAACATATTTCAACTGCACAAGATATGCTCATAAAGGAAGCATTTTAAAATTATAACGTTGAATGAGAAAATGAACATAAAACAATTTCTATACTTAGGCTCAAACAGCAAATATTTTCTTGATTTTACAGCAAAATTCAATTTTTCTTGCACTTCCCTGACCTTTCTTCAATTTCTTCTAATTTCCCCGACTGTTTTCCCAAATCCCTGACCAAAATTCATTTTCCTGATATTCCCCAACTTTCCAGATCTGTAGAAACCCTGAAATAGCAAGCATCTCACTGTGTGTATAATTCTGAAATAAGATGTTTGTGTTAACACTCAAAGATGGCTTGTCATCAAAATCATTTGGGATGGGGAATCCACCATACATCTCAATTGGGACAGCTGTTTTTGTTGGAATGCTTAAGAGCAGAGACCTGTTAAAACCAATAAAAATAATTTTCCTTCAAGAGAATCGTACTTGTTAGTGAGGTTTATTATTATTTTTTTTCTTTTATGACATATGTCTACAATATTACAGTGTACATACACACAAGGAACAGCCTCATGCTGCAAGAGTTGCAGTAATTCAATTACTGTAATGCTATTACAGAAATTGAAATAAAGAAAAATATTCATATGCTAAAAGGTTTTATTTAAGGCTTATTTTTAGAAATTAAAGTTTTTAAAAATTGTTTTTAAGCAAACATACACTGTTCACATTCAATCTCAGAAGTGGTTTATTTCGGATCTTATTACTATATAGGTAACGTTTTGAAAGGTACCATTTAAAAAAGAAATGGTAGGTTTTCTATAACACAGCTATTACTCCCCCCTCCCCATGTTGAAACATTTGAATAAAATAAACTATGATCTTCAGTGGAAAATTTAGCTTACTCTCAATCAAAATACTTTTAAGAATTTTACATGTATTTTGTATGCTGCACTTTTTCAATTGAGAAGGTATTTTGCATTTTGTATTTTAATGTGTTTAAATTAATGTATCTTGTATTTTATATCAAAAACACATTTTCAATGCATTTTGCCTAACTCTTTAGTTACTTTATGTTCTAATGGTGAAGTCTTCCTTCAAAAAAAAAAAAAAAAAAAAAAAAAAGTAAATAAAATTATACGTCTTCAGTTCTTTTCTTTCCCACATTTTTGTTCGTGCAAATAATATTCATTATTTTTTTATGAGCATTTCTTGCAAATACTAGCAGCTTTTTTATAATTGATAAACATTGTCCTCTGTTTTTATAATTTTTATTCATTGAACATTCATGATACAGTTAAATACCCTCTTTCATCTTTCTGAAAAAGTCCAGCACTAGCTGTAAAAATATTGCAATTAAGACATAGAAAAACTTTGTTTGCGCTCTTTTTTTTTTTTTTTTTTTTTTTTTGTGTGTTATCAATTTTACAATGCTTTCATATTTTATACTGGTAGCTAAGTTGAAGGTAGTTTTTTGTTCCTCAATAAAAATTCACTGTATGCATAGAAAAAATAGGATGCAATGTTCAATAACTACTTTTATTAATGCAATATATCACAGAAACTATCTTTAATCACTTATTGAATGAACCATAGAATACTTTGTGGTGTTGATGACCTAGAGATGTGAATAACTGCTCCATACTGAAATTGCAAATACCAAGAATAGTTTTCTCAATGATCAGAGGGTATTGCTAGTTATTAGCAAAGATTAACAAAAAAAAAAATAGCAAATCATTAGTGTATATTTAAAATCCAACCTAGAACATGTTCGATTAAAATTTTACGTTTAAGTAGTAAGACTAATAAAAAGGAAAAAATATCTTGGAAGTTTTTTTTTTTTATTGTTTCCATGAACATGGCACATGAACAAAATTTTTTGCACAATACTAATGTCTGATGTATGATTTTTTAAATGATGGTTTTTTTTTTTTTAGTACATAGTTGTTCTTGCACATAAGATAAAAACAGTTTCAACAGCAAAAGAAATATTAAAATTACTTCCACTAATATAATGATATACTACATATTTAAATTTCTAATAATAGAAATTTATTAAAACTTCCATAACAGATCAACAATTTGATGATAAACTGTTTTAGATTTATGCTCATAGCCTACAAACATCTTTAACTGCTTGCCCAAATATCTATTAAGGCATCACATGAGATTAGGGGAAAAAAAAATTGCTAACGTGATCTGGACTTCAGTTTTTACAATGTATGTACTAATACCCTCCATCCACAGGAAGTCTTAAATGATGAGTTTCCAAATTCAGTATAATGAATTTGAAAGAACATTGTATTAATAACCAATGAACACATGTTATATTGTACAAAATTTTATGAACTGTCAAAAACTACTGACACTAAGTTCTAATTGCATATGTTAAAGCAGGCACACTGCTTAAGAAACTGGTAGAAAACCTCCACAATTTATACTCCAGATGAAGTAACTAAAGTTACTTTCTTTGGAACTCTAGCACTCTTACCAGAGATAAAGGAACAAGTGATTGGCTAATTGCCACAAAGGCCTAAATACTTTCTCATTTAAAATCATGACAAAGTTTGCAATGAAATACTTAACCAAACAAATTAAAAAAAAAAAACACTTCATGCAGCTATACCCAAAATGGGTACACAAATTAAATATAACATTTGAAATTATTTATTCATTTTTTATACACATTGTCACCAGACATAGTAGCATGCATATCAATCATAAGCACCACCATTTTCATATTTATCTGAAAAACAATGAAGAAAATAAAAATTTAATTATAATAAGGGCACAGTGATTTGCCAGATATTTATATTGTTTATAATATACATTTAAAGCTCAAACTCATAGTTTAACAATTAGATCTTTAAAGCTTTGCCCTCTTATGTACAAAGTCAAAGGCAGTAAGTATTAAGTATAACAAGTGCATAATTTATAGGCAATATATCTAGAGTAGTAACAAGTTGTCATATAAAAATAAGGTTTAATTATTCAATCTAAACAGCTTCATCATCAACCAATGCTTCTAGTTTACCAAGAAAAATATTTACACTCATTTGTGGTGTGAAAACTCAAGATGGACAGCATTTGATAAAATCATCTAGAAAGTGTGCAGTCATTGTGCACTGTTTCACACTTGCACGTTTTATATTTCTCATATGTAGCTAAAATTTTGTTTATACAATGATCAAAAGTCAGAATTAAAGAGTAAGAGAAACAGAAAGTTTTAAAAAGAAAATAATGAAAATAAATGACATGGTAAAGCAAGTTCACTTTTAAGCAGAATGCCATCCCTCCCCACGATGACAACCTTGAATATAATTCCACTACAGTCCAATTATACAATCATCTATAATGCAGGCAGAAACCAGGAAATGCCTAATGAGTGCATCATTCTGTCTAGATCTGGATCTGATGCATTCCACTGGAAACCGTGCAAACAATTCTTTATACTCTCCAGGTATGACAGCATTAACTTGAATCAAATGTATTGGCAGGGAAAGGCTAATTCTAGCCAAAACTAGACCGTCATGATAAACATTGGAGCAGCTTATATCCCCGCTCTCACCAAATTTGTGTGGACCAATTTTTCAAGACACCAGAGGCTGCAACGTGGGCAGGTGGGAGGCTTATGCCTTTGATTCACATTCCCGGGCAATGTGGCCAACCTCTCCACATGAGTAGCACTTACTCATTCGGCTTGATCTGCAGTTACGAGCTATATGCCCTCGTTCATTACACCTGCATAGAGAACAGGTTAATTTCAGTCGGAAAATTAAAATATACACTTTTGTATCACTAACCTAACAAGTAAAGCAAAGATATACATACATTAAAGAACACTAATAAGCCTTCAAATGAGTAATAAAGCACAAATAATAAAGAAGGAACATCAATGGCTATTTCAAGATTCAGATACTCGCACATAAAGTAAGTAATTTTAGCACAAAATTGCAAGCTGCTAGAACAAAATTAGGTATATGAGAAGAATAAATTATTTTGTTAGTAGAATGAAAGGAACATAATAAATTTGGTTTATATTTTTTAAAACATTACAGCTTAGAAATTCAATAAATCTAAAATCTTTGAGTAAGAAATGTCTTTAAAAACATTAAGCTCAATTCAAATATGCATATGGCATTTAAAATCTAAAGTAAACCTTGCACATGTAATCAGACTGACAAGTTAAGTGAAGAAAAATTCTTAGAAGTGCTAACATAATGTTGCAAAGAACTTTTTTAGTTGCCTAGATAAATGAAGCATACAAGTTCTGTCTTAACACTGCATATGTTATGCAATTAGGATTTTCAACAATAATGTGGTAAAAAGTCCCAGGATTATGACAATTTTAAAATTCAAATTGAATAGACTAATTTCAAGAGAATTCAATAGTTGTTTCCACAAGTTTTCTTCAAACGGGGGAGAAAAAAAAATCTATAGACAAGTAGCAATAAAATATTTTATAGATATTTAATTTACAATTGTTTCAATATAGTATTATGAAATGAGTAATTTTCAACAATTAAAGATCACTTAGTTATCAAAACATAAGAGCATCAGAATGAAAAAAGCCATTGATTTTATTATTTTAGTAACAAACATGCAGATTAATAGGCAAGAAAAGCAATAGCAAGCAAGTCTCCTGAAATACTAGGTTTTTGACTAAGAGTCATGACCAAATAAACCAAACTAATCATCTTCAAAGCATATTTTCAAAATTAAATAGTTAATCTCAAAAAATGAAAATTTAAAATTACAAGACATATGCTTAATAGGATGAATACTTTAAGTTCAGTAATATTTAAAGCACTATCATATCAGCTTAGCAAGCTTAGCAGTCACTTTATGAAAATTTCCTCCAATTTACACAATTTTAAAGAAATTTAATAAAAGCATGAAAACATAACTAATATGCTATTTATATTTTTGCAGTTCACTAAAAATTTTATAGTGACGAAGCTTTCAAGGGTAAAACTAGCCTATGCTTAAACACCCTTGCAAAAAAAATTTTCAGGTTGTTGCAGGATGGAGAGTAGGAGTTCGGAGAACAACTGTTTTTGCAGTTGCTTGGAATTAAATTTGACATTTATTTATAATATAACATTGTAACTTTATACTAACTGTATCAGCAACAATGAAAAAAAAATATGCCTAGCACTTAGTCAACTTTTATTTTGTGCGAATCTCAATTTGTTGAATGGACAAAGGAAAATTGACTAATGCTCTAATTTTCGTAATTAACAGCATGAATGTTAAGTATATGTAAAGTGCTTGGTGAATATGATGAAGTGTTAATTCCACTTCTGATGCATTTTAAATGACAATAACTCATTACTAATCTGCAAAATATCATGACTAAGTCTAGAATATTTTAACCTGTAGCATCTATAGGCACTTCTTTCTACTCCCACCAATGCCTCTGGGTCCAAAAATGATGGATTTTGGGAAATTGTAAGCTTTGTGACATTTTATAAATAAACATTTGAATAGTTTACACTTTTATCTGAAATTAAGTTTAATATATTTCATACAAATTGTATTGAATATTTTCTTGAAAATGATCTTTAAAATATGAACTAAAGTAAACAATCCTTAAAAAGATTTCCTCCAAGCAAAATACTCTTCTCTGTTACTAAAGTTATGCAAAGTAATTTTTTTCTATGGAATTGCATTTTGTATACCTGCAAATGTACAACTTTTTCAAAGTTCTACAACACAAATAGAAAGTAACATTACTATGTTTATTACAGGACAAAAGATTTAGCCCATGAAAGTAAGCATAAAAATGTAGAAGATATTTGAGAAGTACATAGAACACAAGTTAATAGATAGGAGGGGGAAGAGAGAGAATTGCATCAAATTAAAAATCCAACTTTCTTTTAGGAACTGCCACTGTGTTAAACAAATCTAAATTTACTGACTTAAAAGCTTCAAAGGGAATTACACTATAATTTGAGAATTGACAGTTATGCGTGTCCCCAAAGATGAAAAAACCAAAGTGACTATATATTTAATTTATTTACATACATATCTTGAATAGTGAAGTGAAAAACAATTAGCTGATACACTCATTTACCTTAACTGTTAGTAAAAGTTAATAGGCAGAAAGCTAAAATAAAAAATGCAAGCAATGAATATTAATAGTAATTTAAACCAGAAGATAAATACTGTTGCTTTGTATTGCTTATCAGCTTGAAAAGCATGGCATAAAACATTCACAATTCACACACTACAGAAGTACAATCCTTATTTAAAAAGGCTTGATCAATCATCTAAAATAGATAGGCTGATTTATGCAATTAAAATAATTTTAGGTACATACAGACAAAAGCCTACCTATCACACATACGCAAATCTACATCATCTTTAACACTATTTTTGATTTCACAATAAAATTTCTAATATCATCAAAAGCTAGAGGATTTCTAAATTTGGTACCACTTGGAAGCTGCTAATAACTGCCAAGAAGATTTTCAGCAACACACATTTAGTATGCAAGATCGTTTTTAAGGAAAGTAACAATCAAACTAGCAACTATTTGGCTACTAGTCTGATGTTTTATCTACAGGACTAGGGTACTCATTTCTTCTTACCAAAGTGCTGACATAACTCAATTCACCGATAACAGAAAACAAAAGCTTGTTTAATCCATTTGCATCATTAGCATATATACATGCTCTATTTTCCCGGGCACTATCATTTAAGCATATATATACATAGCCGCCAACATTGAAACTTCCAATACAGAAAGATTTAATGTGTCAAAAAGGAAAGATTTTTTTAACAGGAAAACACTTTATATTTTTGTAGTACAATTTGAATGAACTGTAACATGTTTACACACCGGAGACTCCGTACAGACTTTCTTGGGTTGTGTTGGCAAAACTTTTTTTTTTTGCTGTAGTTGCAAAATACATACATAAAGACACAATTCGATAAACTACCAGTAAACCACTCTTAGCTCAATGGCTCCCCTCCACATATGACCTTTAATCTAAAAATCTGAGCTCATGCTAGGTAGGAAAAGGGACAGTTCACAAAGGTTTAGAAGGCAGTACATATGATTAAAAGCACTTCTAATTCGAAAAATATATACTTTTAAAAAAATGTAAAACCATGATTTATTGATTAATAAATAGCAAATTACAAGTCTTTATTAAAAATTAGATACATTAAGTTGATAAAGCTGAGTAATGCAAGAGTTAATTACTTTTTAAGTAACTTTTAAATTATAAATAGCTATGTTAATTAGAATATTTCTTTAAGATTTTTTTCTTTTTATCACCCGAGCATACCTAACAGATAAGAAAATCCTTATATAAGTAAACATTTTGCACAAGAAGCAGATTAATAAAAGATTTATTTAATCACATTGTTAACAATCAATGAAAGTTTTACTAAATTAAGAAACAGTAAAGTTAAGTTGTTCTAAACCAAAATTTTCATTTTTATTCATTTTCTTCACCTTAAGTTATTATCATAGATGCCCATAAGGGGGGGGGGGGGGGACAAGGTAAGGCACTTGATCCCCCAATAGGATTTTAGCATATTATGATGTAAATAAAATTGCATCAGAAAGCAAAAAAAGAACTAAGCTTGTTACAAATTCAAAATTTGTCCCCCTTAGAAAACTTTCTGTGGGCTTGTAAGAATTAATTCAATATTGCGAACAATTAAAATATTATAGTTCATGCATGAAAATATTAACACTTCTGTTCAAAATAACCATATAATGGTATAAATATCTATTCCAGTTATTCAATATATATTCCACTACAAATTCTAGTTATTTATTTTTAAATGGACAATAGCTAAAAAATTTTTCAGGATTAGCATGCAGCCATTATAAGTATTCTTCTGTTGATATTAACAACCAGCTGGTCACCTATGAAAGTCAATATTGAAATAGCAGGAAAGGAGATACTAATCTTAACATATCTATCTCCCCGCCCCCAAAGCTCAGAAAGAAAATCGCAAAGAAAAAAAATACGTTTTGATAAATGTCTAACTTTTGAACAAATTAAGATGTCTTTAAAATTTGGCCTCTGAATCAATTTTTGCATTTAAAAGTGATCCCAAAATTTCAAACAAATTGGTCCATTAATAAAAAAAATTATAGATAAATGAATTTTACTCAGTTCATTTTCATCCCCCCCCCCTTCTCATCACATGAGACAAACCTTCCATCTTTAAGGATGTGTTGTTACTTACCCTGACAAGGCCTCCTGTGCCCGCTGCAACTTGTGCTTCCAGGAGAGGGAGATAGGACATGGGAGTTATTACCATAAAAGCACAGCTCAAGCTATTTTCAAATTTAAATGTTCTTCAAGTTGGCACCTTTATTTTTTTAACGTAATGATGTATTTTCTGTATATGTCAAGCGGTGCCATTATAATCCCCCCCCCCTCCCATGAATTTTTCAGTTGTGGGGGGGTAGAGGATGGAAGTATTTTCAAAGACAGGTGCAATAAGGTGTTATCAGCTTTTCCCCATCGGCCTGTCCATGGCAAATTCCTCCCTTTCACTATTCAAGTATCTTAGCATGTTTGTGTGATCATCCAAATAACAGTTGAACAAACAAAAGAGCTAAAGAAACTTTCGAAGATAAGGGAGAAAAACAAAAACTCGCTGACAGGGGGTGTCTAGTTTTTCATCAGCGGGGCACTAATTTGAATCAAAAGGCAACAAGGTGGAATTTTTTTTAAAAGGGGGCATCGAGGCAGGAGGGAAAAGCGAGTCCCAGATTGTGCTAATTGAGAACAGTTTTTGATAGAATATGTGTGTGCCTAAAGATGGTTAAAGAAAAAGTACATATTTTTTTTAAAAAGGAAGATAATGGGTATTTTTTTGCAATACTGGAAGATATTGGATAAAAATCTGAAGATGTGCTTGAAAAACCAAAAACTGAAGAGTTGGCAGCTATGTGTATATTTTTAATTTTCTATTCACTTACCACAGCCATATGCTTGCATATGCTGAATTCCATTGGCCAGAAATACAATGACTATTAAAAGAAAATTTGGTGATAAAGGCCTTTTCATACTCTCTTATAATGCAAATGGGTCAAAAATGAAAACACAGGAAAATGTAGTTACTAAATTATACAGAGTATACAGTAAAGGACCAGGGTTAAAAATTGGGAAGAAAAATCTATACATCAATGGCACTTTTTGTTTTTGCAGTTGCCAACTGTTCCAATTAAGTGCAATTTTGAAAAATTTTGTTTTGTTTATATATAAACTAAGAAGGTTTTAATATATTCATAAGAAGGCATTTTAATCATTACATTTATTTGAAGTTTGATTTCTTTTGTTGTTTTATGAAAGGGACATTTTAAAATCTTTTATGAAGGGGCTCTTGAAACTGATAGTATTTTTTTGAATGGGCCTGTTTTAATTTTGTGATGGATTGTATAATGGGCTAAAAATGGTGTGCATTTATCCTTGTCAGAGAAAGAAAAATGGGGATGGTTGACAAAAATGTCAAACAGCAAGGGGCAGGAAAAGGACACCAGGCACTTTACTCAGCTCTGTAAATAATGCTGTCATATCGGGAAATAAGTTAGATGTCAAAAATTACGACTGGCTCCGAAATCTTGGTCACCAAAAGGAAATTTCCAGTTGCAAAATACAACTAATGGCCACTAATTTCGAACCTTACGAAGGACATACTGGTTTCAAGATTAAATATCTTAAAACAAAGGACAATAGATGGATGAAACAAACTGCATATTTATTAGGAAAGCTGTAAAAATTTAATACAGAAGTTTGAAAATAGTTCCAAAAACCACTAACAAATAAAGCTGTAATAGCTGGTCTAACAGATTAGCCTCCATGCTTTCCTGATCTGACACCTATTTTCTGGGGGGCATCTTGGAAGACACTACTCAATCTATCCCAACATGCTGGATGACCTTTAATTGTCAATGTCACATGTGAATCCATTTAAGACATTGCTGGCTGAACTGACAAACTTAAGTATTTGTTTGCACCATCTATGTCATAAGGACGTACATTTTCAAACGATGGTGCTGTGACTACTTGCAGAAAATGAATTTATACTCATACAAGATGACCCTTAATGAATTTAAACGTGCAGCAGCATCTGTTAGCAGTGGCATACTCAAGGTGGTGTTGGGGACTCTAATGCCCCCCACCCTCTCATCGAAAATGTTTATCATAAAACCCATAAAACTGATTTTCAACATACAGGTTATGCCCTATAAATTTAAGATTATGCCTGTAAATCCCTTGCCCTTTAAAGGCAGTCTTAAGTGCTACTGTTTGTTAGTAGCTATCGTAGCTCCAATTTCATTACTTCTGAATAAAAAAATTTTATAGATTAAATAAACATACTGTTTGCAGCAATCTTTTATTGATCGTTGTTTTCGAGATTTTTAATTCTCAAATTAGTATGTCCTTAGCTGGACTGTCACATGAATAAAAAAATGTATTTCCGATGTTATTTTAACTAGGCCAAGTATTTATCTGCTTCAGGTACCAGCATATATTAAGGGTCATTCCACTTCAATTCATCCAGAAATTTTTTTAAATGGCACCCACCATCTCCGATGTTGATGAAATATTATATACTTGTAGAACTTTATGCTTATTGAAGAACCATAAATTATTTTGAAATCAGTTGCAGGGTTATAAAGTTTTGGGTTTTTAAAAATTGGCCATCAACCATTTTTAGTGGCCCTTTTAAATCAGACTTATGATTATATAAACAGCTGTAAATTATTTCAAAATTATCATAGAATTTTATCCCCCCCCCCCAAGACAAAAAGCTTTCCATTAAGAGGTATTTTGTATGAATACTTCAATAACAATGCTTTCCCCCACTTGTTTATTTCTGTTTTGTGTGGAAAAGCAATTAACTTTGACTGCTTATTTCTTGCAATGCTTTATCTTCAATTTTAACCAAATTTTACACAAGGTGTGTTCCAATTTTTTTTTTTTTTTTTTTTTTTAATTGATGTCTGTAACAGTGAAGCACTGTTTACAAGTTTGTTTATAAGTTTATCATTTATATTTTTCTGAATGCTCCCGACAAAATTCATTTGATTTCAACATAACTTCAGTTATACATTTTTCTTTTTTTAAACTGAAGGAGAGAAAATGTGTGATGCAAGTTTAACAAGCTTTCACGAGTATTAATTTTATGCAATACCTAATTTTGGGCAATTTAAATGATAATGTTTAACAGGCACTTTTAACAGTGTACAGTGAACTTTTATCTGTGCATTCCCAAAAAGCCACACAGCCATAAATTACAAAACATTTTGTACATGCAGAATGAATATGAATTCAAGTGCTAGCTGTACATTAAATTCAGAATAAAACTTACTATTACCAGGGTTGTAAAAAAATCCAACCCAAAATTTTGTGTGAGAAATACAGCATTTGTGAGAGCTTCAGATCTAAGTGGACTGTTAAAAGCACATTACTGTTCGATTGTGCTTGTGAATCTTGTACAGCTGATTGTTCAACGACGTTCTAGAAGTAATATAGTTTTCCATCCTGACAAGTGGACTCTTTATTAGAACTTTTTAGAACAGGGATGCTACAGCCAAAACCTCAGTTTGTCTCAGCATCGTCTCAGTCAAAATCTCTTTTTGTCTCAATCAAAATCCCTTTTTGTCTCAGTTTGTCACAATCAAAATTCCCTTTTTTCTCGGTATGTCTCAACTAAAATTCATTTTTTCAAGTTTGTCTCTCAACCAATTTTATTTATTTTATCTCAGTTTATCTCTAAAATAATTTTCCCCAGCAATTTGATAATTAAAAGAAAGTTCAAGAAAAAAGAACCAAACAGTACAGCAATTCTTAGGCTTAATCCAGGGATGACAATGTTTAGAATGCCAGAAGATTTGAAATGCAATAAAAATAAATAAGGGGACTCGAGAAGATTTTTAAATAACAAACCATGCTTGCCAACACATGATTAAATTTGGTACATCTGGTACCTAAAAAATATAAGAAGTATACATAAGAACTCCATGAAATCATAATTTTGAGCAACCTACTCATATTAGAGATGCCACTAATAAAATAGCAGAAAAGAGGAAACTGTGCATGAATAAACAAAAATAGTGGAAAAAGAAGAAATCCTATGCAAATAAAACAAATAAGTGGAGCTTATTTTAGAAAAATGTAATGTATGAAGAAAAAGGAAAAAAACATTTAGTTCATTTTTTGTTTGCTTTCATAAATATTTTACTTTTCATTGACAAAATATTTTTTGTTTCAACTATTTCACATTTTAATTTACGTCTGAACCTGCTCTATTTAGCAGAGTTTTTTCTTTACTGGTTTCTTTGAAATCAGTAATTTAAATTTGAAATAGGAGTTCATTTTTATTCTTACAGCATAGGAGATTTAAATTAAGGAATGCTAAAGGAAAAATACTAATTTTCAAGACAGATGGAAAAAGATTGAAATTGAGAGATGCTGGAAATAAATATTTAATTACTGCTGGAAAAAAACAAACACCATGAAATTTATAGAAAAATTCTTAAACAATAGAAAGCTACAAGGGATAATATTCATTCTGACGATGGATGAAAAAAGATTGAAACAAAAGAGCAAAAAGATTTCTGCCGATTTATAATATAAAGAAAGCCAAGGCTTTATGCGGATCTCCAGAAAAGTAAACATGCATTTTTACTCTCATGGCACAAGAGGTTTAAACAATCGAAGGCTATATTAAAAATATTCATTCTCAAGATCGATGGAAAAAGATTGAAATTTGACAGGAACTGAGAATCTGCGATTTTCGCCACGTGCGCAATCTTTTTTTTTTAAAAAAAAAACAGCAAATAAGGAGAAATGTACATGACTGTAACGAGTCTATAGGGGGAAAAAACCAAATAAGTATAAAATAAGGGTCAATTTTTACTATTTATGACACTATAGGTTTTTAAAAAATATACTAAAATTAAACTATTAATGATCAAATATGGATGAAAAAAGATTCAAATTCAGATGTCGTATTAGCTATCGTAATAAATTTTATATAAGGGATACTTTGTATTCTTAATAACAAATTTTAAAAAATAAACGTAAAATAGGGGTCCTTTTTTAATTTTATGGCACTGGAGGCTTAAACAATGGAAGGCTACAGATTGAAAATTGATTAATATTGAGAAATATTGATTTTCAATATGGATGAAAAAGATTGAAACGGACAGGGGAGCAAAAGAGATTTTTAGCGATTAATAAAATAAACAAAACCGCGGCTTTATACAGATCTCCAGAAAAATAATGAGCAATTTTTATTCTCATTGCACCTCATTCTCATTGAAGTTTAAACAATGGAAGGCTGTAGAAAAAATATTCATTCTCAAGATGGATGGAGAAAGATTGAAAGTGACTGGAGGAACATAAAACCTGCGATTTTCACAATAATAATAAAAAAAAAAATCTCGAGTAGGCAGAAAACTCGCATGCCGTAAGCAGTCCATAGAAAAAAACCAAGAAAAAAGGAATTAAATTAAAAATAAAGGTCAATTTTTACTCTTATGAAGTAGAGGTTAAAAAATTAAGGATTAATACGGATGGAAAAAAAACTATTGTATTAGCTATTGTAATAAATTTTATATAAGGGTTAATAATTTGTATTCTTAAAGTTTTAACCCAGTTTTAAACAAACAAATATCAAGAGAAAAATATTCAATTTCAAGAGGAGTATTTCAATTCAGTAGCGTAATGCTTTCAAAAGTAGCAAAATTTGCAAAAAGTCTCAAGATTTGGCAACACTGAATCCATCATGTGCAGTTAATCCATTCTGACAAAGGAATAATGCGTTCAGGTAGATGATTTGCCTAATTTTGTATGACGTATTTGGATGGATATCAGCTAGTTGGGGGGGAGGGGGGGGTTGGTAAGAGGAAAAGAATTTTCTTCCCCACATGGCAGATACAAAATGAGCGTGGTTGCTGCAGTAGGTGTAACGTAGACCGGAAACTCAACTGTCAACCAAACCCCCTTTACACCGGGAGCTTTTCTTTCTCCAATACCGGCCGGAGGTTTATTTTGAGGACCGGAATGCGCGGTGTACGCTCCTGTGAGTCAGATTCAAAATTACTCATGTTCGCTGCTTTGCCGCAGATATGGCCAAAATCGTACCGAATGTCGCAAAATGGTGCATACCAGCAGTTTTGTCTCAGTTCGTCGCAAATGTCACAGGTGTAGCATCCCTGGAACTTTCTGCACCAACTGAACCTTAAGAAAGACGAACCCAGGAATAGCAGAGTATTCTACAACAAGTTTTTTTTTTTTTTTTTTTTTTTTTTTTTTGTCCCTTCAGTAAATGTTATCAAAATTGAAAGAAAGCTTCAAGAGCAATTTAATGAAGTGCCAACAGCTATTTTGGGAACACGTAACTGTCATTTTTACATCCCAATTTTCAACTGCACATCAAAAATCCTTGTTTCTTATTTATAACATTCATTAGTTAAAGAAAAAGGTTCAAAAACAGCTTTGCAGTGAGCCCAAATCAAATTTCAATATCTTCATTTGTCTGTTGTGTTTATAACTATTGGTGGCTAGGTAACGTGATTGATATTTCACCAGGTAAGAGTAATTTTCTTGTTAAGTACGAGTCCGCCTTGGACCATCACTGCAATTTACAAGGCCTATTAAAGATTATGTTTGTTAGGTCACACTTAAAAATATATTAAGATACCTGTTCCATCAACATCATCAGCTAGAAGGTTTTACAGAATTGAGCAACAAACCTTACATCAGATTGAAAAAGATTTCAAAAAGAGAATGAAAATTTTTTAAATTTTAAATGTGTTGAAATTTTATTAATAAAAGTAAATATAATCTATGAGATTGTTTTATATTCTTCAATAATTTTTGTATTAAGATAAATGTTGGATATATTTGCTTTAATTTATTTAGTTAATTGTTCTCTTTAAAACTCTAGGAATGTGCTTAGAATACGAATAAAATGCTGTAATTTCAATTTAATTTTGAAGTCTTAGGATTCAAAAGGCAATTTTGAGTTTTTTATGCATATGATAGACATTCTGGCCTATATTATTGGAAACTTTATACAACTACAATATTTTTCATTATTTAATATTTTGTGCCTAAATGAAGGTGATAATTGCCATTTCAAAAAATGTTTTCAAGTTTTAAGGCCATTTTGAAGAAGGAAATACAATTCAACTTTAAAACTTGCGTAACATTTTTATGACACTTACCACTCTATTGTAAGTGATTTTAAGCAATGCCATTTAATTCCTTAAAAGCTTGAGAAAAAATTTTAAATGTTTAATTTTGTCAAATTTGAAAATTTGTGTTTTACAATTTAATTCTAGATTAACTATTGCATTAAAAAAATTTTTGAAATAGATTAATAGATAGCAGTCGTGCAAATGCTGTTCAAAGTGTTAACTTTTCAGTTGTTTATAATTACGAAAATAAATAACACTAAGCTAAAATATTTTAGGTATTTGTATATATTCATAAAGTAAACCTGTGTACCAAATTTCATTAAAATTGGTTGCTAAGTGGCCAACTTTTTTTTTCCCCCAATTTTTGCTCATTTCACATGGAATGACCCAATAAGGGACATAGTGCTTGGTCATGAAATGTATGATTAAATATACAATTAAAATTCTTACATTAACATAAATTATCATGGGTAGAGATGATGTGCATATCAAATCATTAACTTATAAAAATAAAATAAACTTAATTCAATTTCTACAATAGACTTAAATCATGTTTAATGTAATAAATACTTGAAAGAATAAGATAAATATCATTCAATTAAATTTATTGGTTTATTTACAAGGATAAATGCTTTACCAAAAGCTAACTATGTACGCGATTTTCCTTTTAATTTATAAAAATCCTCACACAGAAGTTGAGAAATAGAACATTTTGGCTTAAAAGCTTATTTATGGAACAAAGCTTAAAAAATGGAACGAATCCATATAAAGCTGAACACTTGGCAGCTATAGGGATGTCTCCAAAGTGAGAAAAATGCAATTACAGTGCACACCAGTTATAACAGACCTGGGATATAACATACTATCGGTTATAACGTACCTAGAAGCTATGTCTCTATTGAAGTCCTATATTTATAATGTTATTTAACTTTGGTTAAAAGGTACTTAACAAAAGTACGTACTTCGGCTATAATGTACTTTTTATACCAAAGCCAAGAATAAAATTCTGCTTTTCTTAAGCATTTTTTCTCCTTTTTCAATAAATTTCAGTGCATTCAAAAACACTTGTCAGTTTTAAGATTCTCTGGCAAGATGAATTGTGCATGAATGAAGGGGGCAATCATATCTTTTTCCCTTGCTAGGCAGGACTAAGAACAAGATCAACTTTTTTCTTTGGCATTCATCAATGTAAATGCCTTCTGAAAAGCCTGATCTATAATGATTCTGATGATAGTGAAGAAGAAACTGAGAAGCCTATACCAAACATTCCCGGCGTATTAAATGCTGCAAAAACAGCATCAAGATTTTTTAAATCCTGCAGTGATGATCCAGAGACTCTACAGAAGTCTACTATGGATATCCAAAACGGTATTTTTAAAGTAGCATCTGTTCATTTAAAACAAAAGAAGGCCAAGCTTCGATATACCCCCTACTACATACCTTCGCCAAATTTATTTTTCGCGCCAAGTTTGGCAATAAAAGGGATATTTTGGTAACCCTAACAAATTGCATTGGCGACATTGGGGGATGGCTATTTATGGCAACCCCAGCCGGTCGGCCAATGAGAGAGCGCCAGTGATGCAATCGCTCTTGCACGTGGAAGCTTGTGAGAACTTTTTTTCACATTCTTAGATAGAGGTAGTAAGTTGACCGTAAGCACTTCTGCAAAGGTACTGTGATCTTGATATTTTACTGTACTTTTTTTTTTGTTAGGATTTTATGATTTTTTAAGTACCTCCGTAGCTAATGTAATTGAAAAATATCAGGCTATGGAAGAAAGGTGTAGCTAATTTTTGTTATGAGCTATTTGTTAGTGGACCAGGAGAAGTTTTTGGATTTTTTTGAGGGAGACATCCTTTCAGAGTGGGAGCTTAACCTTTCCGAGATATTTTTGCTAATGTATAATATTGTTTCGCGTTATACATCGTGATAACTGTGCACTATTTAAGCAGGCGAATGGCTTCACAATTTTTGGCTTTTTTCTTAAAATGCTCTACTCGATTTTTCCAGTTTTCCCTACTACATTTTTCGTCAAAAATAAACTGGGGGGGGGGGGGGGATTGAGGGGGAGTAGAGCCCCCCCCCATAAAAATCTCATTATTTGTGAAATTTACATTTTTCAAATTTTAAACCCTAAATTCTTGTTAGAAAACGCGATTTCTGTGTCCATCAATTCTTAAATTTCCTTGAATTTCTTCGTGTTTAGATTCCTAACCCTAAATTTTTTCTACAATTTTTCTATTTAATAGTTTTTGCACTTTCGGAAACTCATTTTTATGGCCCTAAATTCTTGTTCGAAAACGCACATGAAATTTTAAATTTTCCTATTTACATTCTTAACCTTAAATTTTTTGTATAATTCTTCTAATTCTCATAGTTTTTTCCGGTTCTGAAAACGTTACTTCGCGGCCATTTTTACATTTTTAATCCTACATTTTCTGTGGAATTCTTATTCTTGGTTTTTTCCCGCTTTCGGAAGTGGTTTCACGGCCATTTTTTAATTTTTCACACCGTCGGAAACTGCATTTTTGGCCACTTCTCTTTTGTTTTTGGCGCTGTCAAAAACGGCTTTGGCACAAAAAAATCACCAAAAATCAAGGTAGGGGGTATATTGAAGGTGTGCCCAAAAGAAAATAACAGATATTTATCTCAATAAAAATTATAATTGATAAAGAATTTTCTGTTTAATATAAATTTTACAAAATCAGACCTCTTTAAAACACATATTACAGTGAAATTATGAGCCCTCTTTCTTATTTTTTGTGTAATATTGAATCTTACCAGCGGTATTTGTTGTAGTGTACTTCGGCTATAACATACTACTTTTTTTAGGTCCCATGAGAATACGTTATAACCGGTGTCTACTGTACTTTTCAACTGAAGTTAATTTACATTGATAGTCGCCTGATAGACACAGTTGACTCTTCAAATCTTAATTTAGCAAAAATTTTCCTGTAAAGCATGTTTGGCAGTTTCTAGTGAAAGTTACCACACCATAGTAACCTACACAGTTATTTTGCCATTCTCTTTTACACTGTAAATGCCTTCTCTAGACGAGTGATGTAGTCAGTGGATGGCCCTTCTAAAAGACTACATTATCACTAATTTCATAAAGCAGTGCCTATCATTTTAGGTAAAACTGTACCTATTAATTTCACACATTTGACAGCATTTAATTGCTTTTCCCAACAATGGGATTTTTATCTTTTATCAACTCATAGTTGGTCCCCTAAAGTAAACATTTTTTCATTTGAAAACTGACGCCAACACAGTAGTGGCGTAAGTCATCATTTTAAAAATAAATTTTTTGCTAACTATTCCTTGTACAGACATTGAATTTGTTTAATTTTCTTAGGCAAAGAGCAACATTCTTCTAACTATAAAGAGTAGGAAAGGAGGGACCATATAAAATTAAATTTTGCATTTTAATATGTATACAACCCCCAGAAAAAAATGTCATATCTGAAAGCTACTCTTAATTTGATGAACTTTTCTAATTTTAATTACTTTTCCATCACTTACGGTTTAAAAAATACTCACTTGATGTCTATTTTGAATCACCCGGTATATAACTTTGTGTTTTTTTGCAGTGAAAGCTTTTAGACAGAAATTAATTCATTTATTTTTTGGAGGGCAGTGCCAAGTTCTCTTGAGCAAATTTTTAAGTACCAAAAAGTTTAATTTTGCCAACCTTCAAAAAAAAAAAAAAAAAAAAAAAAAAAAAAAACCTGGTTTATTTCAAGTTCCCAGGTTTTTAATAAAACTTACCCAGCGGTGGATTTTTTTTATAACCCTATTTTTCGGTGATTTTTAAATTAACTTCTTTAAGCTACATATTTTTTTAATTTAGTTAGAATTGAAGAGACCAAGTTTTGCAAGATATTAATTATCTAGAACAAATATTTAGAATTAAGATCTAGAATAGATATACAGCTAGTCAAGGCACCCTCCTATTTTGACTTATAATTGGTTGAATTAAAATTTTGTTGACTAATAAAAAGAGCTATATCCTTACAGGTGCTCATTACCGACAAAGCTGCCCCAGCAGATAAAAATGACACTACCGTTTTCGTATGTAAGCAAGAAATATTTAATGAAAGTTTCGTACAATATCTTAACAGCTTCATTTTTAAACACCTAAAGTTGTTCTTATAATAATTAAATTATTAACTAAATATAATGTGAATACATAATGTAACTGATTTCTTACACTTTCAAATTAAACAGAATATATTTTTAATTATTGAGTGGCTTCTGGTTCCGAGAATGAAATTGAATTTAAATATACAAATTTCTACTACACATTATAAAAAGGTATTGTGTATAGCTTAAAACAGAATATTTCATACAATAACTGCAGAAAGAATATATTCATAACAAATTGTTATAGGACAAAACATTGCTCATTGTTTTACCAAAGCTTCAGCGATGTGGCCAAAACTTTCTTCCATCTCTAATTAAAACCAAGATAGTTTTGATTACTTGAGTTTTCCTTGATTTCTTTTGTATTCTACCCTTAAATTATTTAATGTTCACAATAAATAAAACAACTTACCGGTAACACACAGTGTCATCTATTTCAGCAGAATTACCACCCTCAGGGCAATCACGACTAATGTGACCAGGATCTCCACATGAGTAACATTTACGTTCATCTCTTTCCCTATCGCCTCCAGGGCAATCTCTAAGAACATGGCCGGATTTTCCACAATTATAACACTAAATTAAAAGAAAAATTTCAGACAGATTTCAAAGTAAAATGATGATTTGAAACTTCATACAATAACTGCAGAATGAATATATATTAAGACAAAAAATGCTCTTACAGTTATTTTGCGGTCTTCATGATCACAATCTCTGCTAATATGGCCAGACTTTCCACATGCATAGCATGTTTTGTCAAGTTCTCTGCACTCTCGAGCGAAATGTCCACTGCGTCCACAATTGTAACAAGAAGCTACAAAAATAAAGCAAACAGTAAATATTTTTAGATCAGCAATCTGACAAATTACAGAGGTGCCAAGTTTGAACAATCAAAAGGCCTGCAATTTTTTAAAACATTTTTTACAATGTAGGGTAAATTGTTTATACCAGGCGCGTAGCCAGGAAAAGTTTTCGGGGGGGGGGGGGGGGGGGGGGGATATGAGCTTATATGTGTATAAATAGACGGAATTTCATCACTAATCGGAAAATTTCGGGGGGGGATATATTCTGATATCCCCCCCCTGGCTACGCCCCTGGTTTGTACCTCTGGCATGGACTTTGGAAGGACTTGTATCAGCAAAAGTATTCCTTCCGCAAAAACTGTCCCAACATCGATTCGGTCGATTCTTGCATGTTTATTCTCTTATGAAGCTTAGTCTTGCTATGACAGAAATGTCATTTTTATTTTTTAATTGGTGATTTAATTCATTTAATTTGAGATGGCCACTGTATGTTATGCTCCCGGTTGCACTTTTGGTTATAGGAGCGAAAGCCAACTGTTTTTTTCATTTTATTTACTACAAAATTTATGTTTTTACTTAAACTAATTAGTAAGAGTTTAAAGTATAAAACTTAATGATTGCTTTCAATCGGTGATTGAAAGCAATTATCAAGTTGCTGTTTTACTGTTTTGTTTACTGTTTTTCCAATGCTTAAATTGAATTTATATCATAATTATGTTTTTTGCTCCAGAATATGTTTTTCTTTTATATAAAATTGTATTTATGTGCTGTTTGTCAAAAATCCATTTTCTGCGTAAGTATTGTACATTTTTTCTTTTTTACACCAATCAAATAAAATAGAATATACACAAACTGACAATCTGTCATTAAACTAGAATAAAATTGTACACGTCATTTTACAAAAACATTTTACGTCAAAAGTTTACAATTTTAAGGAACTCATTATTCCTTGTAAAATTAAAATCTAAATCTGATCATTCTGATTAAAATAAAAATAGATTGAAAAATTATATTCTAAAAACTACAATATTTTTTATATAACAAATCTGTCATACAGTAAATTTATTCAGAAATCTTAAAATTTTACTCTACTTATTAGAATAACTTAAATGTGGAACTGATAAAATTTAACTTAAACATGCCAACAAAAGTGCACCGTTTTATTTTAGAAAATCATACATCTTTTATAGATATAATACTCCTTGTATGTGTTTCTCTTTATAACCAGAACACTAAACAAGCTCTTAAGAACTGCCAATTTTTATAAAATAACGTTTTTTAATATCTGAAAATGATACATCATCCCTTAATACAAAAATTACAGCATGTACATAGTATCAATAGCTTCCGCTGGCATTTACTTATGTGTAAGCTGTACAACAGTTGTATTAGACGAATGCAAATACTTTATGCTTATGTTACAATGTCAGTCCATCAGTTTGTAAAACATTCAATTTGTCTAAAATTGATTTCACTAAAAGATTTTTTTTAATATTATGACCACTAGATAGTAGCATGATTCATGTGCTATTATCATGAAGTATAAGAAAATAAAACTTCCCATATATTTTATAACCATTTCCTTAAATAAAATATCAGGAACACTGAAATCTTAAAAATAAGTAAATAAAACTACCAACTTCTCCCAACTAAAAAAACAGTTGGGGGTGGGGTGTTATGAGGTACTAAGAGAAGAAATTATTTATAAATGTAAAAAATGCAGTTGCTACATAAACCTCTAGGATTACCACTAAAACTATTTTAATAATTAAAGTTCTGTGTGCATATTTAAAGTTAATTTTTTAAATTTTAAAACAAAAAATTAAATTTAAAAGCAAAATGACAGATAGTATAAAATTTATTAACAGTTAACGCATTAAAATCCGTTATGCAGCACCTTCAGTGGCAGCCACCACCTTCTTCAGCACAGGTCTTAGTTCTAAATGGCCAGCTCTCTTCCTCAGTAAGGCATTCCACCCAGGATCTATCTGCGCATGCGTCATATCATTTATAGTGCCATCTGTGGTTATAATCTGTAACGCATCCATATTTAGGGCATAATAACTATTTTTGTAATTCGCGAGTTATTGGCTATTGTTAAAGTTGATTTCTATGGGGCATTCTTGGGCTATTTTTGCGAGGGCAGTAGTGGTTTTACTGAATTTAATGTCCGATTTTTCGTTTTGTCATGCCAATATAGCATCCTGGTTTATTCGTACTATTGTCTGTAAAGCTTAATTTATAAATAACGACGGTTTCATTAGGCTTAATATTATCTTTATCACTGCGAATACGTTTGAAAATATTTTGATTGGGATTTATGGGGATTTTGATATTTTTCTTTGCGGCTTCATTTGTGATTTTTAGGGTGGCTCCCCTGCAGTAGGGAATGGTATTGGTAAATTTTAGTTTGAGATTTTGATAGTTATTAATTTGCTCCAGTTTTTTTATTCTCTTTTTGAAAAGGTTTTTTACTATTGCTTTTGGGTAACCTGCATTTTTACATTGTGTTTTAATAAACTGGAGTTCTTCATTGAGCAGTTTTTCGTTTGAGCATACAGTAATTGTGCGATTGACATAGGATCGTATGGCGGCTATTTTGAATTTGTATGGAGTTTTTGAATTAAAATGTACTATTTCATTATTATAGGTGGCTTTTCTTAAAACTAGTATTAATATTATTCTTCATATCTCTAGGTACCATCATGTATCATCACATATCATCATCTAGGTAGTTAATGGTGGCATTTTCCTCTATTTCTATGGTGACTTGTATGTTATTGTCTATTGAGTTGATTTCTTTGAGGATATTTTCAGTTTCATTTTTGTTACCTATTGCAAAGATATCGTCTACGTAGCGAAACCAAGTTTTTATGTGGTTGGATAGTTCATCAAATATGGCCCTTTCCACTAGCCGCATTTTCCAGTCTGCTATGACACCTGGTATCGGCGACACCATAGGCACGCCTTTCTTTTGTTTGTAGAAATTATGATTAAACTGAAAATATGAGTTGTGAAGGACAAGATTAAGTGCGCTATTTATTGTAGTGGAAGTAGAGCTATTATCAATGGTGGAGGTGATTTGTTTATTGATTATTCAGTGGTAGCAGCAGGAACATAAAATATAGGATTTGTGTTTCAAAAATATAGGACCTCTTGTATGCCATACGCTGCAAATATTCTGCGGGATTTTAACGTACAACATATTTAAATGCATATTGAACATATATATACAGCCACACAATAAATTATAATATATAATAGGATTGAAGAAAAGAAATAATTTCCCCCTACTTGTTCGCGACAATTACTGCAATTTGAAAAGAATAAACTAGCCAAAAAGAAGAAGGAAAAAAAAAAAAAAAAAAAAAAAGGCTGGCTTCCATTCTCTGAATTCAAACTTCTACTACATAAAAAAGTGAATTGTCCCTGGAGAGAAAAAAAAAATGTTAATACAATTTTAAAATTTGCTGGCAAATTAAGTTTTTAGTACTTTGAAAAAAAAAAAAAAATCATAATAGAAAACAATTTGCAACATAGAAATATTCCCTTCATTCAGAATCAATGCATTTAAATTTTAAGAATCGCAAATAATAAATTCATATCTTCAGGCATTGCACTGAAGTCTGATAAAAGTGAGCCACAAAGGCCCTTTATCTTGAGAAATATGGGTTTTTGCATATACAAAATCCACTTCCACTATGTGTGTATTTTTTGCATCAAAGTCAACAAAATTTGGGTAAATTACTCAAAAATCTGAGTAAACGTAAATGCTGTATCTTAAAAGTAAAATCAATATTCTACACTTATTATATACCATTAAAATTTGTTAATTCAAATCTATCATGCAATTTGCATTCTTGTTAATAATCAAAATGCACTGCTTTTCATCCCCTCCCACACGAAAGAATTAATTGTGCTTTGTATAACTATTTTACATAAAATAGTTTGATCAATCAGCAAATTTAAGACAGTCCTAATTAGCAATTTTAATTAAAATACACATAAATAAAGTTTGTTTATATCAAAATCCTAAAAAATTTTTTAAAGAAAAACTTGCCTTTGAATACATTTTTTGAAATATTTTTACTGAAGTTATGAAAATGAAGTTTAAACACCCAAATAATAATAAGAACTGAAGTTTAAACACCCAAATAATAATAAGAAAAAGCTTTATTAAATATACATGCAATGAATGTTACTTCACTTATTTACACACAATTCATAAAGCAGTTATTTCAAGCAGTTTTTAATTTCTTGTTTCCTGCTTCAATAAGCGCCTGTGCTGCAGCAATTTCTTTAAACGATTTTCTTTTCAATGCTGTTTCCAAATGTTTATTCCCTTCCTAGATAAATTGCTGTGCTTAATCCTTTAATGCTGTGCTACACCTACATTTTCTTTTAAATTTTGTAACTTTTCTGTGGGTGTACATTTTGAAGTTGTACTAGTCCTACTTTTATTTTCTATTTTCTTTTCAGCTGTTTGGTGAGCTTTAAGTTCCTCTTTGTATTTGGAATATGCATCCTTATAAAGTCTTATCATTTCTCTAGTAAAGACCATTTCACTAACTTTTCCTTTAATGTTGTCTTTAATAAACCTCAAACCAATAATTGTGGCGAGACTCATGCTTGCATGCTCAAATTTGTCCCCCAAACTGTCGCGCAGATGGAGACACCACGTTTTCTGGAGCATCACGAACACGCGGAATTAAATTTATGTTACCGCTACCACAGGCCTCTTTGACCGCTACTAAGTTGTGAGGGTGTCACAACCACACGAGTAGACTTTACCTCAAATCACCCTCAAGAAATTCGATACAAACACGCGGAAGATGAATGAGAAAGCCAGTTCCAGTACTGAATGATAATAAACAACGCAACCGGTCGAGTCTCAGAACAGTGCATTTACTCCCGCTCAAATTCCCTTCCACTTCACGTGAGGGGAGGGAGGGGCAGAGAATGCAGTAGTCACGTAGTGCCTAGCCTGTTGCTAGGTGCCTAAAAACATCTGCTTTCAGCCACGTGCACGCTTTTCTAGCGCTGATTTTCGCATCTCAAAAATGGTCGCGTCGAATCCGAAACTTCATTAAAATTACAAAATATAGGACAAATTAAAGATTTTTTAAATATAGGACAAAAATAGGACTTTTTAAGCATTTTTTTTAAATATAGGAAAAATAGGAAATATAGGACAGCTGCGAGGCCTGATTATTGCATTCATTTCTTGAATATCTATGAAGGGGTAAAGGTTAGTCACGTCAAAGCTGACGTGAATAGTCTTCAGTTGAGGATAAAATATTGTTACTTTGGGGCATGAGTTCTTGTAGGATGGGTTTTAGATATTTTTCCAGGTCATATGTTGGTCCTTCACATTTACTGACTATTGGTCTTAAAGAGGAAGAGGTTTTATGGTCTTTGTATTAGCAAAAATTCTTGGGGCTATGGGGGCAAAATTATTTAAAGTGGGTTGTCTGTTAGCTGGCCAGGATCCATTTTTGATTAATTCTTTGACTTTATTGAAAATTTTTCCTGTTGGGTCTTCTGGTAATTTTTCTATTTGTAGTTTATTAATGGTTTCTTTCATCTGGGTTAGATAATCCTTTTTATTCATTATTACTATTTTGCCAGTTTTATCGGAGTTGAAGCAAGTTATATTATTGTTTTTCTTATAGTCGTTCGTTCATTGTCGATCGGCATCGTCGCGGGAGGGGGTGTTAAGTTTATTGATAAGTTCTTGTTGGGCTATAATTCTTAAATAGTTTTTGTCCGGAGGGGGGAGGTCGGCTATTGTGGTTTCAATGCTGGCTATTGAATCAAAAATGTTTATATTATCATCCAGGATATATTTAGGTCTTAAATTTAGGACGTTGTGTTGCTGTTGAGTTAGATGGTAGTCAGACATATTTATATATTGATTTTCTATTTTAACGGTACGGTTTTTACGTTATGTTTGTTTTTAAGCCAGTATTTTAATTTTTGATTGTGGTTACGTTCATAAGTCTTGTGAATTTGATTGGTGAAAGATTGTATTTTAAATATTGCAGAGGTAAAGGTAGGTATATTGTAATGAGACTAAGGTTCGGGAGTATTTTTGGCGGATACATTTTCTCAAAAGATGGCGTTCAAAACGGAAAAGTTCGTTGTGAAAGATTTTGGAAATGAAACGGTTATGAGATTTAAGGAATTTTGGTGTTATGTTAAAATAAAGGCAATCTTCCAGAAACTTAATATGTTCGCATTCACGGGCTTTCGATTTCATAGAATTCGGCAGATTCTTGTATATATCTGAAGAAGGATAAGTACGTATTTGTGTCATAAGCAGCAAGGACGAAAATACTCCCAAAAAGAAATATTAAAAAGCTTACCTGCAGGGGAGAGAAAAATAAAGAGTAACATAATATGGGCTTGTTTATTAAGATGGTAGAGTTGCATGTGCAGTAAGATGGGAAAGGATCACAGGGTGGAACGACGAATAAACACAATGGAGGAAATATGGTACGAGAGCAGTAAAATGTAATATGCCCGGTTCCGGCAATCAAAGAGAATCAAAAAACTGGAGCAAATTAATAACTATCAAAATCCAAAACTAAAATTTACCAATGCCATTCCCTACTGCAGGGGAGCCGCCCTAAAAATCACAAATGAAGCCGCAAAGAAAAATATCAAAATCCCCATAAAACTCAAAATATTTTCAAACATATTCGCAGTGATAAAGATAATATTAATCCTGATGAAACTGCCGGTATTTATAAATTAAGCTTTACAGACAATAGTACTAATAAACCAGGATACTATATTGGCATGACAAAACGAAAAATCAAAGACCGAAAAAAGGAACATCAAACCAACATTAAATTCAATAAACCACTACTGCCCTCACAAAAATAGCCCAAGAATGCCCCATAGAAATCAACTTTAACAATAGCCAAAAACGGGCCAATTACAAAAATAGTTATGCCCTAAATATGGAAGCCTTACAGATTATAACCACAGATGGCGCTATAAATGATATGACACATGCACAGATAGATCGTGGGTGGAACGCCTTACTGAGGAAGAGAGCTGGCCATTTAGAACTAAGACCTGTGCTGAAGAAGGTGGTGGCTGCCACCCAAAGTGCTACATAACAGATTTTAATGCATTTTTAACTGTTTTTAAATGAAAAAATTAAATTTTAATAAAATAATATTTTGGCTAATTTACAGAAACAGATTTTTCTTAAAGTTGTTTGCAACTTTCACCGCTAGATGGCAGCATAATGCATCTCCCATTGGGATGCTTGGGCTATTTTTATAGCAATGTGTTTTACCTCCTTGTACTGTACCTTCATGACCTTGGGTCAGGGTCTAATCTTTGTGAACATTAGGGTGGTCCATGCTTATATGGCGAAAAAAAAATGTCAAGTAGAAGTTACATTACCCCCTTGTTTTGTTGCCCCTATCATAGGTGTTCAGAATTTCAGCCTTTTATCTAATACAAAAGGGAGAGCTCGCCAACATTGCAGTATCTTAATTTTATGAAAAAATCCTTAAAATGAACGAGTCAATATTTTGTAGAAAATGTAAACTATGTATCAAAAGTAAGCTATTTGTATTCAAAAATGGTATTTAAACACATCAAAAGAGTGATTAAAGAAGCAGTACTTACTTACAATAATATTAATTACAGTTTTTTTCTCAACCTAAAATATATTTACTTTTTTACATGTTTCAGTAGGAATGATCTTACTGTTCTGTTCAACAACAAGAAATAAAAATTGTTTTCTTCCTCATTCTTAATGAATATTGTATTGTAATTTTCAAATAATTTTTTACTCCTCTCCAAAATGTTAATTGCATGTATTTTTTTAACTTAGATCAAAAGCATTTTCAGTGTTCTTTGTGGTGCAAAGGCTTGTAATGTGGCTTTTGTGGACAGTTTAGCAGGGTCAACTTGTACTGAATGGGGACCACTGTCAACACCCATTCTTTGAACAACACCCATCTTATCATAAGACAGCTTGTCAGAAAAACGCAAAAGTACCTAGCTCATTAGACAAGTAACACGTGTGACCAGTGATCGCGACAATGCCTCTAGATGCATATTTCTAGATGAATATGCCTTAAGAATTTCGGAATGAGTGTTTTTGCATTTCCATAGAAATTTCCATTTTATGATCGGTGATTGTGGCGAGATTTTTCCTTGAAAATGATTTTTTTATTTAGAGGTGACTCTCTGAAATTGCGATAATTTAATGCATACCTGCTAACCTCCAATTAAAAAAATCCTGAAGATTTCAGTGCAAAATCCTGAAGATTTTTTAACGCAATAAAATTACTATATAATTCCACTCTCTCGACAACTACAATTATTTGACATTTATTATACATGTAAAAAAAATGGCTTAAGTTTTAAGATATTATTGAAATAGTGAAAAAAATAAAATATATACAGTATTAAGAAAATTAATTTATTTTAGTATTATAAAAATATGTAAATTAAAATTTTAATGACAAACCAAACTCAGGTAGAGATGGGCAAAAAAGCAAGAAACTGAAATCATACATGAGATAAAAATATGTATATGTAATACTTGTATATAATATATGTTAAAGAAATTAAACATCAGAACGAAATACAAACTAAAGATATTACACAGTTAATAACTACTATCAGGAATCCTCAAAGAAAAGTAAAATTTTAAGACAAAAAAGGTGCTCTTAATTCACAAAAAGCTGAAATCAGCTTAAAAAAACTGAAGTACTTCATCTCTGCAAACTATGTCTATCTTTAACAAAAGCTGTAGTAGCCTTTTTAGCTTTAATTAAAAATTCCCTACTGAATTCATTTTGGTAGCAGTTCTTCCTTTCATGGCATTTCATGATTAATATGTTTTCTAATGTTTTAGTTGTCATGGATGATCGGAATTGCGTTTTGTTTTTTTACCATGCTGAATATTCTCTTGCACTCAGCATTGCTATGAGGAACTGTCATAATTCCTAGCAACACCTTTGCAATTCTGTCAAACTTCAGTTCTCCACTCGCATCGCAAACAGTACTCATAAAATTTATTTTGTTATCCATTATATCACCTTTAAAATTTGTAATGTCTTCAACTTGTACATTTAAAAATTGTTTTTGCAGGGAATCCCATGCAGCAGCTTCACTTTCTTTATCTTTAATTGTCAAAAGACAAGGAAATTTATTGACAAAAAACCTAATGTTCTCAAATGAAGCATTTTCTAGATTATTTAAATCAGCAACTTTAGCATTTGTTAAAATATCACTTTTAATGGGAAATTTCTTTGTAATATAATCACAAAGTGTGGTAAAAAACACTAACAGATGAATAGAAATTTTCTTTCTTTATCTGTTAGATTTTCCATTAGCAATGAAGCTTGATAGCCAATAAGTAACTCAGACAAGGTGATTTTCATGGTTCATGATTAATATGTTTTCTAATGTTTTAGTTGTCATGGATGATCGGAATTGAGTTTTTTTTTTTTTTTTACCATGCTGAATATTCTCTTGCACTCAGCATTGCTATGACGATACCTGCCAACATGCAATTATTGAAAATCTTACAACACCACGGTGTCACGCAGTAACGCAATAAATATGCCTACTAAAGATAAAATGTAAGCAAATACAATTTTTAAAATTACTATTCAGATTTAGTACACTATTTTTAATACATATGCACATATAGGAAAGGAGGGGCATTTATTTAGTATCTTTAGAGTACAAATGTTCATAAGTAGCTGATTTGGCTGCTTTTAAAATATACTTATCAGAGTCTTGCTTGCTCATAGCAATGGCCTTTGAGTTTACTTTTTGCAATTAAAATGTCTTCCAAAGTTTCATTAGACAAAAAACTATGAAATAGTGTTCTATTTTTCTTAACACTGCTAAACAAACGTTCACAAGCAGCATTACTGTGTGGTATAGTCAATATGCTTAGCATAACATTCGATAATATTTAAATTTCCCACTAGCAGCTGTTAATTTTCTCAACCTCAATTTTTAGCCCATTTTTTGTCCATTCTTTCTTCTGATTGAACTTCCTCGGGCAAATTATCAATTTGCAAAATTGAGATTGAAGCTCATCCCTGACTTCATCTACTGGCTTGCAAACATCATTTCCACATACTTCATGTGAGCACATATTTGGAAATAAATTTAAAAAATAAACTATATCTGAAAATGATTTGGCCTCACCATGGCACAAGTGGTTCTGCCACTGAAAGTGGTAGATGGCTGAAGTGTGAAGGTCCCGGATTCGGGTCCCATCGCGCGGCTGTCAATCCGGAGTTTTGGTAGGTTTTCTCCAGATGTAACGTGAATACGCGTTAGAACCCCTTAGAAAGTCCTCCTCCAAAGGCACCCAACCCCCGGCAGATCGCCCTAGTATAGCGTTGCCATAATCACACACAACAACAACAACTGAAAATTATTTGTCTGCAAGATTATTTACGTTTGCTACTTAGCAAGATTATTCATGTTTGATACGCAATTTTGATGTCGGTCCTATACACTGAGCAAAAAGCAAAATTGCATCCCCTTTGCGATTTGACGATACACGGATATTCCTTTGTAAAAGAATCAAGGAAAACTTTATTATATTGTTTATGTTTAATTTTCGACATTTCAAATTAATATTTCACAACTTCAAACTACACTGGACAATTTCATCAACACGTGTTTGTGATTGAAAGTTGTTCTTGCGCTTATGGATGGGAGCCAAGCAGTATTGGGAGGGAGATATTTCTAAACAAATGCACATCCACCTCCATGCATGCGCAGCAGCAAACTTTGACAAAGCATGGACACTCGGCATATCGATTACGAACGCTCCCATCTCACTTCTCCTAACACGTCACAAGCAAGGCGGCGGGTGGGAGGGGAAAAAAAATCTGAGCCAATCATAGCTTTCGCAGCATCGGAGATCGGAGGGAATTCCTATTTTCCCTCTCGGGTTAACAGTAACACAGTGTATCAGTGGAAGAACGCAGAAGAGGTAGGCGAGGGAGGGGAGTTAGCGCAAATATGGGAAATAAAACGATCTAGTGTTTTTACGTTCGACGTAACGTCAATTGGTGATTTGAATTTTAAAATACTCCACAAAACCACTAAATTTTGAAACATAGTAAATAAAATCACATTAGCCAAAACTTTGCCAAAAAATCGTACAATTTTGCCTTGCGGCCGTATAACCGTACAACTAAGCTAAAAACCGTACAAGTTGGCAGGTATGGGAACTGTCATAATTCTTAGCAACACCTTTGCAATTCTGTCAAACTTCAGTTCTCCACTCACATCGCAATTTTCTAGGTGATTACTTGGATTATTATAATGAATAGCAAGAAGTGGTTGATTTTTTATTACTGCAGGCTTCAAAAATTTCAGAAAAACATTCTTTAACAAATCACTTAATATTCCTTGCAAAATGTGTATTTTGGGAGAAGATTATTGTAACAATGTGTTTATCTTTTCAAACGCCGATATGGCATCCAATAAAAACACACAATAAATTTTGTTAATATCAGACGATAAAAAATAGAAAATTTTCTCTTCCCTTTTAATAGATGTACTTCCAGAAATATCTTGCATGCTGTTTGTTTTAAATTTCTTCTTACCACTGTCATTTTTGTCATCATTTTGAAGCTTCCGTTTATGGCTCTCTTTTGAAATTGAACTTTTCGATGATATGGAATTTTTTTGTTTTCAAGCTTGTGCTTATTGCTCTCTTCTGGAAATGAACTTTTCAATGAATTGGAAGTTTTAGGAATTTGGTACAAAGCCAAAGATGAAGTTAAAGGTTTGGCTTTGACTTCATTATGAAAAAATGCTAGTAATGGGTCCCATATTTCTAAAACTCTAGAAAGAGCTTTGCTCATTGACAACCACCGTGTTTAAGACTGTTTAAGAAACATGCTTAAGAATTTTTCTTACCTCAGTATTATGGAGGTTTTGAAATTCCTTAAGCTTTTCTTTCCTTTTTGTGCTCTTTTCCAAATAGTAGAAAATGTCTACTAATATTTGATCAATATCCACCGGCAAAGTTGACGCTCCTTTTTCGACTGCTAAATCGATTAAGTGGCACAAACAGCCCATTCCCAAAATATGTTCATGCTGCTGTTGAAGAAATAAGATAACTCCATTCCTTTTTCCTAACATTAAGGCGGCGTTGTCCGATGCAAATGAAATGCAATTTTTCAAGGGAATATTCAAATCAGCCAGTTCTTGTATTATAAGATTTGCTATATTCTTTCCAGTTGATTCCCGATTCAGTTATTTCAAGGACAGTAGGGAGCTGTTTATTTTGGATAATTCAGCATCGTTGTAAGTAACAACGATCGGATATAACTTCGAATCCGTATCACTGCTCCCATCAATTGCCAGAGAAAACAGATTTTTGGAGGCAACGAATTAAATTCTCTTGCTTATTTCGGGCTAATTCATTCACTATAACTCTTGCTTTGGTTCGGCCACAAGAAAATTTTTTAGCAGTTTCATCTTCCGGGAACATTTTTTTTTTTTACTAAAGCAGAAAAATGATCAGCTGCACTTATTAGACCATCCAGAAAACTGGTAAATAAACATTCGGCTCTGATGACATCCAGGTCTGCATTTGTGCTTTTTTGAAACAAGGCATCGATCGTCGGTCCCTTGTTTGAGTTTTTCACATTTGCAACATGTTTCTGTGAATTCAGGTGCACAACAATGTCATTTTTCCCTCCGTAACATATCATGAAATCACATGCAAAAGGAACAGAATGCATGCTTATCCCCTTGTGCGATTTCTTACTACCGGGAAATTGAGAGGAATAACTATCCAAAAAAGTTTGCAGATGTTTTTTTGTTTTTTTTCCATTTTTTTTTACTAGCATTAAATAACCGTTGCTTGAAAAAAAACAAAAAACACGTGCAACTTTCAGCGGCAGTATAACAACAAAGCCGATAGTTTCTCCAAACTGCCACCATCCCGGAGTAAAAGTCGGCACGTCTAAACTGGCCCAGACTGGAATGACGCGACGCGGAAGAATGCGTTGCAATACCGGAATGCAGCTTGCGAATTCTCTGCCGATGGGATCGTTAAGGGGATGGACCGGAGGGGGGGGGATACTTCTGGCAGGCTGAAACGTCATCAAAAAGGTAGTAGTTGATTGGGTAAAACTGAAATCTGTCCAAGATTTATTTACGGCAACTCTCTTTGCTGGGTAAGGCGTTCCATAAAACGACGTGAAAGTGCCAGAATTGGCACTGTTAAAAATATTTTGATAAAATCCAGAAAAATTGTTTTCTGGATGGAAGACCGGAAAAAAGTACTATTTTCCGGAAGACTTCCGGAAAATTCGGAAGAGTTGGCAGGTATGTTAATGTAAACAATTAAATTTACAGTTAACACTAACAGTGTACCTAGATTGTATAATCGGCAGGGCCTGGATTAATATGCATTTGCATATAAATGCATATATCCACATATTTTAGGGGTCTGTTCATATATCTGCATATTTTTGACTATTGTGCATAGATTTGCAAGTCAGTATATGCAATTATATAACTCTTACTAATATTTGTGGACCTCCAAACGTATTTTTTTCCTTCCCTCGCAGCTTTCTTCCTCCCTTGGTAAGTGGAGGCATGCTTCTTTCGAGAGCCTGAGGATATTTCCCCCAGAAGAAGGGAGCGGTATGCTTCTACGAAAAGAGCATCTCCCTCATGTTTTTCCCATGTCGAGAGAGAAAAGTGGCGAGTGTTTTGTACCCAGCATATCTTTACCATTGAGCAATTTGCATTGTCTTTCTCATTGACATACCTGCCAACATGCAATTTTTGAAAATCTTACAATACCACGGTGTCACGCAGTAACGCATTAAATATGCCTACTAAAGATAAAATGTAATCAAACACAATTTTTAAAATTACTATTCAGATTTAGTACACTATTTTTTATACATATGCACATATAGGAAAGGAGGGGCATTTATTTAGTATCTTTAGAGTACAAATGTTCATAAGTAGCTGATTTGGCTGCTTTTAAAAAATCCTTATAGCAATGGCCTTTGAGTTTACTTTTTGCAATTAAAATGTCTTCCAAAGTTTCATTAGACAAAAAACTATGAAATAGTGTTCCATTTTTCTTAACACTGCTAAACAAACGTTCACAAGCAGCATTACTGTGTGGTATAGTCAATATGCTTAGCATAACATTCGATAATATTTAAATTTCCCACTAGCAGCTGTTAATTTTCTCAATCTCAGAAATTAATCATCATGAAGTTGTAATATTTCATAACTTCAATTTTTAGCCCATTCTTTCTTCTGATTGAACTTTCTCGGGCAAATTATCAATTTGCAAAATTGAGATTGAAGCTCATCCCTGATTTCATCTACTGGCTTGCAAACATCATTTCCACATACTTCATGTGAGCACATATTTGGAAATAAATTTAAAAAATAAACTATATCTGAAAATGATTTGGCCTCACCATGGCACAAGTGTTTCTGCCACTGAAAATGGTAGATGGCTGAAGTGTGAAGGTCCCGGATTCGGGTCCCATCACGCGGCTGTTGATCCGGAGTTTTGGTAGGTTTTCTCCAGATGTAATGTGAGTATGCGTTAGAACCCCTTAGAAAGTCCTCCTGCCAAGGCACCCCCCTGGCTGATCACCTTAGTGTAGCGTTACCATTATCACACACAACAACAACTGAAAATTATTTGTCTGCAAGATTATTTATGTTTGATACGCAATTTTGATGTCTGTCCTATACACGGAGCAAAAAGCAAAATTGCATCCCCTTCGCGATTTGACGATACAAGGATATTCCTTTGTAAAAGAATCAAGGAAAACTTTATTATATTGTTTATGTTTAATTTTCGACATTTCAAATTAATATTTCACAACTTCAAACTACACTGGACAAGTTAAAATTTTTTATTTGGGAATACCTTATTCCCCCATACATGATATATATTTCGGTTACACACATAACCATCTTCAGTCGTTCAGAAACGACTGAAGATGGTTATGTGTGTAACCGAAATATATATCATGTACGGGGGAATAAGGTATTCCCAAATAAAAAATTTTAACTAATTAATCCACCGTATTAAACTGGACAATTTCATCAACACGTGTTTGTGATTGAAAGTTGTTCTTGCGCTTGCGGATGGGAGCCAAGCGGTATTGGGATGGAGGTATTTCTAAACGAATGCGCATCCACCTCCGTGCATGCGCAGCAACAAACTTTGCCAAAGCATGGACACTTGGCATATCGATTGCGAACGCTCCCATCCCACTTCTAACACATCACAAGCCAAGCCGCGGGTGAGAGGGAGAAAAAAAATCTGAGCCAATCAGCTTTCGCAGCATTGGAGATCAGAGGGAATTCCTATTTTCCCTCTCGGGTTAACAGTAACACAGCGTATCAGTGGAAGAAGCATAAAAGGCAGAAAAGGTAGGGGAGGGGGGAGTTTGCGTAAATATGGGAAATAAAATGATCTAGTGTTTTTACGTTCGACGCAACGTCAATTAGTGATTTAAATTTTAAAATACTCCACAAAACCACTAAATTTTGAAACATAGTAAATAAAATCACATTAGCCTAAACTTTGCCAAAAAATCGTACAATTTTGCCTTGCGGCCGTATAACCGTACAACTTAGCTAAAATCTGTCCATTGTACGGCCAAACCGTACCAGTTGGCAGGTATGCATTGACCAAGAAATGCTCTTTATGGAGGTGGGAGTATACTGCTCCTAAAGGCTAACTTTTTTTTTTGACAGAACATTGAAATTCTGGTCTGGCATGCATTTGGGCAAGTAGTGTTATTCAGGTCTATTTAGGTGAAACAAAATGCCTAAAGATGTCTTATTCGGAACATGTACAAAAGTTAGGAAGAGGATATTTTTCTCACAATGAGAATATCATTTTTTGAAAGGTCTGAAAAAAGTTTGAAATGCTTGAACGTTCGAAACTGAAGAAGGAAAAACAGTAGTTGCTAACCTCCATAGAGTCTGAGAAAAGTTAATCAGTTTTCCTTGGATTTGTGCAAAGCTTTTTTGAGTCCCTTATATAAACAGGGATGTTAACTCCAACACTCGATTTGGGAGCACACCGGGAGCAGAAAAAATTTCATTTGGGAGCACTTCGGGAGCAGAAAAATTCCATTTGGGAGCAGAAAAATTCTATTTAGGAGCAGAAAAATTCCATTTGGGAGCACCTCGGGAGCACAAAAAAATAGTTTCCGAGAGGAAAACTAAGATTCGAGATCAGAATTAACATGATTTTGGAGCATAAAATTGAAGATTTAGGAACACAATAAATGCATACAAGAAAAGCAAAGTTTGCGAGCAAACACCATTTGCTAAAAGCAAAACACTATTTGAAAGCACTTTAGGAAAGCTCTGGAAAAAAAAAGGGTGTATACAGGCTATGCTATCAGCAACTTGGTAAAAACAATACATATCAGGAGTCAGCAACCTTTCTGTGGTTATGTCATTTTTTTCCTACTCAAGAACCATGAGTATGATTAGTATGCGGCTTGCGAGCCACAGGTTGCCAATCCCTGTCCCTTTTTTTTTTCTTTTTCAGAATCATTTAGGGAATCTTCCTCTCGAAAAAGAGAGCACAAATAAAATGAAAACTAAATTTTAAAACAAAAGCTTCTATCTCATTCTTTGGTTCTATTACAAATCACAAGTAGTACTAAATGGAGATTTTTGAAAACCTAAATATTATACCTCTTATACAACAACACGTAATTGGTAAGCAGTATCGAAAACAAAATAAATTTGATGGTTAGAATAATTAAATGTGTGTACTTTTAATAGCATATGCTTTTGTATCAGTAATTTAACCTCATCTAATATTTACATATTCATCTATAATACTTGAACACAATATACAAAGCAAATGTAAACAAAAAATATTTAATGACTGTTGAGAGAAATTAAGAATTATGGGAAGTTAAAAATTAAGATTATAAGAAATTAATGAGATTACAAATTAAGTATCATAAGTTATCTAGTTTTCTATTTATTCTTTTTTTTATTTTTATTAATTTCTTCTTGAGCTTTTTCATTTTCTTCTAATAGTTTTAATGTTTTTGCAAGTCTATCCTTCCCTTCCGTTAATAGAATCTGTCCACTTTCTATAACAGCCAGTGGCGGCTCGTGACCTGCTTCAGTGGTGGGGCCCGAAAAAAATAGTGCCAGTTCAAATCGGGAAAATACATATACATAGAGCTGTGGCGGATCGTTACCCATTTCAGAGGAGGGGGCTTTTTTTTTTTAAGCTCGAAAAGGTAAAACATATGAATCGCTTTTGTAAACAGTGTGAATACATAAAAACTTTTCGAATAACAAGTTATGAAAGGCATATTGATTTCTCCTTTAAGTTTTCATTTAAAGATAGCAGATTTATTTTGCACCAAAAAAACATTTTCCTCCATTTTTCTTTCTCAAAAAGGTACAATATCAATAAAAATAAAAAAAAAAAAAAACAATGCATGTGTACATGTTGAAAAACGAATTGGTCCATAATGTTTCATCTCCAAATAGCAAATCGTGCCCCTTCATAAACAAAAAACGGTGCCCGTTGCGATGATTACCGTAATTTATGGAAGAAACGCCGCACCCACGAAAATGAGCTTAGTTAGCTAGAAAATCGTCAAAAACGCAGCAGCCGCGATCGTTGGTGTGCATGTGTGTGTGGGGGGGGTGATCGTGGTCAGAAGTCAATGCCAGATAAAATTCAATGTTTTCTAAAATAATTTCTTAATTAACAAAAAATAAATACATAAAAAATATGTTGCATTACTTAATAGACCTAATTTATTAAAAATAGGTCTAATAAGTTGATCGGATATATTTCGGTAGAAATTGGATAAACGGTAAAAAAATGTCCTTTTTCTCCCCTTCCCATAGAATGTTTTAAAGTATTTGCCACTATTTTACGAAGCTTACGATTTCTATTTTCAAATAATCAGATATCAATGTTTATATTCACAAAGGTGAATTTATAGAAATAAAAAAATAACTTTTAAAAACCTTCTTGCATCCACACAAAGTTCGGACAGACTACCAGGCACCATTAAAATGAAAACAGCAATCGATGTGTGAGAAGAGTCTCCAGTTAAAAGTAAACATTTTCCGCCAGTCCTTAGTATTTGAGCACTTAAAGCAATAGGAAGTTATTGCATGCAATAAATAATTCTTATTTTTTGGACGTAGTTTATATATTAGGTACATATTTTTAAATTTTTTCTTGTTTGGATGTATTTTTTTTATATGTTAATGGATATTGCATTATTTTTTTAACCGAATTTGAGTATTTTACATTTCATTTAATTTATACAGGGTTCATACTCATTTTTCAAAATGAAATCCCCCCCCCCCCCCCCCCCCCACCCCCCCCGAGTTTTCCCAGGTGATTTTTCAAGAATTTCCAGGTTATCGCAAAAAAATAAAGACTAAATACTTTTTATTTATATGCCCCATTCTAAGGTAATGAAATTATGATAGCACTATGGTAATCAAAATTATACTCCCCTCAATTATTGCATTATCAATGGATTACATTTATATCAAACATAGTTTTAAATTCAATTTCACCTATAAAATATCAGAAATTATGCAATAGTTTTACAGCAGTAAAAAAGAATTTTCGGGACCACTTCACTGATAGTTTCAAGATGTTTTTTATACTATTGCCAGTACACAAGGCTATTGGTAAAAATTGCCATATTCTTTAGAACTAAGTAAAATCCACCAATCCTATGCATAAACAATGAAATATTTAACATTATAGGAACACATATTTTACATTGTATTCTAGCAAATATTCAGAGTTTGTATATATGTGATAATAATGTAACACAATTAGTGTTGACTCTAGAAAAATAGGGCCGCCGGGGGGGAAATTTTCAAAAGGGGCACCCTGTTCTCAAAAAGGGCACTTTGGGGTTCCACGAGAATGTACAGGTAGATAACATAGAAACTGGTTTCTGTGAGGTACAGGAAGTAATCACTGACGAAACACAAATCCATGTTTGGAGAACATACATTTAATAAAGATACGCCACGAAACAATTAACATACATAACAATATAAAAAGTTCAGTAAAACGGTGAGCAAAGCAGTTCTCACATCGCGCATTTGCCGGGAGAAGCAGAAGAAGTGTGGAGAAAAAATACATGCACAACCCTTCACCTCCTACGCTCGGAGAGAAGGGGGGAGGGAGTGACGTCATATCCTCCAAAGTGGCCAGTAGTAAGAGTTTGTTCCCCGGTGCAGTGCTTCGCAGGAGAGAATAGGTGGCATTGGAGATATGGAAAAAATATTTTATACTCTAACACCCCCACAATGTCAACCTATTCTATCGAAAAAAAATTTCACATCACCCACACCAATTATATCAATACAATTAGTGTGCTTAGCAGTTGATAATGGTTTTGTAAGCACATCCGCACCCATATTTTCGGTGGAAACATGCGCTATTTCGATTTTTCCACTATTTATTGTTTCCCTTATGAAATGATGCCTCACATCTATATGTTTGGTTCTCTTATGAAACACGGGATTCTCTGATAATTTAATGGCACCTATATTATCAGTTAGTATTCTTATTTTTCCAATTTTTGAAATACCAATCTCATTTAGAATTTTACTTAGGTAAAGTACCTCTTTAGTACTTTCAGAAAGAGCCATATACTCGGCCTCAGTAGAAGACAGGGCTACAGTGCACTGCTTCCGACTTTCCCAACTTATCGTACTACCACTCATTATAAAACAATAACCTGTATATGATTTTCGATCATCGGTACAATTACCCCAGTCAGCATCTGCATAACCATATAAGGGATCGTTAGTATTTCTAAATTTCAGACCATAATTAATAGTTCCCTTAAGATATCGCAGGACACGCTTTGCAGCAGTCCAATGGGTCTTATCATAGCAATTTAAGAACTGGCTAAGTTGGCTAACGGCATGAGAAATGTCAGGTCGGGTGGATGTTGCCAAATACATTAACCCCCCTACTAATTCTCGGTAGGGATATTCATCGTCGCATTTTTCTCCCTTTCCAATTTAATGCTTACGTCCATAGGGCAACTTACCGTCTTTGCTTCGACCATACCAAACCGATCCAATAGCTCTTTGATATAACTTTCTTGGCTCATTGTAATTGTTCCATCATTCTGTTGAAAATTTATTCCCAAACAATATTTAACCAAACCCTCATATTTTATTTCCAATTCCTTTTCTAGGTGATTTTTAAACTCTCCTATCATGCTTGGGTCTTGCGACATGAATAAAATGTCATCAACATAAATTACAATTATAGTTAGTCCTTTATCACTTTTAATATAATACATGCAAGGGTCGGCATCAGATCTTTTTCCTCCAAAATTGTTTAGTATATCATTTACTTTGACATTCCAACACCTGCCCGCTTGCTTTAGCCTGTATAGTGATTTTTTCAAATAAAGAACTTTGTCCCCTTCGTCAAGAATTTCTAGCATTTTCTTACTTTTTCTATAGTATTCGCTATTAGGTTTTTCCTGCAAAATTAATTGCTCTAATGTTTCTCTGCAATATTTAGGGCATTCCATAAAAATTTCTTCCTCCAAGTTCCCATTTAAATAAGCTGTGGTTACATCGAATTGGTGAATTTGTATTCCCAAGTTTACTGATAAGGCAGCCATAAGGTGAATAGACCCTTGTCTTGCAACAGGCGCAAAAGTTTCATTAAAATCTATCCCAGGTTTCTGATTGAAACCTTTCGCGATTAGTCGCGCCTTGCATTTTAAATGCATTCCATCCATGTTATATTTGTTATTAAGAATAAATCGACTACCAATACATTTTCCAGATTTGGGTCGATCTACCAATTCAAACGTCTCATTTTTTATTATGCTCTTTATCTCCCTAACTAAGGCTTCGTACCATAACTTCGCCTGCGAACCCTTTAGCGCATCGCTTATAGGAATTTCGGAACTACAGTTGTAAACAACACCTGCAATTTCCCCCTCATTCGCGCGCACAACATCTCGGTTTCGGAGCGATAAGACATTTTCTTTTGCCTCTCGTTTTTCTTCGCTAGGGATAGGGGATTCGGACATTGACTCATCACTAACCGGGGGTTGGGTTTCGGTTTCAAATGTCCCCCCTCGTTCATTTTTACCCGTAGGGTCTTGGCTCGAAAACTCATTTTCAAAAATTATGGGGATGTTTTCCTCAGCTATGATTTCATCTATTAGAGAAGGAGAAACACTACTATCAAACGTTTCAAAAAATTTAACGCTTCGCGAAATAATTACTTTTCTTTCATCAGGTAAATAAATGCGGAACGCTTTAGAATTATCCGAATAACCTACAAATATCCCTTTCCTTGATCGAGCTGAAAATTTGTGTTTTGGTTTATCATTTAAACAGTATGCTGTACAACCAAATATTTTAAAGTAACTTACATTGGGGGTTACTTCATTCCATAACTCATAAGGAGTTTTTCCATTAATTGCTTTTGTAGGACATCTATTTCTAACATAATTAGCAGTATTTATAGCTTCTGCCCATAAATAAAGCGGTGAATTAGCTTGCGATAACATGCATCTGGCTGTTTCAACCAACGATCTATTTTTTCGCTCCGCTATCCCAGATTGTTCCGGGCAATACGGAACAGACAACCTATGTTGAATTCCCTGCAATTTTAAGAAATTTTCAAATTCCCTGTTTATAAATTCTCCTCCATTATCACTCATAAAAACTTTAATTTTCCTAGACTTTTGATTTTCCCAAAGACATTTAATTTCCTTGAATGCTGATAGAGCTTCGCTTTTATTTTCCAAAAATTTTAACTGCACAATAGCGCGAATACTCATCAATGAAAGTCATAAAATAAAGAGACTTACCTAATGAAGGAATCCGAAATGGGCCACAAAGATCTGAATGTATTACTTCTAACAAATTACTAACCCTCTCTGACTTTTTAGGGAAAGGCGCTCTCGATAATTTGTTTAATGCACACACTTCGCAATTAAATTCATCCGATGGTTTCGCAATATTTAAACCCCTAATATTACCTTTACTTGCTGAATTTATCAGATCTTTTAAATTAAGGTGTCCCATTCTACAATGCCACCTTGTTATATCACAAACCTTGCTTTTTGTATCAATGGATTCACTTACATGATTGACATTCTCATTACATACTTTTAGATAATAAAGATTGTCTTTCCGATCAGCAATAAATTTAGAGTCAGAATTTTCAATCGTTGCACCAGAGTTCGTGAAAGTCACAGTAAATCCTTTATCGCATAGCTTTGCAACGGATAACAAGTTCGTTCTCAAGTCAGGTATCAGCAAACTGTCGTGAACGATGATATCTTCCACTTTTCCGTCGATCTTGGTTTTCACTGCAACATTTCCTGTTCCAGTCACTTTAGTTGTCTGGTTATTAGCTAGTTTTAGCTCTGCAACTTCAGATTTTTCGATGCAAACAAATTTCGATTCATCATTGCACAAGTGAGCTGTGCACCCGCTGTCGAGGCACCACATTTCTTTTATCTCACCGTTAGAGAAAGTCCTGCTATCTGCAGTGTTTGATATAACATCTGTCATGAAACCTGTTGCTTGTTTCTTTGCATAACACTGAGATGACCGATGTCCTATTTTTCCACAAGTGAAACATCTTATTTTGGATAAATCATTTTTCTTTAGTTCGTTTTTCACACCTTTAGCGGTTTTCCATGATGGTTTTTGCTTTAGATGCTTCGCCGCGAACGCTCCAACTTCCGATCGGTCAGTATCCGGTCGTCTGGCGTCGCCCTCTTCCACGATTTTTATCCGAAGTATTTCTGGTTTAGGCAATTCATCTCGGGACTCTATGGCACACCGGAAATTTTCAAACGTCGATGGTAGACTGTATAGCATCATCACAGATAACAAGTCTTCATCAATTCGTATTTCCATCTCGGAAAGCTTATCCACAATGTCGAAGAATTTTTTCCAGGTGTCCTCGAACATCTCTTGATCCGTCTGGCATCTTTAGCTGAATGAGAGATTTTAGCAGCGACGCTTTTCTAGCGGGACCTTTTGACATGTATATCTCCTCTAATTTTCTCCATAGGTCGTTGGAACTTTCACAGTTCTTGATTTGCTTTAATTCGGACAAGGAGATACATAATATAATGTCCGATTTCGTCCTTTCATCATTTTCAATCCACAATTCATACGCTTCTTCTGTTTTCGGATCTGCGGCGTCAACTACTGGTTTCTTGAGTGTTCCATTTACGTATTTCCAATTTCCATTTTTGATCAGTACCGCTTTCATCAAAATTCTCCACGTTTCGTAATTGTCTTTACTTAAAAGCTCAATTCGCGACACTCCGAACGAAGCCATTTCCAAGCGTGTTCTCCACAGACAAAGAAAATCAGTTTTCTCTATTCAGCACAGTGGAAGCGTGCTGGGCCCATAACCTGTGAGGTTCTGGAAGTAATCACTGACGAAACACAAATCCATGTTTGGAGAACATACATTTAATAAAGATACGCCACGAAACAATTAACATACATAACAATATAAAAAGTTCAGTAAAACGGTGAGCAAAGCAGTTCTCACATCGCGCATTCGCCAGGAGAAGCAGAAGAAGTGTGGAGAAAAAATACATGCACAACCCTTCACCTCCTACGCTCGGAGAGAAGGGGGGAGGGAGTGACGTCATATCCTCCAAAGTGGCCAGTAGTAAGAGTTTGTTCCCCGGTGCAGAGCTTCGCAGGAGACAATAGGTGGCATTGGAGATATGGAAAAAATATTTTATACTCTAACAGTTTCCCCCAAACTTTAACATGTAGAGTTGTAATATGTGTTGTGACTTACAATGCATAGTAAGATTTTTTCCAATTTGTCTTAGTTCCCCCCCCCCCCCGCCCCTTCTTTTGGAGAAAATATCCAGTAGAAGTAAGTGTAAGCGAAATAGGAAAAATAATTTGTTGATAATATTTTGGTCTAAACATGACATAAATATGTGAATTAAATCTACATAACCAGAAGTTTTGATTTAAAAAAAAACTTGTATCATAAAGAAGTTTTAATATAAGTAATGTTGAATTTTCTGCTTAATTTTTTTTCTCAAAATTACGTGACATAATGTTTATAAGAATAGTACATTTATTGAAGAAGATTTCAGAAATTTTTAGCCAGACATGATTTGTTAGGCAGTAGGGGAAGGCAGAGGGACTGTTAATTTTTGTTCCTCAATTTTATCACACTATCACTACTGGACCACAATTACTGGATCTCATTCATATGATATTTCACCTATATTGGTGCAAACTTTTAAACAGAAAAGGACTGTCAGTGTAAGTGGATTAGGGTAGATGCATTTAGCATGTAATAAAAATAAAATTTCTGCAATGCAGGATGTATAAAATTTAATTATATAAATCAGAATTTTATTTAAATTCTTTTGTTTGCAATAATCATTGAATGAGTACCAAGTAAAGATTTTCAAAGTTACCCTTATTACTATTAGACATTATTAAAATTGCAAACAATTTAACTCATCCATCAATTGGGGAAATTTAATTAAGAATACAGAAGATTGCTGGAAAAAATGACATAGTCATGCAAATTTTGTAATACATTCTATGGTTAGAATGTACAACACCATATCAAATCAAATCACTGAAATATATTTGTTGTTCCTCTTTCACTTCTAATTTAATGCTTGCTCATTCATGAAAAGTGAATGTCAGTTTTTTTAAAAAGTACTATTTCTTTAAAATAAATAAAAATAATTACTACATGTAAGTTTTTTAGCAGGTATAAAATTAATATTTTTTTTTAACTCACAGAATTGTCCAAAGGTATGAAATAAAGTTTAAAATATTTTCAATAACTTATTTTTCATAAAGCTTTATTTTTAATTTCTTGTAACATACTTAAAAAGGTCTCTTTAAAAACACTAAATTTTCTTTCTTAAACCTTGCTTTAATCTTTTTAAAATAAAAAAGTGCTAATCAATATTTATTTTAACTATCAAATGTTTTTAATCTGCTTAACATAATTAAAATAATCAACATCCTGGTGCCAAAAGTACTTGAACAAATTATCTATTAATAAACCTTCCAGAATTCTTTTTCTTTTTTTCAACTGAAAATAAGCTTAAATTGATGACAGTTTGTTTTATGAATAACCTAGCTGTTAACTTATGACACAATTTGTTTTCTGAAGACATCCTTTCCCAGAACTAGCTTTCTTTTGCTTTTATTATTATTTTTTTCCCTTTCATTCTTTAAAATGTTGAGAATTTTAAAATCAGAAGGTGTATAATATGAATATTTAGAATAACAAATCTTGTCAATAGTCTGATTTACTAAATTCTGCATTTACTCCACTTTTATGCAATTAAAACTGTGGCGTAATAAGAGGCGGGAGGACCCGCCCCGACGGCAAAAAAAAAAACTAAAGGACCGAAAGGGGGCAGAATGCTGAAACTTAGAAAGAATGGGGCGGCAAACTGAAGGACCGCACCGGGCGCCAATAACCCTAGCGCTACATTGCTAAAGCAAAAGATCATTATTATGCTCTGATTTTGGCAAAAGCATAATGTGTTTCAATTGCTGTATTCGCAAAACATCGCAAATCCCTCGATTTTCAGATGGATTTGAGTAGATAAAGCCACTGAACATGGTACACGGCTGAAGTGTTGAAGTTCCCACGTTCGGCGGGTCTCGCCCGCGCGACTGTCGGTTTGGAGTTTTGGTCGGTTTCATCCAGATGAACGCGTCAATACACATTAGAACTCCTTAAAAAGTCACCCAACCAAGGCACCCCCCCTTAGAAGATATTCCTTGTCTAGGCTTGCCATAACAAACAAGCAAATCCCGCGGAATTTTTGAATCGCAAACTGTCGTTTTGCTAAGGCATTCTTTCTGTATCATCGATAATTAAATATGATTAGTAAATAACTGTTATACATTAGGAATAGTATGTACTAAGAAAGCCGATTAAAAAGAGCAAATCGTTTAGGGGGGGGGGACTTGCTAGTGTTGCAAAACTATTAAAGACATCGAGAAGAGCAATAATTATATACAGCTGGCGACAAACTCTGGTATAATGATTGTTTGATAATTCGCAACTACATATTTATCAAACATAGCCACCGATATTTGAGGATTGACCGATGGAATCAGAAATTTTTAGATAACTTGAGAAAATTTTGAATTTCCCAACCGTATTTTCTTCCCCCAACTCCTAAGTGAAATGCCGATCGGGCTTCTTATCGCTTGAGTCAGCAAAAACAAAACATACAAGAGGGGCCTTTTTGGGTTACTCGGCTGTTGCTGTTCGGCTCGCGCAAATGAAAACAAAGAAAAGGGCAATAGCAGTATTTCGATCTGAAAGAGTAGAATATTTGAAAAAAGCATTTTAATAAATTACATTTGTGGAAAAGATCGGATTTCATTGACGGTTTTTGTGAAAGGGCCGTTTTCAATCGAACCTATTTTTATGATGGGATTATTGTACTCAGTCGTAACCGTTTTAATTAACGTATTATCGTGATGGGCCACAAATGGTATGTAGGAAATAAAAAGTGCTGGTTGTTGACTAATAATAATAAAAATGTAAAAGCAGGAGGGCGCAGAAAGAAGAGAAATAGGGCCGCCTGGTGCTAAAAAGACGACAAAAGGGCCGCCGGGCGCTAAAAAGATAACAAAAAGGCCGCTGCACCCTGCCAAATTAATGTAGAGTCAACACTACACAATCTAACTTTGTGCACAGTACACAACACAAAGAATAGCCCCTCCAACTCAAATGAGGAAGGGAGCAATCACAAATGCTCAGAACTGCAGAGACAAAATGAGAAGCAATTGTGCTATTTGTCCTAAGCAGTCTTAAGTGATACATGATTAATCTTGTACATACCCTCCAACTGCTACAGATTATCCGTAGTTTATACGGATAAGTATCATGAACTACGGAGCTACGGATGGTACGAAAAAACTACGGAATTGAGCAATGTTTACTTTTTTTTAGGGCATTATGCCTGCACGGAGGTGCAGTTTGCAACCCTAGCTGCTTTGTTGTGAGTCAACACTCCTGTGTGTCGGCGCCAATCATGAAAGAAGGGAATTCAACATTCTCGGCGTCGGCAGCCGTGAGCAAACTTGTGTCGGCGAAGGTGTGGTGTTCGTGAGGGGGGGGGGGGGATGCCGTTAGCTTCTCCTTCTCTTGTTACGTCACGTCTCCTCTTGCATTTCCCGCCACCCTATCTTGCTCCGTCCTGTGTTTGGATGTAAGCTTAGCTCTTTTATGGAAGGAAAGTGCAGCGCACGTTGTTTTCTTTGTTCACATGGATCGTTTAAAACGTGATAGTACTACTGATATTGAAAAAAACCCTCTAATAATGATGTTGCAGGTGCAGGGTGTCTACCACTCTTGAAAGTCTGGTAAAAGCCGAGAAATTGGATAATGGGTCCGGAAAATTCACCAAAATAATCAATTTTTTTCCCCGTGTCTGTTTTTTCTACACTTTCTAATTGTCAGACGGGAAACTGAAAGCAGCTGCGACGCATTTTTCGGACCGCGAAAGCATCAAACGATGTGTTTGTATAAGGAGGGGAAAATGGGGAACTCATCAATCGTGATGCGAGGGTAAAAGACAAATTAGCTTACTTGGTAACTTATATCTTAGGACTGTGTTTGCAAGAACAGTTAGTTAATTCTATCAGAAAGTGCAACTACTTCTGTTTCTCACTTGATGAAAGCTTGATCCTGTATACTTTAGTCAAAATTGATTTAAAGAAGTTGTACAAAATATGCAAATATAAAGACAAGCATTGTGCAATTTCCCTAACTAAAATGCATTGGTCAGGAATTTTTTTCCCCGGGACCTCCCAAAAGTCAGGAAATTGACTTTCAGAAATTTGGTAGACACCCTTTGTTGAGAAAACCTCTAAAAAGCGGGAGGTTGCGACTACTTCAACTCATATATATGTATAGGTGTTTGTGATAAGGGAGTGATGAATATACATTTTGTATGGCAAAAAATTCCTCATGGGGGGGTTAATGACTCCCCTAAACCCCCCCCCCCCCCGGCAATATTGTTTAAGTGCTACTGATGAGGTGAAGGCCAACGTTGGAGGGTATGCTTGTAAAATCCATTTCCAATTGCATGAGTGCTTCATTAGCAAAGAGGGGGGTAAATTTTCTTAAAATTCCAGGGTTGAAGCTGGATTTTCCAGGTTTTTAAAACAAGATTACATTTTTCCACATGAGATTTCCCAGAGTTTTAAGAGCTAATTTGCAATTCCCTTAGTTTTCCTGAGGGCGTACGAACCCTGTTATATTATGCATATTTCTCCAGTTTTTTGTGCATATAAATCTGGACCCTAATAATCAGTTATTTGTGTTAAATGAAATTTATTTTTTGAAAATGTACAATAATTGTTTGCAGTGGCAGATCCAGAAATTCTCTTTCGGAGGGGCTCAGTGAGTAAAAAGATAACTTTACATATTCAAAGTATATAATGGAGCAGAATGTTACCCTTTAGCAATCTCTTTTGGGGGGCCTGAAGCCCCCTAGCCCATCCCCTGAATCCACTACTGATTGTTTGTAGTTTAATTACTCCTTTGGAAAGGAAAATACTCCTAAAAATGTTAAGGGATATTTTTACTCTTTGGAAAAAATCCTAGGTCGATCACTGCAGGTGACACTATGGCAACCCTTCCTGCTGCACAATTTTAAAATCAATAGCTCCGTATGATCTTAATTTCCTCTTCAGTTGCAAGTCATTAATCAGTGCATATGCTGCCAAAGGCCTTTCAATCCAAATTTTGGTGTGTTGAGAAGAGAAGAAAAACAAATTGAACAATTTGTTTTTCTTCTCTTTTGGTTTTGATAAATGCTTCTGAATTACTCTTAAACATAATGTTCCCTTCATTAAAACACAATTTAATGAGCAGACTTCGTTTTTATGGACGGCAATGCATTTCCATACCCAACTCCTGCTGTTCAGGAGCTACAGGAAAGTGAAGATAACACTCAAATGAATGGGCCAGTGTACTCTGCTAATTCAAATTCCCATAGAACGTGAGAGATGCTCATAGGAGACGCCTTGCGGCACGATTACATCCTCCAGAAAACACACAACGGAAACTCATGCTGAAACAGGAATGGGCACTTAACCCTCTGACTGCTCAATTTGCAGACTTGCCAAGCTGGGAATATCAAAATGTGTAAAACAGCGTGCGAACAGAAATTTCGACACTTTTGGCTATACAACGCGTGAGCATTATTTTTTACCTTTCACCATAGAATGCACAAGTATTATTTTTAATGCATTTTATATCACAATTATTTGTGAAGTAATAAATAAAGCTAAGAACAATAAAAGAAAATGAAGTTGTTGAATAAAAGGCAAATCAATTAAAACACCATTTTCCAGATTTCTGGTGATTAGCAATTTATTCATTATAATCACTTAACTGGCTTAAAAAAAACTCATTTTGACTGTGCTGACTTCAAAGAAGCAGCAGTAGCTTTTCGGCTTTATTCAGAAAATCCGAAGTAAAAGTCTTCTCGAAGCAAAGATTTTTTGCTGTCGGCTTTCATAATAAGGCTTTCCAAAATCTTATTACACAAATTGCACCTGAATTCATTTCTGTTTTTCCAAATAACACTGAAAACCCTTTCACAGTCAGCATGGTCAGCTACTGAAATAGGAACATTGTGTTCGATCAAGAAAGATGTAAATAACAGTTCTGCATGAATAACGTCCGGCTGTCCCATGGGTGGATTAAAGGGGGGCGCGGGGGGGGGGGGGGCACGACCACCCCACGGGAAAAAAGAAATTAATGTAACAGATCCAAAATTGCTTCCCTAAAATGGATGTATGTCAATCTTCTAACTTACCGCCCCCACCCCCGAGAACCCTTGCATTAATCTGCCACTGGACCGTCCGTTCTCTTTGAAAAATGTTTGTAGACTTTTGCTCCTGTTAAAACGTTTCACATTTTCACTGTGTTTTCACGGACTCGCGTGGCGAAAAATGTCATACTTTCCTCTATGAGAAATGCTGAAATCACTCCGGCACACGTTACAATACGCAAATTTCGCTCCTTTGACATACGATACTATACATGCCCATTCTTTGCTATAACTTTGTTTATAAGTTATGCTGTTCTAGTGGCCATTACAGGCCCTTTATTGAAAATAATCCTCAGAAAAGCAATCGAGTATGCTTATACTATCGTCTACCACAGTTTACTAACCGCAAAGCGGGCACGCGCTGATAACAAAGAACACCACGTGAGACGCATAAGTCACAGGATAAAGACCTACTCCCTAGTAAACGATTCTCCCATTCGCTCTACTTGATGACGTCATGACTGGATAAACCAATCGAGAAATACTCTGTGTCGCATCTGGAAAAAGATTTTTTTTCTTAGCCTCAGTGGCAACTAAGAAAAATATTTTGATGCGCATTGTGTCAACATGGATGTACGATGTGGATCATGGTGCCGATGCTACCACTTGAATCCATATTGAAAAGGCAAAAAGGCCCAAACATAGAACATCATTTCAATTTAAAACCTAATACATTTCTTTTTAATATCAATTTCAGTTTTAAAGAAATAAACACAAGTTAGGAAGAAAATATCCAGAAATGCGTAAAAAAAAGCGCTGTATGCGTAAACAGTCGAAATGCGTAAATTTTATGCGTAAAGCGTAAAAGTTGGCAAGTCTGAATTTGGGACCAAGATCACTTCAAAAATTGTGTATTTTTTTTTTTTTCTCTCATATTTCGAATCTATATACATTGGAGAATTGTGCACTTTTTCTTTCTATAAAAGATTTTTATCATGAGAAACTAATATTTCAAACTAATTTATTTCACTGGTAAAACTGAAAACATTGGATGCTCTCCTCAATACAGGAAGAAAAACACCTGCCTGCAAAAATCGCGGGATTAGCAAATTTTGCTACATTTGAGTTGCCTGTGGAAATCACGGGATGATCAGCCAGAGGGTTAACTCAAGAACTGTTGGACAATCTGGTGCTGTGTTTGGAGAGACATTACAAAGGTGAGTTTGTACTGGGTTTTTCTTTTTTTTCGATGCAGTAGTCTTCCTTTTCGAACAGTTTCAAAATGGAACTTTAATAATAACCACATTGTATATTAAAACAGAGCTCGTGAGGGACTATACAATAAATACAAATAATAGCTAAAACATCCTGTATTTAAGCAATCATTTGCAATTTGTGTACAGCCCCTGAAACAGTCTTCAGATGTAATTTTCCTCTTCCAGTCATTGAAAAGTGGTACAAGTAACATATTTCAGTGCATATACGTCTTTTTAGGATGAAAGGCTAAAATTTTGTGAATTGCCTAATCAATGTATGGGGGCACATTTTACAAACCAGGAATTCTTTTGTACAGGGACTATAAAAAATCAAATTTTGTATTTATTTAGAATTAATCTTCAGAAAATGTCAATTGATATACTAAAATTCTGTACTTTTTAACTTAACTAGGCAATTTATTATATGTGTCAAAAATTAATAAAAGTCTAGGTCAGTGTTTTTGGGACATCCTGTACACAGCAATTATAAAGTTTTGCACTAAGCAAGAGTTAAATAAACTTACAATTCACAAAAAATACATTTTGAAATCAAAAATCTACCTCTCGGGGATGATCTTGAGTCGCCACCTCTTCCACCACGGTATCCACCGCCACCTCTTCCACCACGATATCCACCACCTCGACCTTCAGATGATGTGCATTCTCTTGCAAAATGTCCCGTTTTGTGACATTTGTAACATTCACTTGAATTCATCTTTGAAATCCAAATAAAAAATTAATGAAACAAGGCATGCAAAAAATGTATTAACATGATAGAAGTAAATTATATAGCCTGTATTTTATCTAACCAAATAAAAAATGGCGAAAAGAGGATAAAAGTATTACCAAAAGTTAGGTACATAAATGAAATGATTACTTCATAATTTTTTTTCAGAAATCAGGGCCCGATCCATGAATTTTTTCTAGCATTCCATTTTTATGAAAATTTCATATTTTTGTGAATTTCAGTACTTAATTTTGTTAATTTTCATACCAATTTTTAATAAGTCTTCTTTGGATAAATAATTGATATAACCGATTAAAATGCAAGATGAAATGAAAATGGAGAGGGCTGTTTTAATCAATTGTAATTTTGTGAAGGGGCAGCAAATGACCCAATTTCCCTCTGAACCAACTGCTGGAAATGGAGTTCCAGATTAAGTTCCAGGTTATGGAGAACGACAGTTCTACAAGTGATGCAGCCAACAGCAACCAACAAACCATCTAAACTACTACAACACTATATTTACCCCTAGTTTGGAGAAATTTATCTTGTGCAATCTGAATCTCTGAATCTGCTCTAATGATATTTTTTAAATTAATATTACATTTTAATCGGTAACAATTTCCTACACTGTTTGACTGTTACAACTTTATTTGCGAGGTAAACAGAAATAGCAACGCACTATATTCTTTAATATAATGGTTATGTTTTACAAAAATAAAATTATCACAGGATTAAGTAATACTGTGCGCCTCCACTTTTCTGTCTTACCTGATGAATAAAGTTGTAACAGTCCAACAGATTTAGAAATTATCTTCCACACTTAAACTACTTCAGACTTAGAATAGTTGCCACATCCGTCAGATCCATGGGCAATATGAATAACAAAAGGGTAATCTTAAATTTATCAAGCTGTTCAGGCTTGGGAGCAGCTTCGATATACCCCCACCTCGATTTTTGGCAACTTTTTTTTTTGGCGCCAAAGGCCGTTTCCGGCGGCGCCAGAGAAGTGGCCAAAAAAAACGTTTTCGACGGCGCGAAAAATAAGAAAATGTAAACAAAATCTAAGATTTGATGAACATAGAAGTGGCCAAAAATGTCATTTTCGACGGCGCGAAAAATAAGTAAATAGCCATCAAACCACGTTTCCGAGACCAGAAAAACTATAAGAATTAGAAGAATTCTACAAAAAATTTAGGGTTAAGAATGTAAACAACAATAAAATCAAGAAAATTAGAAATTTGATGAACATAGAATTCATGTTTTCGAACAAGAATTTAGGGCCATAAAAATGAGTTTCCGAAAGCGTAAAAACTATTAGAAATAGAAAAATTCTAGGAATCTAAACACTAATAAATTCATGAATTGATGGACACAGAAATCACGTTTTCTAACAAGAATTTGGGGTTAAAAATTTGAAAAACTTAAATTTCACAAATAATTTGATTTTTATGTGAGGGGGGCTCTGACCCCCCTCAACCCCCCCATTCATTCTTGACGAAAAAAGTAGCCGCAAAACTGAAAAAATATGATGCACGAGCAAATAACTCTTAATGAAAATATTCTCTATACCCACGTGGGTTTGTTACCCGATATTTTTAAAGTTAAATTCTCCTCAAATATTACTATAGCCTGAATATTTTCCACTACTCTGCTTACAGCCGGATAAAAATTCTCACAGCATCCTTAGAAGCCATCCCCAAAATTTCTTCTAATAAAAGCCTCCAAAATAGAATATCAAAAATTCACAGTACCTCAGTAGAAGCCCTTTCAGTCATATACTACCTGTAGAAAAGTATGGTAATTACGTTCACAAGCTTCCACGTGCGGGATATATATGTCATCACAGGTGCTCTCTCATTGGCCGGCTGGGGTTGTAATAAATAGCCTTCCCAAAATGTCGCAATGTAATTCGTTACGGTTACCAGAAAATCGCCAGACTTGGTGCAAAAAATGTAGGGGGTATATCGAAGCTTAGCCCAGGCTTGTTTCCAAATTCCATTGCTCACAAGTTTTTATAAAATCTAGGGGCGAGGAACACCACGTTCTCCAAAATAAGAATCTTCTTTTTTTTCAAAGGGAAGGGAAGGTGAGGAGAAATAACAAGCACATTAAAAATAAAAAATATATATACCTTATAAAACACAAGTCAAAATATCTGAAATATTTTACACGAGATAACTTAGAATATCAAACTGAACTGACATTTTTAAAACTGCATTTAAAAAAATTTAGTACTGTTAAAAATATCACGATCAGTGGCGTTTTCTCAGAGTGTGCAAGTCGTGTGTTAATGATCAATCAAAACCAGGGAGAAATCCAATAATTTAATTGAATGAATTATAAGAATTCTAATGTTTTTCCTGTGTCGCCTGCCTCCTGAATGACCAGACAACGAGGCATTGCAATGCGACAGGAAAACACTCTTCGAGATGAGCAAGACGTTGGAAGTGGCTTAGCTATATTCACACAACCAAACTGGAGCATGCACTTTATGTCTTCTACCTTGAGCTTATGCTGGGCAAGGCATTGATTCCCATTACAGGAGGTCAAAAGGAAAGAAGCACCCCTCACTCTCATTCTAACTTGGAATTGTCCCCTTCTCCCTTACACTACTTCCCCATACATTTCCTTTCTTCAGTTTTCTTCAACAAAAACATTCTGCAAATGTTGTCACAGCACTTTAGGACAGTTTTAAAAGCAAACTAATCATGTTAAATACTCGAAAAAACTAATAATGCTCCTGCACCAAGTACAGACTTGCCAACATGGGAAAATCAAAATGTGTGAAACAGCGTGTGAACAGAAATTTCGACACTTTGCTATACAATGTGTGACCATTATTTTTCATTTTTTACCATAGAATACATGAGTATTATTTTTAATGCATTTTATATCACAATTATTTAACTAATAATATACATAATTAATAAGAAAATTAATATTTATGTATCTGTTACACCAATATTTCAACTATATATTGTCATCAATCAATAATTTGAATAAACCTTATTAGTATACAACTGGATATCTGGCAGAGCAGTCTGATATCTGGTAGTTATGATCGGATATATGATGGTATTTCGGATATTAAATCAGCCGGATACGGGATACGCACTTATCCTTATGGCCTTTATTTCTAAAATTGCACAGAAAAGGTTAAATATAATTAACTACTGATTTGAAGTTTTATTAAATAAAGCTAAGAGCAATAAAAGAAAATGAAGTTGTTTAATAAAAGGCAAATCAATAAATACACCATTTTCTAGAGACTAACAATTCATTAATTATGATCACTTAACTGACTTGAAAAAACTCATTTTGACTGTGCTGACTTCAAAGAAGCAGCAGTAGTTTTGGCTTTACTCAGAAAATCTTAAGTAAAAGTTTTCTCGAAGCAAGATTTTTCACTGTCTGCTTTCATAAGGCTTTCTTAAGTCTTCAGACAAGTTGCACCTGAATCGATTTCTGTTTTTCCGAATAATACTGAAAACCCTCTCACAAGCAGCATGGTCAGCTGCTGAAATGGGAACATTGTACTCGATCAAGAAAGATGTAAATAACAGTTCTGCACGAATAATGTCCGACTGTCCATCCACTTTGAAAAACATTTGTAGACTTTTGCTGCTGTTTGCAGGCTTCACATTTTCACTGCGCTTTGACGAACTCACATTGCCAGAAACATCATACTTCCCTCTGAGAAATGCTGAAATCACTCTGGCACACGTTACAATTAAGCAAATTTCGCTCCTTTCACAGATGATACTATACATGCCCATTCTTTGCTATATTTATAAGTTTGAAAATATGCTGTTCTCATTTATCGAAAATAATCTTCAGAAAATCAATCTAAGTATGCTCATACGACCATCTACCACTGTATCTCAACCGCAAAGCGGAGGTGTACTAATAACGAAGAACACCACGTGAGACGCACAAGTCACGGGAGAAAGACCTACTCTCTACTAAGTGATTCTCCCATTCGCTCTACTCTATGACATGATTGGGTAAACCAATTTTTAAAAAAATACTCAACATCGCATCTAGTAAAAGGAGATTTTTTTTTCTTTGCCTCAGTGCAGGGATGTGCCAGCTGAAATTAAGTTTTGGAGCAATTTGTGGAGCAAGAAAAGACATTTTTAGAGCAATTTGGGTCAAGAAAAACAAATTAGTAAAGCAATTTGGAGCAAGAAAAAGTCACTTTTGGAGCATAAGAATGTCAATTTTGAAATACAAAATTTATTTTTGGAGGGAAAAGGAAAAGTGATTAAAGAAGGCCAATCAAAAAAATGAAAATTAAGGAGGTTAAAACTCTTAGCTTATAACAAAAACCAGTTTCTTTTCTTTTTTGGGGGGGAGGGGGGGAGAGTCAGAAGCTTATGAAATAAAAAATTCAGTTATTTTATACATTGCTATACAAAATATCTATTTTAAATCAAAACTACAATATTTACTAAACTATACTAACCCATCTATGCCTAGCATCCCTTTTATGGGACGGCATTTTCACTATCAGTCGAAAACATTTATTTTTCTTAGCCTTTATTCACGAGTACAGAACCTCAACTCAACATAATATTTTAACACGACCCAGTAGGATGTTGACATTTTATTTTTTATACATAATGATTTTAAAAGAAATCATCCCTTGCTCAAGAAGTTGACATCAGAAATTTATCTACTATTGCTGGTATTAGCAAAAATCAAAGAAAGTCTCAAAAATATCTGGGCACAAATGGGTTAACTACCATCAGCGGCTAATAAAAAATTTGGTAAAAAAAATTTACAAATTTATATAAAATTAAATTTAAAACAGAGGTCAATCTTTACTCTTAAGCCATTGGAGGTTTAACAAAGGGATGCCAAAGAAAAAATATGGTAAAATCATACAAGCCGGTGCACACCCCATGTAAACACGGCGACAGCCGCTGGAGCTTGGCAACCGCCAAGCTCCAGCTACTGTCGCCAACCATTTTGCACGATCAGCAAAGTATTTTAACACATAAAAATTGCACATATATTCCACTTACAAAAACATTAAAACAAAATACAACGTCCATATTTAACCAAAAGAACGTCTGCAAATTCAGTAACAGGCAATTTAAAATGAGCAAAAAGTGGACTGTGGACCGTTTTTAACTAAAAGAAATACAGTGGATTAAGCAACTTAGTTGTACAGTTATATAAACTATGCAACCAGTGGACCGTTTTTAACTAAAAAAAACCTCAGTGGATTCAGCAACCTAGTTGTACAGCTATGTAAACTATGCAACCAGTGGACCGTTTTTAACTAAAAAAACCTCAGTGGATTCAGCAACCTAGTTGTACAGCTAATGTAAACTGGGCAAACACTGGCCCGTTTTCAACTCAAAAAAACAACCTAGTTGTACACCTCTTACAAAGTCAGTATTATTAGAATAGCATGTAAATAGCACTTACGAAAACATAAACACATCCAATATCAATTTAAAATTCACATTAAAAACCTTAAACATTGCAAAGATTCGTTAAAAAAGAGCACTTACCTTTATATTTTTTTAAGTGACCGCTCAGAAATGTCCCCAACACCCACCGGCTTATAACGTAACACCAGCATGCTTTCTTTTATTTAGCTTTATATCACACTATATTTCTAACAAACACGCACAAATTCGTTTCATATATTAACATAACACATTTCATTCCCTTCCATCAATAACAGAAACAACTTCAAATTCCCAAACCTGACGAAACACGTATTCTTTATGGTTGCCAGTCACAAATACCACCGGCAGGTAACTTCACTTTGGCGGTGCATCGCTCACTCTAGCGTCAGAGTGTTCGCCAAGGATTTGTAAACAAAAACATCGATATGTAAACAATGCACCGTATACGGAATATAGTCCAAAAATATTCATTTTTAAGATTAATAGAGAAAAATTGAAATTAGAATGCTTAGAATGTGTGATGACTTTTGTAAAAATTCGGGAGATATACAAACATTTAAACATGTATGGAAAAATTAAAAATGTAGCAGTTTTGCTGAATTTGGAGCAAAAAAGTCCAAAAACGATCTTTTTGTAGCAGATTGGCGCATCGGGATTGATTTGGCACAATTTGGAGCAATTGGAGCAGCTGGCACATCCCTGCTCAGTGGCAACTAAGAAAAATATTTTGATGTGCATTGCATCAACATAGATGTGCGATATGGATCATGGTGCTAATGCAACCACTTAAGATTCATATTGAAAAGGCCCAGGCATAGAATATCATTTCAATTTAAAACCTAATACATTTCTTTTTAATGTCAATTTCAATTTTAAAGAAATAAGCAGAAGTTGGGAAGAAAATATCCGGAAATGCATAAAAAAAGAGCACTGTATGCATAAAAGCGTAATCAGCACTCGAAATTCATAAAGTTTAAGCGTAATGTGTAAAAGTTGGCAAGTCTGCCAGTGCACTATGGACCGACACTAATAGTAAAGCTGCATGTCTCATGCAACTTTGAGGAAAAATTCGTAGGCACAAAAATTACCTCCAAAAATGGGCAGAGGAGTTCCTGTTCAGGGAAATATTGTAAAATTCAGTATATTTAACAATTTTTTTTCTGGATGTTTTGTATCGCCCATAGTTTCATTTGTTTGTAACAGCACATAGTACAACTAATAAAAAGACATTCTAAATTTTTCTGAATCTCGAGCGCAATTAAATTCTTCAAAAGTTGCATGACTTCCAAAAAGAATAACCGAATATATTTTAAAGATAACTTCTAATAATGTTATCCAAACTCTTTTACAAAAACTTGTCACTTTCTTATATTGAAAATAAATTTACAATGGTTGACCATGCCTTAATCTCACAATGTCAACTAATGTGAAAGCAGAAGTAGTGCTTTCTTTCAGAGATATTTTCGGATGAATTTGCTTTAAATTTGAGACTGGATTTGTGGATGCAGCGAAATAAATTTGTTCCCTTCCAATAATGGGAGTGAACCGGTCAAAACTGAGACAACTCCCCTTCCGTTTTAAATATGCAGCTGTTTGAGAATTTGTCGTTTTTAAAAAGGGTTATAGGGCTGACAGATTTTCAACATCTTAAGTTTAAAGTCAGGAGACACCACTGATCATAATCATGTTTCATTAACAGATTTCTCAAGCAAAACTAAAAATTTGAATGCTAATGAAAACAGCAAAAACCTTTTTTGTGCGATTATTTTAATTTCTATGAACACATCAAGAATAAGTTGATTTGTCATTAGGAGATTAAGGCAAAAAGCTTCACTTTAATACTTTTAAACAACTGAAAAATGCAGCATTTCATAATACAAACCAACAAGAAGATAACAGCATATTATCACATGCAAAGGCATTTCATTGTCCTATTGATGAAAAGTTTGCAGAAATGAGACTATGGAATGAAAAAGGGATAGGGGCCATTTTTGAGAATAAGGTACTTTTACGGACCTTGAACAGAATAGAGGACTTTAAAATGGAGAAAAGACCACCATGAGACTCTCAGTAATAAAAATTTTAATCTTTTACAAACACCATAAATTTGTAAAAAAACAATATAAAATATGAGCCTATTTTTAATTCTACGGCATTGGAGATTTAAATAAAGAAGTGTGGAAGAAAAAATAGCTACTCACAAGAAGGATGGAAAAGATTGAAATTGGAATACTTGTACATAATTTTCTCTGCATTATACAATTTTCACCCCCCCCCCCAAAAAAAAAAAGATTTCCACAGAATTCTTTCACTTTTTACTGAAATACTATTTTAAAAATTCGGAGAATTTCATGAAAATTATATATTTTTGCGTTTTCATGAAAGTTTATTAGTGAGATTTCCTAGTTATTTTAACAAAAAAGTTACCTTAATTCAAAATTGGTATGAAAATTTACAAAAATAAAGTGTTGAAATTCACAAAATAAGCAGTTTTCACAAAAATGAGACCCTGGGAAAAATTCCTGAATCGACCCAAGAATGTTTGATTAAAGACTAATAACTAATTTGAAAAAAAAGGGAGTCGACAAAAACAGAAATTAGATTTTTAAATTGGTTGACTGTTACAAGTAGCCAAAAACTTAAAAAATGACTTTTATACTATTTAATCAAAAAAGTCACCTAATCTTTAAATTAGTAGCAAAAGTCACCTTTTTAGTTGCAAGTAGACACCCTGTACGAATCAATAAACATTTTATGAGGGAAAAATAGTCTTCTGCTGAATTAAACATAAAAGTATTTTTTCCTCAAACTTTTAATTGAACAATATAAAAAATGTTAAAAACTGCTTTTTTTAAGAACAAAGTATAAAATAAAAGCAGTCCCCATTTCTACAGTCAGATAAAATCAATCTAATACAAATCTATATCCTTTTTAAATCACAGAATTACTGAGGTGTGATTTCATAGGTTTGAATACAAACTTTCAGATGCATTAAAATTAAAAATTCCAGAAATTTATAAAAATAAATCAAAATATGCAATCGTTTAGTTTGTAATTGCATCAGCAATATGAATATACTTAAGGAAAACTATTCATTCATTAAAAGCATTGAAAAGATTGACATTTAGTAGGCAGCAATGGAACTTTGATAGTTATACAGTAAAACCTCCCAAGTTGACCACCTCTTTATGTTGACCAAAATTTGTTTGAATGGTCACAATGCCTTTTCAATGAAGAGTTACCTCTCTATGTTGACCACCTCCATAAGTTGTATGTTGACCACTTTTTGGTAGATTTATTCTAACTTGACTACTGATGTTTCTTGAATTTGCTTTTTTCTCAGTTTACTCTCATCTGGTTTCTAGGATTTCATCAGTCATTCAGCATTTTGAGCAACACTCATCCCCCTTGTGGTGCTCCATTCATTGCTTACTTTCAGTATGATACAATGGGAGGGAAATGACAGATTACATCAGCCTTTTGTTAAGGAGAATGTCACATTGCTATTAACAACCACAGAACTGGCACCCAAGCAAATGAAGCCAAGATTATGAGTGGCCTAAATCCGTAAGTGTGCCTTAAGCTTTTAGTAAATTGCGTATCACTCCCATGTAAAATACATTACGTTCTTTTTTTTGTCATTAAAAATAGCAAAAAGAAAAGCTTTGAAAGAATTTAAAGGAGAAAGTGGATCTCCTTAATTTTCTGGAAAGCAGCAGCAAAAAAAAAAAAAAAAACCATGGGGAAAATTAGGTGGGAGCAAGACAACTGTTACCTTTTTAAAATGCAAGGAAGGATATATAGAAAGATTTTCTTCCGAAAACAGGGGCTCCAAAGAAAATGAAAAAAGAAGCGTGTCCAGAGTTGCCAACTTAGCAAAAATCAGGAGATTTGTTTTCATCAAAAGACCCTTTTTTTTTTTTTTTTTTACAATTATAAAAATACAATGCGAGTACATAACCATGAGAATAATTATTTGAATTATGCCAGAAAAAACTTTCTAATTGACAATTTTTAATTTTACATTAATAGTAGTTGCAGATTTTGCTTTTTAAATAAAGATGGGGGGGGGGGATTGGGAGAATCTTAAAATCATAAGGGGAGGTGGGGGTTCTAGGTGAAACGAAAAAGGGTTGAGTACGGTGCATGCAGGAAGAATGTTGACATCCTTTCCCCACCTTGAAAATGTATCAACAAAAGACTGGGAATCTTAGAGACATTTGGAACGGATTTGGAAAGAACTTAAATCCCAGAAAACTGCTTTTATCATCGCTAACTGATGTCACAACTAAGACCGATAGCTACAATAAGAACTCTAACGACAGTAAGAACTTAGTCTGAACGCACCTTTAGGTTTCAGAAATGGATGGTGAAGAGGATGATCCAAGTAACGACAAAAGAAAAGTATCCAACTCTGAACGAAAATGATGTAAAATTGCCTAAGCACACTTAATTGCCTTAGCAAATGAACAAAAAGAGGACTCAAACAGAAATTTAATCATTCTTTAAAAAATTAGGGTGGTCAACTTAATGAGTTCGGTAGTTTTTAAGTGCAGTCCGCTTACTTGTTAAAAAAAAAAATAATGCAGAAAACCAAAACACTGAATTCCAGATTTTTCATGCCTGCAGAGAAGTTGCCAGTTTTATTTTTCTTGCATTTCTGAACATTTATTCACATTTAAAAAATAAATAAAAGCATTATTCCTTTATTTAGCAGGGGAAAAAAAAGATGAGCAAACTTTAATAAGCATAAATATCGATTTAATTATTTCTTGTAAATTGATAAAATATTTTGTATAAATAAATTATTTTACTTCCTTTGCATAAACCTAAAAGAATGCAAGATTTAATATTTTAAATAACAAATATACTATTACTAAAAGCTACACTTTTATGCAAGTTGTGCAGACTGTCAGTTTTCTTTCTTTAAACAAAAATTAAAGTTTTGCATTTAGAAAATGCCACTTATTTCTTCTTTCATCCGCAGATTTTCGAAAACTACTTAAATTTTCGGATCCCAAAAATGACCACAAACACTAGCTTTTGATCCATAGTGTGTGCCAACAATGGATTTTCTAAAGTGACAAACGGTCTAGATAATTATTGTGTAGCAGTTCAAGTACATAATTATATTACATATGACTTTCGAAATTTCATGAAAGTAAAATAAGAATTTGCCCAAGTTAACTCAGTAGTAACTCTCTAGCAGGTAGAAACATATCAGATTCACATTAAACTGAATTATTATATATTGGAAGAATTCTCTAAAGCATAATAAGTTTGTGTTTTAAATTACTATAAGTATTACTATTTTTTAAATACACTTAGTCCATAAAAATCCATACTTGAGTAACAAAATTTCAGCATTATTTGAGAAAGGTAAAGATACTTTCATATTAAACAGAATTTTTTTCAATTGCATTCAAGTTTAAATAGTCAAAATGTAAATTTCTACTATATTTGGGTAGGGGGAAAAAAACCGTTTAGGGGATAAAAAAATACAACAATCGTTCCAAGATTTTTTGCAAACTAGCAAAAATATAAAATTATTGTAACACACACAGAAGCTTTGAGCGATATTGCCACATAATATATTTAAGATTACTCGAGAACAAATAACACCTCTTTTAAACGTGGCATACGAGGATCCATGGTCTCGGAACTAATAAATTTTAAAAATGAGGCAACTGAAGGCATCTATGCAATCTTATGGAGACAACTTATTTAGAAGTATAACTGAAAATCTTATATATCTATTACTTAGACATGTAGAAACACAGACTAAAAATGCACCTACACAAGATTTAAGTCAACGTATTTCCTTAAAGCATACATGACAAAAACAGTTGAGAAACAAAGTTTTTCACGATCAGGAATTACTGGATTACGTTACAGTAAATTTCAATTACCTCAAATAAGTATTTAATCTTAAACTGAACACCGATGACTAAGCTTTCTAAACTGCACTTAATACTACTTTTTAACTACCAAGGGAAACTGTAAACTTTAACATAAAGTAAAATTAAACGATAACAGTAACAAGAACTCTGATATGATCTTTAACCACATGGAAAAATATATTCTTTCATAATTATTTAGGTACTAAACAACAAAACAAAAAAACAATGTTTTAACGAATCGCTTCTAAGAAATGGCTAAATTATATTGGCGACATGGTTATTTCGTTCCGTTAAACTACTTGTAATTATTTAAGTTCCAAGAAGTCGAAAATGAAATGCTCACTAACAAAACATCTGATAAAAACCAAATAACTGCTTAATAAATTAATATAGCTTTACGTACCTTTAATTGAAAAAGTAATAATTTCTAACAAATCAGTTTAAAAAAAACTTCGTACAAATGGCCGAAACAAGGAATCGTCCGATTGGGCGCAAAAGAATGCCGATATTTGCACCACACGTGGGATGCGCAAAAACTCGATATACGCGACACCTACCTAATCAAAAAAAAAAAAATCTATTTAACTTTGAACTCCTCAAAAATACTTGTTTTAGATAGCATAGAAACGAAAATGAAGAACACCTTGTCTCAGAAAATTTCCAAAATCCTAAAAAATTCATCAAATGCAAATAAATTCTTAAAGTTAACCCAGCTGTTAAAATTATCTATTTAAATTTTCTTGAATGGCTTCAAAACGTAATATATCCCTTTAAAATCAGTCAAATGTTAGTTTAACAAATTCAATCCTTTACAATCAATCAGAGACTTTAATTGAATACGTTTTTAATATTTAATACTGTATTTCTGACACTGAAATACGTTAGAGCATTTTGAGGAGCCTATCCTCTCTGCGACAGGTCTCTTTTCTGCATGACAGCTTTGGGGCCCGTTCGAGAATTCACCGGTAGGTTATGCACCGGTGCTACCGGTTGCGGTCATTCTTTGGTTAAGTGACGTCCTGGTTGTCAACCGGTTTCGGTCATCCTCACCACATCCAATTCCAAGCCAAGAAAACAGAAATAAACATTGGCAACACTACGCTAATAACCGGAATAACCCACCTCGCTAGCAGAGTCATTCTGGTTGCGCTCTGGTCACGCTGAGCAGACAACCGCTACATGACCGAAACGTTTTCGAACGCGGTTAATTCCAGAGCTCCGCCCAACGCTCCGCCTTTTCGAACGCTCTGGTCGTGCACCGGTGTTACCGGTGCACAACCGATGAATTCTCGAACGCGCCCTTGGTTTCTCATAGGCATAGGGCATGTTCGATAATTCACCGGTGCATGACCAAAGGGTGTTATTCATTTATATTTTCTTCGCTTGGCATCAGGTGTGGTTAAAATGACCAAAACCGGTTGCAACTGTGACATCACTTAACCAAAGAATGACCACAACCGGTCAGGAAGCACCGATGCATAACCAACTGGACTGGTGAATTATCGAAGAAACCCCATGATGTATTTCATTCAATGGAAAAAATCCGATTTTTAACATTAATTAAAAGTAAAATTCAAGTTTTTGCATGATTGTAATGGATTGAATTGGTTAAGAAAACCTCTCAGACTTTAATTTTCCAGCTGCGTTTATTAGTTTTGAAGTGATTAAGAAAAAGGACGGTTAAAACTAGGGCTCGAACGCTGGTCCAAAACTACGAAAGTATATAGCGACCCGCCGTTAATTTCGAGCACTGTTTGAAACTGCTGTTTCTAAAACCCTTTTTCTCGGTTGAATACAAGAAAGCATTTCCCCAAGTCTAAGCCTTTCGTCGCCCTTGAGGTCACTGAAGAACCGAAGTACATTACATGTAGAATCAATGATAATGATGAATTTCAGTCTCCAAGACTAAAGCCGGAAACGGGGTTTTACAGCAGGTTGGTGATTTCTGTGTTGGCGTTGCCACTGAATTTCGCCAATAAAGCCGGATTCATACTGGCCGTTACGCACCGCTAAGACGCCGCAATGACGTCACGTGGCGGAGCAACACGGCCCCCGCGCGGCGAACGCCCAGGGTTTGCGCAATAACTGGCGAGAACAGATATTCCGCAGCGACCGCAAAGCTACAGCCAATTACAGAAGAGCTTTTACAGCTACAGCCAATTACAGAAGAGCATTGGTGTATTTACTTGCGGCACCGCAAGCTCACCGCGCGGCAGCCAACGGTCCAAAACGGCGAAACAGTACGGCCTGGTTGCAGTGCGGCGCGGCAGGTATGAATCCACCTTTAGACTCTGATTTAGTGGTGGGTAAAGTCGGTCCTTTTGAGGATCCGGTCCAATGAAGGACTGACTCCTTCGGACTCGGTCCTTTTGGATCCGCGCCAAGGAAAAGGAACGTGTCCGGACCCTCCCTTTCGGTCCGAAATCGAAACCGGTCCGATTAGAGAGGAACGACTCCGAATCCATTTGGCAGAAAGAAGTGGATCCGGACAGAGATGACCGAATGGATGGATCCGGATCCCGACAGACACGAATCGAATTTTCAGTTGAAATGATCATATCTTTCTATAAATCATTTTATGTGTGCTTTTTATATTAGGTTTTTATTTATTTTATCGTTCAACAGCAGCATTTTGAGTGTTTTTTTCCGTCATAATGAATAGTGGAACAGAAATAACTAAATGTGCATTACTTAGCGATCTGTTCAACAAAGATAATAATCATACGTTGAAGCGATTTTTTTTAATGCATTATCTTTATAATATTGATATTGAATTTTGCTAGATTGTTTAAATGCATAATTAAGGTAAACTCTGTGTTAGGTGTTCTTTTTCATGGATTGAGCCACATTTGAGAATTTTAAATATGTACCATTGAATATAACACTAGAGAGCTGATTATTGTTGCAAGCTTGCCCTGTAGTTTGGTTATTTTTTGTGTACTTCAAAATATTAAAATTGTTTTTTCACCTTATGCTTTTTAAACATACAGTATATCACTCGTTCGTATTTTTTTTTTTTTTCTTAAAACTTCTCAAGTAGCATGATATGTATGTTTTTCATTTCTTAATTATATTTTAGATGAGCTATATAGTAAAATTCTTAAATTTTAGTTCCTAAACATATCTTTAAAGGACTAAAACATAAGGGTCATGTAGCATGTTGCTTTACAGTATTAAAGAATGTGTGCATAGTTAAGCTAAATATTTTTTTTTGTTAAACTCCTTTTATGGGTACGAACATACGGTCCACAGACGAATTTATAAATTTGCTGCTTGAGCAAAAATGTTACCTATAGGCTGAACAAAGCACCGTCGTTTTTACTGCCTTTGTGGGTTATAGCCTTGTTGGCCTACTTAGAAATTCGCAACTATATGTGTATAGTGTAGTATTTACTAGCTGGATTCTGATCAGTGGAGCAGATATTAAATTAATTCTGCTTCACGTTTGGAATGCTGGTGTATGGCTACTTCGTTAGATGATGCTATGGATTAAAGAACCTTGCAGTTAAAAGTAAACTCTTTAGGTAAGTTATTTCATTATTGTCAATTAATAAATTGCTTGAAATACAAAAAGAGAAAAAAACAACTGTGACTCTTCAAAATTGATTAAATTTTCTAAAAGTTTCTGGAGAATAAAAATTTGATGTATACCAGGGTTGCCTTTTAAGTTTATACAAAAAGTAGGAAGAAACATAATTTTTTGGGAACAAACTGTTTTATTGCTTTTAAAAATATTCGCCTTCAAGATTTATACACTTTTCCACCCGTTCAAACCAATTCTTTAAACAGTTTTTTAACTTTGAAATTGATATCTCGAAACATGGTTTTGGTAGGTATCAACAGTTTCTTGAGCAGTGCCGGATTAACAATATAGCAGAAGTAGCAAATGCTACGGGCCCCGCGCTTTAGGGGGCCCCCCGCTTGTAGTTTGAAAGTTTTTGTCCTCCCCCCTAAAACCTAGCTTTTTTGAAGCAAAAGATAAATATCACGATTTTTTTCTTTCTTTCTTTCTTTTTTAGCACTCGGGTGCTATTTCTTTCAAGCACGGGATTTTCGTCTACGCGGCGCGCCGTGGTCACTTTTCCGTTTTATTCATGTTTTCTGCAGAATGATTTGATATTGCTAACAGAAACATGGACTATTCCTTCAGATGATTTTCAAATACCAGGATTCACTTTGGACGAACGGATAGACAGTGGTTTCCAAAACAAAAGCCATCTGGAGTTATGATTTTTATAGAGGAAAACTTTATAAAAATCACTTTATAAAAAGAATATGAAACACTTTACCCGTGTCTACACGAGCCAGATGAAAAGGTGTTCAAATGGTCATTGCGTATATTTAAGATAAAGTGAGATTTGCAGTGACATACGCTAGTCCTCGAATTTCTTATGAAGATAAATGAGACGCTCTATTCGAAACGTTGCTGAAGGAGGATGATTGTAAGACTGTTTTAGTAGGAGATTTTAACATAGAACTAAATTCCGATCAAATATCCGATTTCATAATTGAAATGGATACTTCAGATTTTCCAATGCGCACTCATCCAAAACATTTCACCACTAGAGGCGAAACAACAATGGATACCATTTTCAGCAACAAAATGATGCGAACAGGAGTTTATATGAGCACTTACAGTTATCATTTTCCTCTATATGGAATATCCTCGCAGAATTGATTGAATAGATTTTTAAAAAAACAAAAAAAAAAACTGAAATTCTTCCAGCCGAGTGCGTAAATAAAATCTGGAAGAATTTCAGATTTTTTTTTGTTGTAATTTTATTATTATTATTATATTTTTTTTTTTTTTTTTTTTTTTTTTTTATAAGACAAATTTTGGATAAGACGTTTCTCTATTATGGAACTGTAAATCAATTTTAGATAAGTTATTGAAAGAATTATATAAATTTAGTGTGGCTGTCGCATACCTGCATTATTTAGTCAACTGATTACCTAATCTAAATTGAATGAGTATTCAAAGACAGCAACAAGAGACACAGAGAGTATTTTTAACGCACACAGGAACAAAAAATGCAATACCCAGAAAAAAAATTCAGAGAGTGTCAAAACAGCAGGAGAGGCAGAATTTGGGGGGGGAAAAAAGCACTTAGCCATTAGTACTACAGTGCTATTAAAATCGAGTAGGTTTTTAAATTTTTGTTGAGAAAAAGCGCAACTCGGTGGAGGAGGTTTCGAGACCCTTACTATATATAGGACTACCCACCTATGCATGGCCTTTAAAAAATGCATTCTTTACTAATATGTTACAAGTTTGTCGTTATTTGTTGAATGAATCCAGAAATAACCAAATATAGAAAGAAAACTAAGCGCCAAAATGAAAGAACAGAGTCAGGGTAGGTTCAAGGACGTGTTAATGGTAAGGGTCGAAGGGGGCGAACACCCCTTCCGAGGAAAATGAAATTAATGTAAACAATTCGATTTTACTTCCATAAAATGGATGTGTATGTGAATCTTCCACCTAACCGCCTCTACAAACAAAATTGCATTAATGCGTCAGTAGGCCGGATTATTCATTAGGCTGAGTAGCCTATCGGCCTCGATCATTTCAGGAGCTTTGCTGTAACAAATCGAATGAGTTTTTTGATGAAGTTGTAATCAAACTTTTCAAAATGACTCAATATACAGGAACTATTTGTGGCTATTTCTGAAGATTTTCTGGGGAAAGCGAGTTGAGCTTCTGCATTTCCACGAGAGCTAAGGTCCATAGGAATGTAGGAAAAAACGCGACCCATAAAAAAGATATTCCCCCTCGAAACAATAATTTTATGTAAATATTGGATATAAACTTATTTTGTTTTGCAAATATGAGAATGGTATTGAATGGGATGTTGGGCCGTCCCAAAAGTATTTTGTCTCAGAGTAAAGGGGGTTGCTTTGGCGAAATTCGAAGGTGTATGAAATAGGGAGTAAGCCATCTTTAGAAAGCTTTCGGTGTTTGACTTGCTTTATTTTTATGTATTTATTTATTTACATTTTACAGTGTTTGAACACAGTCGAATTACTATTTCAAACAATAATTAGATATAGAATGTACGTCGTTTTTTATATTTTGAGAATCAGCAGTTCTGATAAATCATAATAGTTATCACAGAAATTAACAGTGTTAAATATAAAAAAAAAAATTGATTTTGGCCTGTCGAAACCACAGTTCATTCGGATAAAATAATTAGAATGGGGAGGATCTTTTCACAAAGACAAGATGGTCAGGCTATCCGGGAAGCCATAACCCCAGGCAAACTGAAAACAAAGGGTGTTTTCTGATACTTTTGCTCCACAAAGAAACTCACAAAATACTTGATCACATTTAAGATTATTATATCCTGCAAAAACATTTGAAAGTAATACGATAATGAATGTTTTATCCGAATTTTTTATTATTGATTATATCGATTATTCTAGTTAGAAAAGATAGAACCCTCTTATTGAGGCTTTTTAAAACAAAATATTTTATACCATTTTTACCAAGGTAGGTTGGAAAGTAATGCACGCATGCTTCTAGAACTTGAACGAAATGGTCTTTAGAAGTGCTCTAAGCTGTATGTGGAAGTAACATTCCCCCTCTCTACGCATGTGCAGTTTGAATGCGTTCCGTTCATGCAGTGTATTTTGAAAAGCGAAAGTATAATTGCACTATATCTGCCTATCCGCAATTTGATTTCTTATGAAGTAATCCATAAAATACATGAAGTTAAAAATAGGCAAACTAGTATTAGTAAAGACCTTCCAAATAATGGAATAATTTTACAAGTACGTATTTTCAGAGGGGGAAACACTGTATTTAAACTCACAGTTTAAAGTACATTTTGTTCTCGAAGGTTCTAAAATTTTTATAGAAATTATTATTATTGTATGTATGCAATCTTGTCAAGTTATATGTTTGGATATGCTAGAGGGTAAAGTGGAGGGTATTAGAAACTCGGAACCCATGAACATAAAAAAAAACTTGAGTTGTAGGTATAAATAACTTTAAACATCGTCAGTCTCGCTATCTATTTAGCCCTCCGCCTTGAATCGCCCCCTTCCAAATAGAGAACTTTATATTTTGAGGGGCATTTTTTCCGCATACCAATTTACTTGGAGAAATTGATTTGTCTAGTGTTAGCTCAAATTTGCTCATATTAAATCAAGAAAAGCTCGCAAAAGTTGTGTTTCATTTTATTATCGCACAAAACCTAGACATTTGCGCACCCAAGTGGGAGGAAGGGTTGGGATAAAACCCTCTCAGATCTAACGCTTACGAAGTTTTAGTTTTATTTACATCTAATGAGCATTAGTAATCTCATTAACTAATTAATTCATTTTAAAAATAAATTATAATATAATTAACACTATTTATTTTTTCTGTTAATTTATCCATACTACTATAATGTGAGTATGAACTCCTCCCCTTCAAACAAAGAAACAAAAATATGGGTGCGTCACTGAACATGGGGGCCCCCTTGGTAACATTTGCTACGGGCCCCGCGCTGTCTTAATCCGGCACTGTTCTTGAGGTAATGGAAATGGCTGCCCACGCATTTTTGCTTGATCTAAGGGAATAAGAAAAAGTCTTTGGGCGACAAATCAGGAGAACATAAGCAATGAGACATTAATTTGATATTTTTATCCTTCAAATAATCAAATGTTTCGCGTTCTGCATGGGAACTGGCGTTGTCGTGATGAAGATTGATGCATCGATTTTTGTTGTTTTTCCTGATTTCGTTGATGACGTTTGGCAAACAAATTTCTGTTTACCATTTAGCGTTAACAGTTTTTTGATTCTCTAAAGTAATGGTTGCGATATGTTCTGTAAGGCAATAGAAACGAGCAAGCATTTTCTTGGAAGTGCTTGATGAACGAACAACTTTCGTGGGATTCGGTTCATCTGGAAACACCCAAACAGTGGATTGTTGTTTAGGGCGAGATTCAAGTGAAACACAATTGGAACGTTTTCCGCGTCGAACAGGGGAAACTTCGAAATAAATCAATGTTTCTTATTCAACTGAAACAAAACAATCGTGTTTTGATCACGTGACAGCGCGATAGGTTTGTTCATTGGAAGCATTCTGGGGACTGAAAAACGTTCGATTCGAACTCGATCGCGCGCGTTTCACTTGAATCTCGCCCTTAGTTTCCAGCTCATACGAATATATCCAAGTTTTGTCACCTGTAACGATGTTGTATACGGACTTTGCAATTCCCAATTGGAATTTCTTTAGCATTTCCTTACGCCAATCTGCACGAGCCTCTTTTTGAGCTTCTGTCAAATTGTGCGGAATCCATCTGGAACAAATATTTTTAACAGCTAATAGTTCGTGCAAAATCGAATGTATTGTAGTCTGTGATATGTCAAGGGATATTTCTATCTCACGATATGTGACATGCCGATCTTCTTCAATCATGTTGTGCATAGCATCGATGTTGTCTGGAATCACTACCGATTTTAGTCGTTCTTCACGAGATTCATCACTGACGGACGCACGACCACGACGAAATTCTGCAAACCAATTGTAAGCAGTCTTTTCTGATAGTGCTTCATTACTGAAAGTTTCACGAGGCATTCTTGATACTAAGCATTCTTGACGAGTGAGGCCTTTCTTACAATCATAAAAAAATCATACAACGAAAACCTTCACGAGTTATTTCCATATTTTTTCACTCACTGTCTTCTTTACAACACTCGTGTAAACAAAATACGCAGGCAATTTCTATAATGCCACTGATTCCTAAATTAAAAAAATGTGAATTTTACGAATATCCTAAAGAAAAGTTTCCGTAGCATCTCCTATTGGTCGTTTGTAAAAACATAAAAGGCAACCTATTTATATACCATATACCAATTTTCCTTGTATGTCTATTAAATTATACTTATAGCATTTCATTTAAACTTAGTTTTGCAGTTTTCCATTTTGGGGCATTAATGCCAAAATTATGATAACATACTCTACACATTAAACATATATATATATGTGTGTGTGTGTTTGAAGTCAAACCCGCTTAATGGAATAGCTGTTTGTTCGACGAAGTTCTAGAAGCAATAAAGCTGTGTTCCATCCTGACAAGTGGACATTTTACTAGAACTTTCCATACCAACTGAACTTTAGAACGACGAACCAAGGAATAGCAGAGTTTTCTGCAACAGTATTAACATATATTATGTATACATAATATATAAGTAAACTCTTCGGGTAAGTTATTTCATTGTTGTCCAGTGGCGGTTCGTGGGATACAGCAAGTACAGCAGGGCTGCACTTGAAATTATCAGCACATACTTTAAAATAATTTATTCTACTAATTTTCCTAAATTCAGATTAGAATTGTGGAATTCCTACCGTAAATTAAAAAAATCTCCGAAAAAAACCAAACAAAAAAAAAACGTATTGTGGCCGGATCGCTCATTCAGAAAAAAAGCACTTTAATCTTCCCGCAATTCAATTGGGAAAATCTTTGGTTCAGCCGAGAGCGCTGAAAAGAAAATTGGCAGCACCGTTGCCATGACAACGGCTACGTAAGCAGCCTCTCCGGCATAGGGAGTATGAAGCTGATACAGCCGAAGGAAGACTTTTTAACGGCGCACAGTGGGGCAGGAGAGCTTCAAAACTGGCATTAAATCAAATACAAAATTATAGAATTCGTAACTTATATCTTTATTTACAGGGCTATTACTATTGTTGAAAAAACCTAAAAAAGTTTTTAAAAATTCGGAAATTTTAGTTTTGTTAAATACATAAATCGTCATAATGATTCATTAAAACTTCAATCTTCACTCTAAAAATCAAACTTCAAAATTGGTTGAATTATTCATCATCGTCGTCATCTACCTCATTATCATCACTGTCATCATAGTCATCATCATCATCATTCCAATGATTAGATTCGTTTGGGGTTGATGGTTTTATTAATTCGAGTGCTTCTTTTGGAAGATGTTGGAGTGTTTTCTTTGGTAATTTTCGTTTAGCTGTGATTACGGGATCTGAGCTCAACAAAAAGAAATTAAAAATATCTCTATTTGTTTTTCTCGACTGCATTTTCTAGAGTAATGCTCTCTATAGTTTTTGAAGTTATTGTTGCGAGCTTCCTGCGCCTCCTTTGTTAACTGACCTATTGGCAGAAGTGCCGATGATATGATTTCCATGTATAAAATATTTATGCAAAGTGGGTGGCATATTGTACTAAGGATACTTCTCTACAAAATATCTGACCGTGTTATGAGCATATATTCTGAATTTTTCAACATCAATGTCATATCCGCTAGACACCAGACACCACTATCATAATTATATGATTTTTTAAAATTAATATGATGTATATGTTTGTAATCTTTGCATGAAGTTCAGCATTCTTGAAAAACGTCTTGGTGTGTTGCCATCGTTTGAGCAACCGAATCCTGGTTTTGGTTTGTCAACAATCGGACCACACCTTTCCTTAAATTCTTTCTGAATCCGAGTTTCATAGTGCGACACAAATTCCCTGTCTTTTCGCGAGCTGTCTATTTCTTTAATGGTAATTTATAGGCCAAGTGTAGAAGGCATTAAAGCATGCAAATCCACTCGTGTAAGATAGATAATCCGAACCCTAAGTTTTCCCTATTTATATTTCTTGATATCATTTCATCAATATTATTAAATTACTTAGATGTTGCTCCACAAATATAGCATTTTTGGGTGGAGGTGGTTTCAGTCAGAGCGTTGCATACTTTGCCATCCACCATTGAAAAGATTAGATCATGTCTTACTTCTATTCTACTTGTCTTTCTTGAATAATCACACGACATTTTTTAACATACTTAATTTGTTCATCTACTTGATTTTTTTTCGACGATGGATGATTAGGTAGATTCTTTTATGAACTGCATTTTTAAGGGTCTACAATATCTTGTCGAAGCAGGACGTGGATTTTGTCATTAAATGATTTCCTTACACAAGAGAAGAAGCGGTACTAAGCACGTGATAAATACAGCCGAATCACTTGCTTCAGAATCATCGAACGTTTGTTTATATAAACTATGTCCTGAGGAACCATCTTAGAAACTAAGCGCAGTTGATTTAGCTCTTCGTTCTGAAGGGACTCAATAACTGACTCCACTGCTAGAAGTAAGCGTTCTATGGTATGGTCTAGAAGACCTTGCAAAGAAATGGTAGCACAGGCATCTGTTACTTCTATATTCTTGGGATAACAAAGCTTTTTGGCAGCTTAAACTGTTTTATATGGAAGGGAATGTTTCTGGGGAACTTTTCCTTACAATATTGTATTGATGCCGAGATAATTTGGCATCAACCAAAGCAGCTAAAACATTTTTACCTGACATGAGCTGCTGTCGTTCAAATGATTTTTTGAATGCTTTTGTATATCTGCTCACACGTTGTGGACTTGTTGTAACTTCTTTAAGAAGTTTTGAAGCCTGTGGTTGTCCTTCTTCCTTTTTTGAAATTTGTCTTCTATCCTGCATGCTTTCATTCAACGAGATTTATATTGCGATTTAAAAAGTGACAGTCTTCGCTTTAGATCGTTAAAACTTTTTTTCTTTGCACTTTGTTCGTTTCTTCATGTCTTCTGTCAAAACATTTAATTGTTCTTGTATTATTCTGCTTCCAGAACTTTTTATAATGTCAAGAAGCTCTCTTCTTGTCATAAACAAAATATTAAAACTCGTTCCTGAAATATAAAACTGTGAACATTCAATGTTTATTCTTCTTATTTAGGTACTACTCGAGTTTAAAACATAGCCTGTAACTACGAAAGTAGCAAAAAAATTAAACGGTTATATAATGTTCCCATAAATACTTATTCGACAAAACAAGAACGGATGCTAGGACTCCTTTGGAACATAACTAAAAATATCAATATTTTGAAATATTATTTTAATTTCTAAAATTGCAGTGTTCATTCTTTCTCGACCTATTTCTATTAATTAAATACACTTAAATACAAAATTATTGGTACAAGACTATACTTACATACCTGAACTTGAAGATTCCATAGCATAATATTTAAATTATACGACATTTAAGGCTAAAACACTCCTCAAAAATCACTTTGAAAAACACTGAAACAACGCTCATGTGTTCTTAGCAAATAATTTGCTTAAACTGAGCCTATGTACGGGTTGGAGGGTGAGTTTATTGACATAAAAATACCGTTTTATTGTTCTTGGGTTAGTTGTCTGTTGAAGGGTTGGACAGAAAAATGTTTACATAACGTTTAGTTTTTTTATTTTTTGCCAGGTTTTGAGCGCTCCTGCCCCACTGTGCGGCGGCTGAACTTGAGAACTCGACTAACTGATTGGCTCTGACGAGAAGTGAGGGAGGGGTAAGGAGAATATATGTTTGGAAAACTCTCGACTTTATATTGCAGATTACGCGAAGGCATTCGATAAAGTCTGGAGAAAAGGCCTCATTTACAAACTAATTAAACTTAACTTCCCCCCCCCCCCACATCACACGCTTCATTCACAATTACCTCACAGATAGGAGTTTTCACGTAAGAGTACGGGGAACCCTCTCAGACAATTTTAATTGTCAGAGCGGAGTGCCCCAAGGCTCAATTATTGCCCCCACACTTTTTAACATTTACATTAATGACATTCCGACTTATAGTCACACACAACTTTCAATCTTTGCAGATGACACAGCCATATTTTCCACACATAGAAATCCTAAATATGCCGTAACGTCCCTTAACAAACACCTCACACTCATCGGAAAGTGGCTGTGGAAGTGGAAAATAGAAATAAATATAGATAAAACAGAGCCCATTCTATTTTCCAAACTCAGACCCCACACTAAGAATAAATACAAACTCTACATGCACAACACACACATTCCCTTGACAGAGTCCTGCAGATACCTCGGAGTAACGTTAGACTCCAAACTCACATTTCGCGACCACATACTCAAAACTAGAAATAAATTTCGAGCTGCTAAAAATCAACTCTACCCCTTAATTGCTCGAAATAGCGTTTTATCTATCGATAACAAGTTGCTCATTTACAAATCCTTCCTACGACCTCTCCTCACCTATGCTTGTGAAACATGGGCGATCGCATCTAAATCTAATATTAAATTACTATGCCAAGCGCAAAATAGTACCCTCAGACTAATTGCCAAACTTCCCTATTATGTTCCTAACAAATATTTGTACGATGAAATTTCCGTACCGCGTCTCACACAATTTATCCAAAAACTTGCTACTAATTTCCAAAACAACATTGGCCTTGCCAATAATAGTGCTTTAAACACGCTACCAGATTATGACGTCCATGGAAATTTCACAAGCATAAGAGCATAAGGCCTAAACAAATAACGCTCTTATGTAATAGAATTGACTACTAGCTCTTTAAGGCTCTTCCTCAGACAGATCGAAAGAAGTTTCCTTTCCATGTTAAGCAATGGGAATTTTATTACTTCGGTTTTCAAGTAATATCTCGGCACTAAATTAATATTTTTAAATTTTTCTTTCATTGTTGTTTTCTTGAAAGACTTCTCACCTTTTCCATCTTTCAGATTTTAGAAATATTGCTTTGATGTATTTTTTATTTAATATTAAACACAATCATCTATCTACAAAGACACGAATTCTGACAGTCAACTGCGATTTTCTCAGACCAGACTAACTTTTTTGAAATTTGGTAAAGATAGAAAAATTGCAGCGCACTTTGCCTTTTCAAATACATAAGTATTTTTTATCTAATCCATAAATTTGATTTTTAGCGATTTATTTACACATTTTTGATGAAAAATTTTCAGATGTTTTCCACCCCCACTTGCCCACGTGTTGCGTTACCACCCGCAGAGATGAAACGGGGAGAAGGAGGAACTTGATTTACGACTCTTCGCAGAAAAACTCTGTTGACCAAGCCTGTTTAAAGGCTTGGTTTGTATTGAAAAGGAATAGATTTGTTTCGGATGGATGATGTAAATGGAGGGACAGTTTACATTGCACAGTACGGAGTACAATTTCCACTTATATAATATTTAAAAAGTTTAAATGCACAAACTTTTTTAGGTGAAGCAGCTTCAACCTAAAATTGTAGGAAAGCTTATTTCTCTTTTGTAATTCCATATAAATGGAAGTTTCCTTCAGATGTTCGGTAATCAACTAAAGCACTATTCATTACGCTCATTACCTATACATATATATATTTACTTGTATATAATTTTTCACACAGCTATATAAAATGCTAAAGAAAAGGGCCTTTTGCATATAAGTAAAGGTTAAAAAGAAATATAAGTAAACAGTATAATCCAGTAAGTAAAAACATATTGGACTAATTTGTATGTGTGTGTGTGTGTGTATCTATGCACGCGCAATCGAATAGGCAAACTCACATCATCTAATCCGAAAGTCACTAGTGACCAGAGTGTTTGACAAATTTTAATCGAACTTGGCTATTAATCATCCGCATCTTTTTTTTTTTTTCCCTGTAATTCCAACTTCCAACAATGTCCGCCTTCTTTTCATACTACCCTCTGATTGCAGTTCTATATCTTACGTTTTCGGGTCCCAGATGTATGTTTATACTTATCCGTTACAAAAGCTTCATTAGTAATCAGTCAAATATATTGGCGCCTTTCTTTTCCTTTCTTATTGCATGTTTAAACTTTAGTACGAGACTGCGTCTGTGTGATCCAGAAGAGGTTTTGGAAGACACAATTATTTTATTTCCCCGTGAGACATGTGCGCCAAAAATTCGCAACATACGTCCTCTAGGAGTGGAATTCGAGGCAATTGCCCCTCTTCCCCTCTCGGTGGGTCAGGGTCAGCTGGAGGGGACCCCTTTTTCGTATGTTGTCCCAGGACCACAGTATAGCTTTTTGAATAACTCAAAATGAATCCCGATTTAAATATGACGACTGATCAAAAATGAAGGAAAAACATTGTTTACGCATCGAAATTTTGAAGTACGGACGCAGCTATAACGGGCATTATTTATTCTGTTGGCTAAAAGGGAGGAAAAAACAGAATATATTTAAAGAATTGGTTCATATTAACCATTTAAAAAAAATTCTCTGTGGTATTAATACATCCAAAAACATACTACTCACAAAAATACTTCTAAGCCGATTTGAAATTTCGCAATCAAATGAAGTGTTTAACTAACTCAAAAGTATTAGAATTTGCTTTTAGGAGCATATTTAAAATTTTCTGTGCATTTAAACTTCTTCAATGTTATATCAGTGTAAATTTTACTCCGTGCTGGGCAATGCAAATTGTGCTCATTGATATTTAATTAATTTAATTGGGAGGATACAAAACTGAAACGCCCGACACGTGAAGATGCCTCTGATTACAGGATCTTGGCTCCCAAGCTGATGAGCTGATTTCAGTGAAATTTATTTTGTTTCAAAGCTGATTTCACGAGTGTTTCTTAGTTACATTGGACGATATTGATTTCAACATATTGAGGCTTTTTTTTTAAAATATAAATGCTTATTTGGACTTGTTTTCTAGGTGTGGTTGATTACATTCTTAATAACTAAAGCAGCCTTTTATTAATGAATATGTCATTTTATCTCTCACCCCCTTTATTGAATTGTCCCAAAAAAGCGACATAATTTTACATATATTTAAATACTATTAGTTCGCAACAACTTTAATCCATTGTTACAATATTTCGTAAGGTGTAGATATGCATCCCATGTATTTTTCTATAAATAGGTTACAATCATAAAAATTTCAACATAGGGTTACCAGGCGAAAAGCACGAAAGGTGAGAGATAAAATGACATAGTTAATTAATATAGTTTTAATATGGCAATAATGAAACTAAAAAATTAGGGGGGGTCATAGGGGTCTCCCCCTGACGAGGCTCGAACAGCCGAGTTATATATATATATATATATATATATATATATATATACACAGTGGAACTTGCCTTATGTGACCACCCTCGGAATCAACAAAATTGATCATCTTATAAAGTGGTCACCTTACAAAGGTTGCAATGTGCGGTGATTAGAAAGGGAAAATTTAAAAAAGTGGTCAGTATAGACTTGTGGTCTCTTTACGAAGGTGGTCACTTTAGGAGGTTCCACTGTGTATATGTAATGCGAGGTATATCTTATTTGCAGTACATGTTGTGTTTTACTTATTAGTTATATATATATATATATATATATATAGATAGATAGATAGGAAACTCGGCTGTTTGAGCCTCGTCAGGGGAAGACCCCCCCCCCGAACCCCCTAATTTTTTGTTTCATTATTGCCATATCAAAACGATATTAATTGACTATGTCATTTTATCTCTCATCTTTCGTGTATTTTGCCTGGTTCAAGTTAACCATTTGCTCCCCATTTGTGGAACAAATTAGAAATGTTGAAAACAACTCTTGAACAACAATCGGGGAATTTAGATCTGAACACAATGATAAAACACATCTGAAAAAACTTTGTATGAACTTTTTTGCACATGAAATCAAATGCAACAAATGGAGTTTATTTCCAGATAGTTCAATTATTTTGCACATCTGGGGCGTCAAGTATCAGCACATTAAATGTTTTGTAAGTAGTTTATGCGAATTTTATTAAAATTTCAAACCTTCATATTTTTTCCTGCGAATTTTCTGTTTTTATTTGCGAAAATTCCGTACCGCTAATTATAATTCAAAAATTCTTAAAAAGATATAAATCTAACAAATTTTTTGTGGTATTATTCTTGAAAAGATGGTTAGATTCTGAAACTTTCAATACTTTTGACCAGTAGTGTACATATATATTCTGGATTCTATCTGTTCTGGATATATTTTTTTCCAGAAAACACACAGTTTGCAAAATTTCGAAATCGGTATCAGCCGAGGTCAGAAAAGTTGTCACTTGGGTTGGATAATAACCCTGTAATTTATTTCGAAGTTCGACAATGTCTTCCGGTGGCGCCAACGCCTTTAAATTTGGGAATTAGGGCCAAAATAAACATTTTCTTCCCGATAACACAATTTTTCCGAATTTTGAAATCCATATCAGACGAGCGCGGAAACTTCTTTATATGATACACTCTAAAAATAAGAAGCATTTTTACCGCAGAACTATTAAAGATTTCCAAAATCCGGTAAATTTTATTTTTGGAAATGCTTTCGCTAAAATACCCGATTTTAAATGAGCCAGTGCCATCTGAAGATATTGTCCGTTTTTTTATTTTTAGGAGGGGAGGGGGTTGAGCAGTTACTTACTAACCCAGGAACAACTTTCCAGCATTCGGCTGATACAGATTTCAAAAATCCGGTGAGCGGAAAAAACGCCACTTTTAATAGTTTTATGATGTAACATAGTTGTTATATGCTAATCGATGAGGAAAGGAGCGTAGCCAGAATTTTTTTTCGGGGAGGGGGGGTTGTATGAGATATAATTTTGTATTGATAAACTTAATTTCTTTTCAAACAAACAAACAAAAAAAAAACACGGTTATTAGCCAACCCAAGAAAAAACTTTCCGTACTCTGCTGATATCGATTTTGAAAATTCGCAAAAATTGTGTTTTCGAGGGAAAAAAATTCCTATTTCGCCCCAATTTGCCACTTTTAAAAGTTATTATATATATATATTAAAGATCAGAAAACAAAGTCAAGGACTAGGAAGTAGGTAAATTTGTATTATACACGAAAATATTTTACACAATCAATCGTGTAAACTATTATGCATATTTTAATTTGTCGCAACTGCATACTTTTAATGAAAATGTTTTTCAACGCCCAGATTTAAGCAATTATGTATATAAGGAAGTTTAAAAAAATGTATTGTCACTTTTTCATCATATTAACCAAACTAGAAATCAAAGCCCGTTGTGGAGGCAAATACAACGGGCGCTTGAAAAAACATTCGACGAAAATGTCTACACTGAATACATTTAGTCGTCGCCTACCTAAAATAAATAACTTCCTATTCAATTTTTATTATACACCCAAATCGAATTTCATCCTCTTCTGGAAACGTGCGGAAACTTATGGCATTCAAAAGATCTTGTTTTGTGTTCACAGTCATTCTCATATCCATGCAGACGATTTATTTGTGAAAAAATAAATAAATAAACTATGTAATCTAGAAAAACAATTTTAAAGGAATGAATCACAATTTTCCCTTCAAAGGCAGATAGATAACCGTGACGTGAATATGACAATTTTTTTACACTTTGAAAGTCTAATTTTTTCACTCAAATTATTCGCTTTTTTGAATCTCTGAAATAAAATGGAGCTGAAAATGGCAAAAAATCTCTTAAAAAAATTAGGGAACCGGTGGGTTTTCAGATTTTCAAAGTAACAGAGATTGTTTTTATATTTTTATACATAGTTATGAAAAATTTCAAGCGGATCGTATGAATGGTGTGGGTGTTATTAGGCTTTTTCTGGTTTTTAATCTTTTTGGAGTAATGGAGGTAAAATATTTACATCGAAGTGGTTTGCCTGGAATCTTTACAAATTGAGTCAGCCAGTCAGGGTTCAGCGTAACTATATAGTAGAATAATTACGATGTAAAATTTCTCATATTCGCGCTTCGATATTTTCTTTTAAAATGTTAATTTTTATAACAACACTTTACAAATTGCAGTCTCCTTTGCAAATTAAATAAATTTTTTATTATACTTGTAATTTATCATTGAGTATCCTGCAATTTAAATCTGGCGCTCCCAGGGGCGCTCAAAGGATTTTAGTTTAGGGGAGGGCTGGGCTACATAATATTGCTGAACTCAGTCATAGTGATCTCGGTTAGTTACAACTCTCTTATAACGTCAAAATATTCGGTATTACTTGACTGTCCCATAGAACATAAGCAATGTAACTCATTATAGAGTCATAAATAATTATCCGATCTTTTGAGCAACGTTGTAACCGTGTGTAAGAGTGTTTCAACTAACTGAGCATTTATTTAAAAACTTTATTGGTTAGAAATAATTTGAGGACAGTTAAAAAAAGAAAGAAAGAACTAAAAAAAATAATTCATTAGCTACAGTTTTCATTTTTTAACGCTTTTCACTTCTAACTTTCGACCTTAAAAGCCACCATTCACATACCAATTCGTCGGTCAAACAATTAGTTACGGGCGATTTTTATGACCGGGGTGGGAGTTTTTTATGACCGGGATAGCAATAAATAACTGACTTTCCACGCCTTCATCATTTGCCCACACGATCAAACATTTCACAGTTTGCGTTCAGACTTGGCACGGAATGGCGATGGATACAGCGATTGCGTTAGTTGGCATCGTGCTTTCTTTTAGTTTTTCCACAAGTTTCTCATATGCCGCATCTCTTTTCACTCTGTCATGATATTCCTTGTTTTTTATTTGCCATAAGCATGGCTCATTTTTATAGATTTCTATAAATTCTTCTTCCTTCTGCTTTCTGTAGTCGGACATTTTTTCTTCTCAAAATAAGCACCTTTACGACCAAAAATTTCTTTGCAACTGTCTTTACAAAGTCTCCAGTGAAAGTGACAAGACAGTTCCGTATTTGCATATCAATTTCCGGTTCTTCCATCAACAATAGAGCACTCACTGGGCCTATCGCCTATATCGAGTTCTGTTTTATTGCACATCAGTCGAAAGTCATTGAGAATAGACAAGAAATAGGAGATATTTATGGGTCTCAATCGGCGGTTCCCAGAGCTACAGATAAGAATGGTTGGTTCATTCTTTGAGGAAACTTGCCGCCTTGAACGTACTAATGAATTTTCCCAAGGGTACAAGTATCTTCGATAGATCAGTTGAAGTCAAAGAACACAAAGCGAAAAAGGTTTCTTCCTATGTGAATACATTTGGAGGAGGAGAAGTGTCCATCAGAAAAAAAAAAAAAAAAAACTAAAGAAAAAACCGCTCAAACTTTGATTATTGCAATGCACTTTAGCTTTATCTTTCTTAAAAATCTAAGACTTCCTTAATCTAAATTTACCATACTTTTTAAACTAAAGGGATATTGACCGAATATTAATTGCTAGAATAAGAAAGCTAAATTGGGGGTGGGGGAGGAAAATACACTGTATACATTTCACGCTGATCCAGTAAATTTGAAGTCACTATGTAAGTTCTTTATTTGATCTAATGATTTGGTGATCCTTAACAGGTAGATCACCAAAACTTGAATATTATTTGTGACTTGTGTGGATCTCTATTTCTTCCAAATTGGAGAGCTGTAAAACTGTGCACTTTCATATAAAGATAAATTAAAAAATTAAGAACGCAAACATTCTACTCAAACTGTTCGGTAATTGGAAAGGCTTTTTTTTTTTTCTTTCTTTTGTAAATGCATATTATATACAGATACATAAGTAAAATTATGGCATCATTTTAACTTAACATTTTAACATTTTATGAATAGCAGTGAACAGCATAGAAAAATTTATTTTATTGCACACAAAATCCTGAAGAGAAACTTTCAGTCCTTACAATTTATTTATTTATAAGAATATTCACGTACAATTTTTTTCCGATTAGTTTTATACATTTACTGATTAACATTAGTATAGGCAATAAATTTTAATGCTTGCTGCATATAATTTGAAAGTCTGCTTTTAAGTTACATTATTTCATAAACTTTAAAAAATAAGATAATAAAACCACACAGTGATGAAAAAGCATAGTATACTCTTAAATAAATAGAATAAATAATTATATAATTGCACCTTTAGCCACCGAATCGTAAATGATTCTGTAAGACATATCCCAAGAAACAAAGATTTAATGTTTTATTTTTTAATTTTATCCAGTGAACTATTTATAATAATTACTCATTTATATGAAATTTAAAACTTAAGATTTATATTCCAGCATTTTTTAAAATTATATGTATGCATGTATTTGTGTGGGTACATTTAATAGTGGATACCCATAAAAGGTGGGGTAGAGACTCAAAGAACCCTCTCGTTAAGTCGTCGGTGTAGTAAATATTTTTTACAACATAATGAACTCTATTAATTACAGAAATGAAAGACCAAGGTAAGTTCCCGCTTTTTACCAAAAGTACTAATACGGGCGTCCATACATTTAATAAGAGTGCAATCCAGACATTTTTTCAGAGGGGGTGCCTCCCCCCCCCTACAAGCGGATTTGCCTTTGATTTAAAATTAATTTGATCAATTATTGTACAACTACTGACAAAATAGGCCACGTTAAAAAAAAAAATCGCCACTAAGTCGCTGAATTGCTATATCTGGCTAAACTAGCAACCTTTTAGAGCGGGTGCCTTTGAAGTGTCCGACTGGTCGAACGCAAAATCGTCAAACATCCGATCTGACCCCTTGACCCAAAACATTCCCACTTTAGCCACAAATTGAGATTTATGGCCAAATATCCGCTGCTCCGGTGACGAAAATCCCCCCACCACTAATAGCTTTCACGACTGGTCGTACGATCGGTTTGTACGTGAATGTGGCCCATTAGGGGGGCTTCAGCCCCCATAGCCCCCTCCGTGGTTGCGCCTATGGTTCGAACGAATACACTCAACTGAAAATAAATTTTGCTCAGGCAGCGGGGGCATGTAGACGGAGGTCACAGGTCAAAATCTCCCAACCCGCCAACGGGTCATAAATTTCCCATCAGTAACGGACACGCGAGCTATCGCATTTCGCGATAGGAGCTTTTGTGAGGGGGGTAGGAAATTGTTCCTCAAAACGCGACTCGAAAAAATTTCTGTCTGAGGAGGGGCCTTAACTCCTTAAGGCTGCTAGGAAAGAAAAAGAAAAGAAAAAAAAAAAAAATACTACTGCTAACTCTCGACGGTTGATAAAGTACCATACGCTCTCCTCACAAATCTCACCCCCCGTTCTAATCCCCTTAGGGAATAGACGGGAACTCAAAGAGAGCCACCGTTCCTTCCTCATCGGGGAAGCGAAAAAGAGAGGGGCTGCTTGCAGCCATCAATCAACGTCAAAACAGTTCATTCACCTCTGAAAAAGGAAGTTAGAAATCTCTCCCCCTCTCTGAGGGTTTAATTTAATTATTCCTTTTATTTTACCTCACACATAACTCTAAACTCAAGCACCCCACCACTCCACGCTTTTAATCTTAATTATTCCATTCTGGAACTATTTTTTACTCTAACCACACTGCTTAACTAAGCCCTCTTGGTGTTCTCTATTTTAACACACTTAACTTTAAACTTTGTAATTTTCCCACTCCCTGTAATCGCCATCATCTGCTATTAAATGGGAGATGTGGGATGCGATCCCAGGGGTTCCCCAGCCAACACGTTCTTATCCGACTTTATATTGCTGAATTTATCAAGAAGGTAAGCCTGAATAGACGCTTATGAATGGACAATTACCCATCAAAGCAGTATTGTTTTTAAGTAAGCAAGAACTGGCATTTAGAGGACATGGCGAGCGAGAAAATTCTTTAAACATGGGAAATTTTAAAGAGCTTTTAAAATTATGGATATCTGAATTAAAACAACGCCTTTTTATGAGAGCATCACTGACCGATTCGCAAGTTTAAAAGAAAGGAGGATTGATTTGACTTATAAAAAATAAGTTTTTTTTTTTCTTTTCGTCTCAAGTTATCGTTACAAAAGAAAATTCTAAGGAAACTTCGAATCAGACACGGATTAATGCAATTTTGAGGATAAGAGCGGCTGGTTGAAATTTATGTCCATTTTATGGAAGTAAAATAGGATCTCTTACATTTTTTATGTAATTTTTTTTCCCCCTCGGCGAGGGCTTAATCGGCCAGCTTTCGAATTCAGTAACAAAGATTTTCCAATCCTGTCCGGAGGAAGGGGGGGGGGGGGCTCATATGCTTCCGGCTGCACTAACAGTTTTGACCATGGGCAGCCACTGTTATTGTCAGTTAGTTATTAAATGGTTATAATGTACAAAGAGAGCATCTACAACTGTGACTCTTCCAAATTTATTAAATGTTCTAAAAGTTTAGAGAATAAAAATTTGATGTGGATACAAGACTCCCTTGTACAAGTATTAAATAATAATATATAAGCCTTATCCATTTCCTATTTTTAATTAAAATCGCTGTTTAAACATGGAAACTCACTTCTATGTACAGACTTTATTTATTATTTTTAATATATTATTAGGTGTTTGCATAGACAGACTTTCTACAAAATGTTATCTGAATGCTTGATTGTTGAAAGTACTGCTCTTTTGATATACTATCCTCTCTAGTTTTCTCCCCACTAAACATGCACGTTGAAAATTCTAAGTTTTAGCATTATGAAATCCTCCTGGGGCTATCTACATACCTATCCCATTGCTTTGTAAAAAAAATTCCTAAACTATAGTAAAAATTTTTTCTCATAGGCAAGAAATACCGCAATTGTCGAGGGAAAACTTGACTATCACTAATAGTAAAGAAAGATTCCTTGCTGATAAACGCACGAAAATCTCTAGGTATGAGAAAATTCCTGAATTTTGTGAAAAATCTCTAAATTGAAAGAGAAATATCAAACATTCCTTATATTTAGGAAAAAATCCCAAGATTCAGTGAAAAATCATTAAATGTATGGAAAATTCTCCCAAAATGAGAAAAATTCATAATAAAAGGAATTAAATGACATACACTCACTTCCAAAAGTTAAGCACGGAGAGGAAAATCTTAATTTCTGTAAGCCTATCGGAATTAAAAAACCTGAAATTTACTGCTAAGGTAGAAGGAAGTATGCAAATATGCTAGGTAAAAGTCAATCGCGGTTTCGTGTTGAGAAATAGGCAGTCGTATAAGAAGCCGGCATTGTGAAAAGTTACAGGAGTTGCGTGTAAGTGCAACCACATCACGTCTGCTCGTTAGGACGAAAGGTGTTTAGAACTTCATACGATTTTTTTTAAAGCTAGACATGTTAATGGCTACCAGAAGATGAATTGAAAATTCTGAGTGCTCTCGGAAGCACTGAAGCAGGACTGTGTATCAGAGATGTGTCTCTTTTCTTCGGCATTCATAATTCCGTTATTTCACAATTCTAGAAACAATTCCAAACCATCCAAAAATTTGTCTGAAGACCTGTAGCCGGTCGTCCTAACGTTATGAACCTGCAGAAAATCAATATATTGCTGTTGTAGGCAAGCGAATTTGAAGATTGACCTCCACACGTGTGACATCTATGTTTCCAGCAGCCATAGGTAAGACTATATCTGCTACTACTGTTCGTCAAAGGCTACACATGAATGAATGGTCTGTACGCCAATTTGTGTTCCTTTATTCATTCAGTCCAGAGGGGCACTATTAAATTAGTTCTGCCAGCATGTAATTTGGACTGTGTCTGATTGGAACAACGTTATGTTCACAGATGAGTCAAGATTTGTTCTACAACACAGTGATAAGCATGTAAGTGTCTGGAGGAAACAAGGAACAAGCAATTGGCCCAAGAACATCACCGAACATCATGCAAACCACGATGGAAGCATCATGTTCTGGACAGGAATTTCATTGGGATATCGCACCACCGTGCACATTAACAGGCGAGGTTCTGTGACGGCTGTACAGTATCGAGATGAAGTCCTAGACTCATCTCGATACTGTACAGCCAATGTGAAACTGTATGCGGCGGAAGCTGGTCCTTTAGTTTTAATGGACGATAATGCACATCCCCATAGAGGTGCCATTGTTGACGACTTTCTGGACAGTGAGAGGCTTGTCCATTACGGTCCGGCTTACTCGCCGGATCCAATTGAAAATCTTTGGGATGCCCCCAGGCCTGCTGTATGTAGACGTTTCCCACCTCCAACCACTCTAAGGTTTAGAAACTACCTACAGGAGGTAATCCCTACAGGAGGAATGGCGATTACTTTACACTGCAACGGTTGATCTCCTCAGAACAAGGATTATCACATGCTGTATACTGTGTATGAAAGTGAGGAGTACTCTCATAGCCTATTAATGTCGGATTTTGATGTTTGTTTTATATTTAAACAGCATTTTGTTAATGACGCAAATATGACGTCATCTTATAATTTATGAAAATTCAATATTCTTTTTTAATCTTTGAATGTAATTTTTTGTTTTGTTTCATGAATAAACATAGAGCTACTTACTTGCAGCATTTCGAGTCAATCAAAGAAGTACTTGTCAATTTTTTCACATTTTACCGCTCTGTGGTTAACTTTTGGATGTGCGTGTATTTGATTGAAAATATAAACTTTAGAGACCCTGCTAAAAGCCCTGCAATTAGAAAATTAACTGCAGATAAACCAAGCAGGTGAACTAACTGAACTAAATTATAAATTGTGTGAGAAGCGGATAGACTGGTGCATAAATTTGCAGTTTCCATTTTGAAAATGTAATCTCCACGGGACAAGTGACAACTGTTAATTTCAACTTTTGCTGGAATCTCACATATTATGAATTTATTTTATATGACATAAACTTCGAGTTTATCAATCTCAAGCAATTTTTAATTTGATATGTTTTTGACTACTGCTAAAGAAAACCCAGTTAGTAATATAACTTGCATTCACGTTGAAAAAACTTGACAATATTTGCTATATTTCGTAAACGAGCTCCAAGTGCTAACATTATTGCAGTATGGTTACTTTTTCATTTTAGTAGCACCTCCCTTTCCCTTAAAAAAAAAAAAAAAAAAACTGTGGTAAAAGGATACAAACCTGGGATATAGCCAGGAAAGGGCCTCTTCAAAAATTTGGATTTGCACAAACTGTATGTCAGTAATCAGGGCTGTCGACGATAAAAACGTTATAACAAATTTGACGGATCATATTTTATTTTCACAATCTTATACATGGATTGGGGAGAGCGAACACTCAGGTTGCCTCCTTCCCCGAGGTTTTAGAACACAACTCTCTACTTCAACCAGTTTCAATCGGAGGGGACCGACACGCCCTCTCACGGGTCTTTCCAAATTTTGTAAAAATACACATCCTCTCCCCGATTGAAATTTAACAAAAATTTCAATATCTTAATAATTAATCACCAATAAATGATTCATAAACAAGTACCGCAAATTTTCACAAAGCAAAACTAACTACTACACAAATGATATACAATATTTTTCACACATTCGTTTCTATAGGAAGCACAGCTATTTTTGTGATGGAGCGCTTCAACTCGCCGTATTTGGTTTGGACTGTAACAACTCTTACCTTGCCATCGGATCCTGTGTAAATGTTATTTATGCGACCTAATGCCAACTTACATACTGGTAAGGAATCTTCCTTCACCAGAACCATTAATCCTACAGTCAAATTACCCTTTTTTTTTATGATCCATTTTGATTTTTGTTCTAAAGTGTTTAGATAATCTAAGCTCCACTTTTTCCAAATTGTTTGGACAATTTATGTAGACTTTTGCCAGCAATTCAGCCTATTGATATTAACATCCATCAACGATGGTTCGGGAATAGAGTTGATTGATCTCCCGACCAAAAAATGACCAGGGGTCAATACTTCAAAATCGTCAAAGTCATTTGATAAAGGTGTTAACGGTCGCGAGTTCAAAGTACCCTCTCCTTGAATAACTACAGTCTAGAATTCTTCATAACTGAGCCAGAGGCCGACTTTACAAAGTTTCTGTGGGTGCCCTAAAAGTCCGTGTGTGTGTGTGTGTGGGGGGGGGTTAATAAAATGTTGAAAGTCGCACAAAGTTTGTAATTTTTGATAAAGGATCTCTAAGTTTGGTGCCAAAACGCGACAATTTATTTTAAAGGGGGAGTATAGTTGGAATAGTTTTAGTAGGTGATTTTAAGATAGATTTCGACTCCGAAGATGGGTTTTTATGGAACAAGGAAGAAAAATACGGCACACTCATGAATAACGATACACTTCCCAACTACCCTTCAATCATTTCCTATTATTATTTGCTTCCTTGCTCGTAACTACTCAAACATTTGACTTTTTGTGCACATTTTTACCAGTGGGAAATGGGTAATACAAATAATCATTTTAGCTCCACATAAAATATCCAATATCTGAGGGTATAGATCGAAGAAACGATATCTGTCTCACGGTTTTGGTACAGAAATTAAAATAAACTAACTGCACCAAGGATTCGAAAAAATTCAGGACGATTCTTTACAAGCTGCACTACACACTGCAATAAATTCGAAAACTTTCATGAAACTTTCAGAAAAAAATCTTAAACGTGGAATTGCACAGCAAAATATTTCTAAGAGTGGTCATTCTACAAAAAATTTTCGCTTATTCCGGTGTCTAGTACAGCTTGTAAACCTACATCCTAAAAATTGTGAAGTGCTTGAGATAATTAGTTTTCTTTTTTGTATTTATATACCAAAATTGCGTGTTTTTTTCCCAGCGCTGAAGGTGACATCCAAAGTTTAATTTAAGTGAATAGTGTGAATTTTGGCATCCGATTATCTGTTACGGTGAAACAACGCTGGGCATAGAATGAAAGTCTCCACCGTTGTGTCTTAGTAACGATAACAGCAAACCAGTTAAAATCAAGATTCTTTTTAAAGTAATGAAGTATTTCTGATGAAATGCCCTTCTTTTAGAAAAATCTGCTTGTGCTGGAGTCACCTTAAATTTGTTTGCCTTAAGCAAATTCTCTGTCAAAATTCGATAATTCCTGGGCGCACACCCCTTTTGCCCTTGTAATAAATCAGACCCGAAAGAGGTGTATTACACTATTTCACTTTTTTTTCTTTTTACTTTTAGCGATAGAATTTTGATTGGTTTTAACTAATCATTATAAATTTCAAAGCAAAAGAAAAGTGTATTACTACGTTTATTGGGGGAGAAAAAACATGCAACAATAATATCACAATCAGTCAAATTTCCTGTCATGTAAATGGAAATTTTGTATAAAAAGTGATTCAGTTTTCGAATGTAACAATTCACGATCAATGTTATTCTTGTTTAATCTATCTCATCCCTGTCTGAAATCCTCAGAGTTTTCAAAAAATGTTATTCATAGTATTGTTTCTCAGCTCATTGATTTCCTGTATTTTTTATTTTTTTTTTTTACATTTTTGTACCCCTATAAACAGCTGCAGCTAAGCCTTGACTATTTTCTTTTCTTTTTTTCCCCAACAAATTAAAAAAATTACAAACATTATACCTTTAAAATAAAACTAAATAATTTCCTCAGAATGAATTAATGCAACGTTTTCTATGTTGAAATGTGTGTAGGACCACATAAAAAAAATTGGTAACTATTTAAATGCAAACAGAAAAATAAAGCAGAACAAAAAATATTGTTTATCTTAGAGTTAGTAATTATTCAAAAAATATTTTGAATTGTTGGCTATATAACCTCCAGGCATGATTTTGAGCATCCTCCTGAAGTAGAGCTATTTTACCCTCTACCATTACGTGGTCAAATTTGCAAAATTACGAGAGACATACATTTCAGTAATGTGTGTTCATGCGCCCATGATTTCAGTATAATTTTACAAAAACATCATTGGGCTAGATCAAAGCAAATAGTATCTAATTCGGCTTTGTCAAACAAGAACAAAAATTGAACAAAATATTCGCAGAAAATGAAACGGAAGGCATCTCGAAATGTTAGTGTGGACCACAGTCTGTTCCATCCTTTTCAATAAATAACTGAGCACTAAAATCATTCAAAAATAAGAAAAGGAAATTGAGACTTTAGAAGAAAGTGACACAAACCTTTATACCTTAGAAGCCTCGCCTCAGTCTCATTCAATTAACACCAAAGCGCCGACACTTTTTGATGAATGGGTATCTTTTTTTGTTCCAGAGACATACAAAGTGTTGTATATTAGGTGCTTGTAAACAGACAGACCTTGATGTTCTCTATTTACAATAAAAACAATTAACCCTACTCAGTGGCGCAGAGAGGGAGGGGGAGCAGGGGAAAAATCCCCTGGGCCTCAGCTTGTGAAGGGGCCCCCCTTTTGCTGTTTATATGATACTTAATTGTGTGTTGTCAATTTTGTAAAATAAAAAAGTCCAAATTTAGATTATCCGTATGCTTGAAATTAATTTTTGAATGAAATTACAAAATGCCAGCTAGAGCTAAAACCACCAACTTGACAAAAACGAGAAGTGTTTCTGATTGAGTCTTTTTTTGCAAGAAAGGTATAGAGATTGACGGTATTATTCAACGGTTTGCCATGACTAAAAGTAGAAAAGATTTATTTAACAAGAAATTGGTTTTTTTTTCGAGACACATGTTTAAATAATGGAAGAAAGGGTTTAGCCAGAGGATTGACTATGGGGATCAACCAACCTCCGAAATTTTGAAATTTCCACTTTTTTGGCCTTATGAAATTTTTTTGCTGCTTGCTTGCATGGAAGTATGAATAAAAATATTATTTGTTTCAACACTGAGGAAACATGCCATGCAAAAATGTTAACGTTTCAAATACTGTTTCTCTATGGAGGTGACGAAACCTTCAAAACAAAATGTTGGTATTTTTTAGAGCATGGATGTTTATTAAAGAATAATACTCTTTTAAATTAATAATTTTAATTCTATTAATTAATTGCCAATTACTATTAATTTAAAGTTTCTTTAAATGATTAATAATTTTAATAAGGGATAAATGATTGATCTAATACGACTTCAAAGGGATTTCTGGATAGCAAAGGGACCCCAGATAAGATTTTATCCCCGGGGCCCCGACTTGGCTCTCTGCGCCTCTGACCCTACTCACTTCGGAATCCTGAAGTAATATTATTAGAACTATCTCAAAACATTCCCATAATGGGAACGAGTCTTTCTCCTAACTCCTGTGTTATCTTTCCCGCGTGAACTTCTGATTGCAGCCAGCGGCTTTGTCTCAAGTTCTCCGTTTTCCGGTACTCTTGGGCTAACACAGTCTCATTGTATTCATACATTTTCCCATGGAGGACGAGGATTCTGGGATGAGGTCTGTGGGTCAGGACTTCGGCTGCAGTGGACAAAGGCATTGCCTGTGGGGCTGTAGGGAGTCGCGCATCACATTGTGAAAAAGCTTTGAATATTAGAAAGACATTGTTTCCATGGGCGCCAGATAGGAAGGCAAGTGGCAGTGGGGGATTGAGATTTGACCCCGCCTAGTATAGTAAACATTTTTACAGAATACTGAACTTCTAAGTATTATCTTCGTGCTAAAATGTCTGAAAGTTAAGATGACCCCCATACACCTCTAAATTAGTACTCATATGAGAAACTATTATAATTATTATTATTATTTTAAGTAGACAAAAATATTACCTGTTTGGATTCCTTTTTTTTTTCATGCACTTTTTAAAATTTTAGAGTATGTGCTAACTTACTCCTTATTGGAATTTTATTATAATTACTCCAGTTCCGAGGCACATAAGGGTGTATGCCGAAGAAACAAAATCTGCATAACGGTCTTAGTACACAAATTAAAGTAAACTATCGCACCAAGGATTCAAAAAAAATTAGGATGATTCTTTATAAGCTGCACTACATACTGAAATAAAGAATAACACTTTCTTTAAAATTTTCGATTTTTAAGAATTTTTTCTAAAAGTTTCGTAAATGATACAGGTTTATTGTTTATTTCAGTGTATAGTGCAGTTTCTAAAACATACATCCTAAAAATTTGAAATATTTGACATAATTAATTTTTTTGAATGTGTACCAAAATTTCATGGGTTTTTTTTTTTCCGAACTACAGCGATAAGCTGAAAGTAGCTGTCATTCAGTTGCCTTTAAACAGGGTTTAATTTCTATCCAAAAAAGTGCAAGAGCCCTGATTTTTTGTATTGCAATTAACAAAATTAATTACCTAATTTAAGGTATTATTAAGTTAATTTTTGTTACCTCTGTATTAGTTTGCGATGTGATAAAATTAATATCAACAGAAACAATTACGATGGTAATTAAAATTTTAAATTTAGTGTAAAATTTCACCGAGAAAAAAGAAGTGTGGAGCTGAGCTCCCATGCAAATTAAGCACTTCCTTTAAATACATGCAAGTATTTAGCACCTACGAAAACTTTTCTGTGGGTGCTTGAGATCTGACATACTACATAAAAAAAAAAACAACCGCCCCTCACTAAAATTTTATTTTCGAATTATGCAGTTGCAAAGCACTCGTCGTCATCAGTGGCGTGATTATACCGTTAGGGCCCGTAATGAATTTATTGGATAGGGTCCTTCCTCATTGTACAGAATCTCAACCAACATGTTGCAGTTCACTTTTTCTAGCTTTCTATTTGGGAAAGGCTCCCCCTCCGGCCGGGGGACCGTGGCTTTTGCCTGTGCTACCGCCCTATAGTTACGCCAGTGATTGTCTCATCGAAGTTCCTCATGCGCATCTTAATTATAAAGGACATGGGTGCTCATATAGGGAAGTAGGTGGGGGCTCGGGTGCCTCCCTCTAGCCGTCGGTATAGTGAACATTTTTATATTAGCTAACCTTTTTTTCACTATTTCAGTACTAAAATATTTGAAAGCGCGATTGCCGATGACCTTACAAATGCAAGAAATAACTCCTCCCCCCTCGTCTTAAAGTACTCATATGGACGTCCATGCCGAAGCACCCACATACATTTGGCCTCATTAAAGATTTTCTTTTAAACTTTTATAATATCACACAACTAATAAGCAAATAAAGCATTTTAGTACTGAAATAATGCAAAAAGTTCCGTATGCTTTGCAAATATTCATATTACATAATGACATAATTGGGGCGGGGGGGGGCCCTCCTTGAGTGTACATCACTGTGTTGGGGTTATCAGACGATTGCTGGTGCTCAGCATCCAACGTAATTTTTTTACAAGCCCAAAGCACCCACATAAACGTCTTTTCCTAGCCCTTTCTGTGAACTTCAAATTATGACTTGGCACTAAAATTTCTGTGGGTGCTTGAGCCCCGGAGCACCCACGTAGTCGGCGCCACTGATCCTAACAGTACCATTTTCAAATTTTAGGCAGCATACTTGATGGTGACAAACAAGTAGATCCTAACACAATTCGATTTTCCAAAAGAGCTTTTGTGAACAAATCTTGCAAAAATAACGTGCATTCCCTTATAAAAGGAATCACATTTTTTTCGGGGAGAGATTTACTGTCAGATAAGGCTGCAAAACCTATGTCAAGTTCTCTTATTTTCACATGATTTTCAACATTATCAATCTCAGATAAAAGCTGCTGAGAATATTTTTATGTTAGACAGTACTTGTTCTTTCAAAAACCTCCTGAAAAGGCTACATAATTGTATAATATTTGTGCAAGAGTGGCTTTTCTACTTGATAAGGTATCGCAAAAGGCTCCAGCTCTAAAATTATAGATTGTAGGAAAGATAATATTTAGCACCCAGCAGTGAACAACTTTTTAACAATTTCAAAATTATCAGATTTGGGTGGTTTGGCTTTTGCAGATTGTACATACCTTTTTAAATGGGGGAGCATTTTCAAAGCTCTCTCTATAACACGACCATTTTCCACCCATCTGATTGAACACATTTTCATAGGAAACGATGATGATGATGTGTCATAAATGAAGTCGAATGTGACTCGAATTCTCATTTGAACAGAAACTTCCAGACTACAAGTGAGGGAAGATTAAAAGTAAATAGGTGTTTCTATTCAATGTGTGTGGGTGTTTCCCTGGTAATATCAATGAGAGAACATCTGCAGCCAGAAACTCCAACTACCTTACCCGGAAGTGGGCCAGCAACAACAATCAATGAGAGAGGGTTGAGGAGAGCAATTTCATTCCAAGAACAAGAAGGTTCTTCGCTCACAGAAAACGGTCAAAAGGGAATGAAATGCTACTATCCTAATCGGCAAGAAAATCCAGTGACAGTGAGATTGCAAGAGTTTTTTTTTCCCTTCCCTACAACAAGAGACTGGGTTGTAGGAAAAAAAAAAATTGTGATAGCGTATCAAAATTTGTGACTTTCATGACCAATTGTTTAAAATCGTGATATTTATGATTTTCATGACCGGTAGACACCTTGTTAATAGCCTGCAATCTTTGAAGATGGCCAATTTATGACTTCAAACACTTCGATTACAGTAGGTTTTGGAGTGAAAGAATTTGTTTTCACTATTTTTTTTTTGCACAAAATATATCTATATATTTATCCAGTGCTTTTCTTTAATTATTTATCTGTAAAACACTAAAAGAATTAATAAAATTGGTTGATGATGAGGAATAGTATTTTATTTTTTTGAAATACTCAAAATATATCTATAGCAACTTAAGTACATAATTAAAACAAAAATTCAGCATTAAATCAGATAAATGAAAGCAAATTTAATGAAAAACATTAAATTTATTACACTACAAATCATGCAACAGGAATAACATCTTAATATTGTTATCGATTACACTTTTTTTTTTGTGTAACAAAAATATCTTAAAGCTTTTCTACACAATTTTCAGAGACTTAGATGCACAGATAAGTTATAAAATGTTGGATGCATGTCACAATCAACAGCTAATAGTGCTAAATATATTTCCTAAATGCACAGATGGAATTTTTTGTAGAACTTTTATATACTATTAACAGTAAAAAGTATGCAAGACTGAATATCAAGTTTAAAAGCAGCTCATAAATTGAAAAAATGACATGACTAATAATACATATAGTACACTTTTGTGTTTAAATACATCAGGCACATAGCCAGAAAAAAATTTCAGGGAGGGCCCAAAAAGGGGAAAAAGTAAAATTTTTCACAAAAAAAAAAACCTTGATTATTGACAGTTAATTAACAAATACCCAAATGGGCCCAAGCCACGATGGCTCAACCACGTGCCTGAAATGCATTAATAATTTTATCATACAATTTTAAGTGTTAGTAAGCACAAAAATACTATTAAAGAAAGCAAAATGCATTTTATAAAAAGTATTTTTAAAATGTGCAAGAGCTATATGAAAAAAATTAGTAACACACATACAAAAATTATTAGTAAGATTCAAGATATATTTCAATTGCCGTATTCAAGGTGACCTATTTCTGAGTTATGAATGAATTGCATTTCGTGACAGACACTAAAAATCTAAATTACTTTGTAGTGTAAAGTGAATAATAACATTATCTATCATCATAAATATATATATATTGTATCCTATTTTACAAAATCAATTTTTTATATACAGTGAAATTGGTGTCACATGAGAAATCTTAACATAGAAACTACGGTCCTCACGGTGTACTATCACAAATGCAATTTCATACATTTGTTTTCTTTTGACACAAATGAAAAATTGCATAATTAACCATAAAATAAACTGCATATTAAATGAACACATTTGTAAGTGTTCTAATTAGAGGTATGCACTGTAAAAAAAACAAAAAAATTGCAATGGCATGAGAAAAAAATTAAAATGCTCTGCAGTGCAAGAAGCACAGAAGGGGCCGAAGCATTCCAGTTATATATTTGGGAGGCCTACACAAAAAATATGTAGGAGAGTTTCTAAGTAAGAAGTCATGGTCACAGAAAAGACCTTTCATAAGTCAACATTCAAATATTTTAAAACAAATTGTGCCTCATCTACATGCCAGCATCTACTCTCTAAAGTTGTAAAAATATTCAATCATTTAGGAAATGGTGCCGATTCCTTTACAACAAATTATTTAGAATAAATATCCACTTTATCTATCAATAAATTTTTACTTGAAAAAAATTGAATAATTATTCCTTTAGAAGCCTAAGCCTTGTATCTCTTGCATACAGTTTTGTTTCTTAGAAATAATTATTTACTCCTTGAAAAATCAAGTTCGTGTTCGATAAAAAAATTTACTTTTTATCATCAAAATTTTATTTTACTCCAGAATTTCATGGTGAGGCCAAATCCGAAGTATGCTAATTTAAAACATGGTGGCTAGAAGAAAACACTCGGCAAAGTTGCGGTGTAGACCTCTAGTCCTATTACCATACAATGCATAAATTTACTTTTTTAGTCAGTATCAATGACCCTTCTGCTTTTGTGTGGGCTTTTTTCTTAATTAAAAATATTTAAGCTTTGAAATTATATTTTGTAAGGACAATACACTTTCTCTGATTGTTCAATTTCATATGAATCACATTACTGGCTAATTGAGCAATTTATTATTTATTGCTCAAGATTGAAGATTTTTTCCTCCCGGGGACTAGTAAATATGATCAGGGAATAACAATACGGCTGCCCGATTTTAAAACACAGTGAGGGACAAATTAAAAATTTTCCAGAAAATCAATAAAACCTATTTTCTTTTAGCCGCACGAAATGGTATTTTTGCACAACAAATTATTGTCACAGATTAGGATGACAACATGTAGAAAAAATATATATATAATTTTTACTTGCGTTGTGATAGTTATTGCACTTACTAGGTTAAAAAGTTGTTGGATCGTGAAAATTTTTTATATTTGACCAATTCAAAGACACAGTAAGTGCACTTACTTGGTTATTAACTAGAGATTTGTGCAATAAATCAGTAGAATAAACTTCGTAGATTAAAAAAAACAATATTAGGGACAGTTTTTATTTATTGAAAACATCCGGTTATTAATAACTAATAACCATTAATCAATGAACAGAAAAAAAAATAATTCAAAGCTAGTGTGTTTTTCTAATTTAAATTTTTCCAATGATATGCATCTCACACTGTATTATTTCTTAATATATTACAATAAATATTTATGTAATAATGGCTATTAACATAAAATAATATATACTTTTTTTTTTCCCACAATGAAATCCATAAGCGCAAAGTAAATAAAATCACGATTTTCTTATAACATGACCAGATAAAATTACTTTGTCATTTTACACATTTTAAAAATATATTTAAACTTAACAAATGATATGAAAAATTATAAACAATTATGAAAACTTGCAATATTCTTACCAATGAATCTATTCTTCAAAACTTTCTATTCATTCGTTATTATCAATTAAGTCTTTAGACTTATCATTCACTTTCAGGGATTCCCCCAAAAGGTTTTTAACATTGTTGAAAGTGTTACTTTGTTTTAAATTTGTCAAATTGAAAAAAAAAAAAGCACTTACTAGGTTTATCCATTTTGATATCTATACGAAAAAATGAAATTATTGAAAAGTACCAAGTAAATCATGTTCACACGACTCCCTTGGAACGAAAAATGCTAAAAAATCCATTTTGAAAAATTTGTCCCTTACTGTGTTTTAAAATTAGGCAGCCGGCAGGCACATATCCAAAAAAACTTTTTTTTTTAATTATTTTTTTTTTTTTTTGGGGGGGGGGGGGGTCCAAACAGTAAAAAAGGCAGAATTTCACACAAAAATACTATATCATTACCATTTTAGTAACAAAAATCCAAATTTGGCGGGGGGGGGGGGGTCCGGACCCCATGGACCTCCCCCCTAAATATGTCCATGGCAGCCGAATACTCCGGTAGTCGTAGTAGTAGGAAATTTTCCAAGTAAGAGGTTGGTTGTAGATTTTCCCTTTTAATCCATTTCTTAATGACTAAAATTAAATCATGAATCAGGCTGTACAGATTGTGACATCCAGAAACTTACGCTACAGACTGCTCAAATACTTGTTTTAGTAATAATCTATGTTTTTACAACAGTAGTTTAGTCATTTTTCCCTTTACCTATCTTTAAAGATACTTGTTCAGTTATCTTTATCCTTCAATTCTTCTGAGGAAAGTGGTGGTGGAAACATCTTCCAGAGGAGTTGATATCAAAGCAATTTGAAACTTAGAATACTCTCAGGAAACACTCGGCTACCCAATCAACCACTTATTAAAAAATATAACTTAGGCATACAGTGCTGGTTTCATATAATAGTTTAGATTTCATATAAATACAGCATGCAGGGAGGCGGAAGATACAGTGCAAGATGTTTAATATGATAGTGTTTAATTGAAATTCTTTGTGTTAAAAAAAATTTCATTTTAAGCAATGTATGTGAAAAAATTCATTAATTTATATCTTGTCTTAAAATTTTATTTTTATTTTAGGGGTACTCTCATGTTAACTAAAGATATATCAACATTTTCTCAGTTTGATTCACACCCTCTCCGATTTAAAAAAAGAAAGAAAGAAAGAAAGAAAAAAAAAAAGAAATATGAGTATATATATATATGTTGTGTCTTAACATATTATATTTAATGCAATCTATTTATACAATAATTATTCATAATCAATAAAAACACCTAAAATAAATATTTTTAATGATCTCATATTCATTTATAAGTGTAAGTTACATGAAAAAGTAGTACTATTATGATTTATTTTTAATGTTTTCACAAACTTTTGATGCACTCAGGATGCATCAAACTTTAAAAATTTACACATGAATAAGATTAGAAAATGATTGAATTTTGTATGGATTGGAACCTTGCTTCATATTGTGTATATCAGTACCATTTATTGGTAGCTTTCTGAACTATGACTTTTTTTTTGTAATTAAAAGAAATTGAATCTCCTTCCTATTCTATTCATGCAAACTGCAATTTAAAAAAAAATCATTATTTGTTTCTTTTTTAATGTATTTTTATTCTTTGCAGGAACTTATGACACGCCTGCAATATACACAAAGGGTTTCCACAAACCATAAAACACTTTTTTGGGTAAATTTTGAGCCCCCTTAAGACTTAAGCTGTGTCATGACCTGACCCCCTCTTCTTAGTAATGTAACACCCCAGTTATTTTTATAAAAGCCCTACTCAGTTTTAACTTACAAAATGCATTTGTAGTGTAAATCTCTCTTCCTGAAACTACTATGCGAAGGCCAGTACTGTAGTTTTGGAAGTATTGAAAAACATCAGCAGTACTCGCATTTTGTTAAACCCCTCCTTACCTTTTCAAGCATTACATCATTTATGGGAGCCCCCTTAAGAGATATAGTTTGCAATTATATATTTCAACTTGAATGTTTTTTCAAATTAATGACTTTCTTGGAATTAATTTCAAAAAAATTTGCTGTCCTTAAATAGATAAATTTCATATAATACTTGGATGTTGCTTTGCATACTGTGACTTTATGGGACAGAAAGTCTAAGGTGCAGAGAGGTTGTGGCACTGGAAAATTGTCACCTGGGAGTTTTTCCAGTGCCACACGAACATCATGAACATTAGTGACCAGCATGGACATCTCTGTAACATCACATTTGTGACACAGTGATGTTACATTGTGACTAATTATCAAATACACTGCGATATTACCTGTTTGACACAAACGAACGTCACAGAAGGCTCACATTTACATCACATTTGGGATGTGACAAAATGTAACATTGCCATAGCGTCACTGCACCCATGATTGCTATATGGCATACTTTTACAGAACTGATCTTGGAGTCTTTATAAATACGCTCAATATTGAATCACATTCTGTTCATCAATCTTTGATATAAATGTCTATTGTAATTAATAATTTTATCAGTAACACTTATTTTAAAATTTGAAAAAGTTCAAAGAGAAAACTACCATAATTTATGGAAGAAATGCTGAACCCATGAAAATAGCTTAATTAACTAGAAAATCATTAGAAATGCTGCAGCCACGAGCCGAGCCGTTAAAGCAAAAGAGTGAAGTGTGAGGAGGGGGAAAAGAAAGTAAAAGAGGCTTCAGTTAAAAGTAAATAATTTCCTTTTCTCCCAGACGGCCAGCTGTTGATTACATAATCAGCTTGCTCCAGCAAGTTTTAAACTTTGAATGTTGTGTGATAACTCTTGATATTTCTATTCATTTATTATTTTTGATAATTATAAAATTGGGATCTATTTTAAAAGCACTTCCTGAGTATGCCAATTAATTGAGCTTTTACCGTATTAATAGCGTAAGACAGTGTTTATTTGGTACAGTGCTTATGCACACGGTGCAAACACACAAATAACTTATAGATTAACTTTTTTGGGAGGCAGGCGTAAAATGGTTAAACTCACACTGGGCACAACATAGACTACTTTTGGCTGAGATTCAGTATTTTAAGAGCAAAGAAAGCTCATGTGAGAAACAGGGGGTCACGTTTAATCGAGGGCAATGACCTTTAGCAGTATTTTAAGGAACTTTAACCCATCAAAATATATATTAAAACTTCATTAAAACTTAATAATAGTTCTAAAATGTATATATAAGACTTCTATTTTTTTTAATTAATAGGCAGTGCTCTGTGGACTGCTAAAAAGTGCATGATCTGAGGTGATGTCACCTTTTGAGGCAATTATTACTAAGTAATTTTTTGTTGAAGATCAGCTAAAAAAATTTTTAAATATAAATACCACATCCAATATAAACACCACACTTACTATTTTTTAACTTTTATACTTGTAAACGCCACAGTGTTTCTTCCATAAATTACGGTAATTGTTATGAAATACTTTTTTAATTATATGGCCTGTTTTAACTTAATGAAACAAATAATAAATTTAGTTGATGAAATACAAAAAAAATAATTTTATAGCTGAATATACAACACATTATAATATTGCATAGGTACAGTTAAAAAAATTAAGCCACTCAAGTAAGAGCCTAAAGGAAATATATAAGATAAATCAGAATGTTTTGCAGTAAGCTACAAACTATACGCACTCTTATTAACTAGTGCAGTGGACTGCACTATAACATGATCTACCTTATGCGAATGGATATTTCTTACCCCACAACACAAGATTTTTCACCAACAGTAAGAAGTGCCAACATTCATTTATTCATCACTTTCAGTGGGAAATGGTAATATATAGTTAGGGAACAGTTTAAAACAGGTAGAGGGATGTTAGTAAGTGTCTAAAATATTTATGTATGTGTTTCAAAAAGTCGTATACGTGAAATTTTCTTTCTCATGAGAATTCTTGGAATGATATTTCTTGTGTAAGTCAAGGCTCCACTGTAAACTCGCAGGACTTGTAAAACTTAAAATTGTTTCACAAAAATTATATTACAAACTGAACTGTAATATATTGAGCAAATCAGCATGCATTGATGGATTTTTCTATATGTTTTATAAATTTTATATCATCATTTATTAAACACACTATAAAAGCTTATACCAAGGTTTTTTTTATCTCTTCGTAAGTTGTATTTATAAAGTAACAAAATATAAATTAAAACAAATAAAATAGTATTGACAGCAAATGATGATTTTTTATAAAATTCCAGTATATTAAGTAAGATCACTCTGTGAGAAAAGATGTATGAATATTCAAAATTTTTGGCAAAAGTTGAAAAAAATTCAAACACATTTCACTTGCATTTTGTTCTAGCAATAAAATATCTCTAGCCAATAAAAATAATTTAGATCTCAAGAAGAGGTTATGTTTGTTTTCTTTTGTCTATGGTACAAGAGAACTACATAAAATAGAAGTATATTTAAACATTATGTCCAGTAAAATTTGAGTTTATTATTTCACATTTTTTATAAAACATGTTGAATACAATTTCTATGCTACTGCAACAAGTTTATTATAGCTACTCTGAAAATGAATTAATAAATTTTATAAGTCCATTGGGCAGGTTTTAGCAGCACATACTATAGTTTGCATATTGTTTACCAATATTATCAGTGAAACAAAAACTTTCATTCACTATCTAAGACAACTATTGCAACATGTATTAATTTCAAACCTTGAAGAAAAAAAAAAAAAAAAAAAAAATAATAATCTAGATAAATGTGACAAACTCATTAAACTGCATAAAATATTACAAACTACAAAGCAATTGCCTGTTATACCGAACAGTTTTAACATGCTGAAATCATCAGAAGAAAAAAAAAGTAATGGAATATGAAGAGACATTTCCTTATATATTATAACACATATTACTTGTTTAAATGAGTTTTCCATGTGCTCAAGGTCTGGTATGTAGATTTATAATTGCTATTTCTATTTTTTGTTATCTTTTTTCCTTTATATAGTAGGGTAGGGCCCAGAGCGTGTGGAGTTAATATCTCTTTTGATATGCCACACAACCAAAACCCTACTATTTTGTTTGCTTTTAATTATAATTCACTGTTTGTGGTCCCTGAAGATTGTGACAGTGGTTATAATTTCCGTTCCATTCTATTTTCACATTAATTCTTGCACTTTATTTGGCTTAGCTTTAATTTAATTTATTTATTTTCTTTTCAAAATATGGTTTCTAATTCTTGCTTAAAGCTGTTATATTTATATGCGAGGTATGTCTTATTTGCAGTATGTTTTATGTTTTACTTATTAGTTATATATATATATAAAGAAATACATTCTTTTATTTCTTCTTATAAGGTTGATAAACAGGCTCATATACAGCCAATAGTCAGAATTATCATTCAAAACAGTGTTTCCTAGGTTTTTCATGAGCTTTCTCAACAAGAATGGAAATAATACTCAGAAGCCAAGTTCAATGATTGTACTGCTGGGTTGCAAGATAAGATTTCTACAATGTTTTACATAAAGTATTTTTTTCTTTTAATTTAGCTAAGAACCACTAGTAGCAGATTTTTGAAAAGTGGAGGGGGCTCTTACAGTGTGACTATACTCACTGTTGTTTTCTGTAGTTTTATAAAGGACCACCCTTTCACAGAGTTGGTTACATCTTCAGCAGTAGATTTTTCAGAGGGCCCCCTACAGGGTTTAACAAAGGTTAGTATATTTTTTATGTTTACTTGTTTCAGAAACTTTTTTTTATAGATCGCACTAGATTAGAGTGTGTGAAAACTCCATCGCCAGTAAAATAAGAATTTTCAGTTGTACAAATAATAAATTACAAAAGTGTCCTTCATACATTCACAAAGCATAATAATGAGTTGTAGGTGAAAATAAACATGAAATTACAGAGAGTTAAGAGAAAAAAAAATGTATTCTCTCTCTGCTATAAGTTGACAAAAAAATCAACAAAATTATACAATCAAATCTTATCAGAGGAAATTACTCAAAATTATACAATCAAATCTTATCAGAGGAAATTACTCAAAATCATACAAGTATTTATAATTATAAAGTAATTATTTACTGTTACCTAAAATTTATAATACAGTGGAAACTGTCTAAGGTGACCACCCTCGGGAAGAACAAAACTAATCACCTTATAAAGATGGCCACCTCACAAAAGTTGTTAAGTGTCGTGGTTGTAACATGAAATTGCACAAAAGTGTTTACTAAAGACAGGTGGTCACTTCAGCAGATTCCACTGTATTTGCTAATTTGGGCCTGGTCTGTCAAGAAGGGAGTTTCTGGGAGGAGAGTACACTTGCATCCCCCGAGTTATGGGGGAAAAGAAAAAGATAATGAAGTCAATTAAAATATATATCAGTTTCAATGAAACAGAATCATTTGTTGTATTTGTTTGGATACAAACTTGCCAGCACTCATGAAAATTTTGGTTACTTGCCCAAGTTTTTTAGTTCAGAATTTTTTTTTTCTATAGTATTTATAGGTACAAAAATGACATTTATTTATATTTCATGAAATATCACAAAACATATACATGCACCATTATATTTCTGAAATTTCAACTGTAAAGCAGACATGCGAAGTTTCCAAAATCAAAAAGACAGATCTGATTTTTAAAGTGAAACAGCCAGAGACTTCTTATGCAAATATTTTTGTCACATACTGCACATTTAATCAATAGATATAACAGTTTTTTATTCACAAATGCTATGTATGTTTATATATAAATCTAGTATTATCTCATTACTTCAGTTCTGAATATTTTATAAGAGCATCCCGTAAGCACTTAAAAGAAAAATAGACTGTCTGAATAACACAACCCATATAATACATATTCATTTATGCAATTTAATTTTTTAGAGCAATTTCAGACACATTATTTCAAAATCAAATTCCCTCAAGTTATTGTACCTGATCAATTAAAAGGAAATCAGAACAACCAAAATACTGAGACTTAGTATATCTGGTAATAGTAGTGAAACATGAAATCCAACAAACTTTCAATCTGGGTCAAGCAGTATCTTCGTACATAGCGATGGAGAGTAGACAGGGTGGTTATAATTAAAGTTCTACTTTAAAACTGTCAGAAAAGGAAAACTACAGAACCAAATGTTATCAAACTTGATAATCATGTAAAGGTGGTCATGGGTAGGGATGGATGCGAGACGAGACAGAGATTTACAGCTTTTTTGCGAGACAAGACAAGCATTTTTAACATTGAGATATAGGGATTTTGTGAGACGAGAAAGCCTTTAGGCTGTTTTGCGAGACGCCTATTTTACGTCTCGCATCCATCCCTAGTCATGGGAATTTTATTACAAGTGTAAAAAAAGTTCAAAAATTCACCACCAGGGAGAAAATGGTGCAGTATGCAATATTGGCAAATGACATAAGACATCGGTTTAAAATGTTCGCAATCGTTTTTTAAAGGTGTTATAAAGCATGTTCAACGTGGCATCTACCACTGTCCGAAAGCAATTTGAATCATATTACGGCATTCTCAACAGCAGTTCTTAGCATATCAGGAGGAATGTTATGGACATGTCGGTGTACTGCACCTTTTAATTCTGCCAAATTGTTTAGATTATCACTATAAACAGTGCTCTTGAGATAACCCCACACCCAGTTTCGTTTTAGAAATGATTACAAACATTTTAAACCAATGTCTTCAAGTCTTATTTCGTTTACCAGTATTGCATACAGTGCCATTTACCCTCTGATGGTGAGTTTTTGGGGGGGGAAAAAAAAAAATTCTATGATAATAAAATCCCATGAACTCCATTACACAATTTACGAAGCTTGATAGCAGTTGTCCAGTAGTTTTCCTTTTCTGACTGTTTTAAAGTGGAGATACCCTGTATATTGAATAAAAAACTTTATTTAACAATGCAAGAATTTTTTTTTTAACATATAAAATGCCAAGAATTTGTTAAACAAGAAATTATAGAATTAATCATTGTTAGTTTAATTAAATTTTAGTTTTATCTGATTATAAATTATCAATACCAGTATAAAAATATAAGTGCAAGAATAGTTTATTTAACGCTTTAGATCCCGTAATGGCTCTAGGCACCTGGCATAAAGTGGATCCCATATCGCCCGGAGACGCCCGAGAAAAAATGCCATCCCCCTGAGACACATAAGAGGTTTATCTTTTCAGGGTTGGGAGAAAGGTAGCTTCTATTCATACGACCAAAAGCAATCCGTCAGTGTCAGCGATAATTTTCCTCCCACTCTGCTCTCTTCTCAATTACCAGGGGCAGTCCTAACAATGAACTAGTTTTTGCATTTCACGTGTATATGGAAAAGGCGAGAACATCTTGGTTATTGATCATCTTTAAAAAGAAGCCGAAATTTCTCAAGGGGAGGGGGGGGATGAAATTTCGGGGGCATCTTCGTGACTCTGAGGTTTTGAAAATATCTGTAACCTGGGAATGAAAGGGTTAAAACTAATAATTAGGTAATGCAAATTTAATTGGTTACTTTAGGAAGATTTGGAGTGTTTAGGTTGATCATTTATTTTTTTTTTCCCATTTTATAACCAATACAAAAAACTCCAGAGCTGGGGATTGAGCCCAGGACTACCACTTAATGTGTGGGTGCTCCACAACTGAGTTCAGTTGCAGAGCACCTGCACATTATGCAATAGTCCTGGGTTTGATCCCCAGCTCTGGAATTTTTTGCATAGCTGGTAAAAAAAAAAATTATTCACCTAAACACTCCAAATCTTCCTATCATAAGTTTATGTTTCATTATGAGTAATCTGTCACTGTATTTTTAGTGTTATCCAAGTCATTTTCACTAAGTACCTATATGAAATTGTTTCTCTGCAATTTTGAAAATAAACATTTGTATCTTGATTTATTTTGTTTTCTATTTGTCATCTAATCCCACTTAATGTGATGAAAGTTAATTTTTTGTTGGGAGGGAATATTTTTACTATCTTCCAAGCGGAAAGGAGATGAAATTCCTTCTCTCTTTCTTTTAAAATAAAACACTTACTGTATAGTTCAGGCTTTTAAATCTCTTACAGAATGCAGGAAAAATATTTGAAGCGTAAGTATATCATCTTAACTCCACTTTACGCTATATTTATAGACAATTCTTATTGGTATGCTTATCACAACTTCTTTTTGTTACATACAAAGATAAGTTATATAACAAATGACAAATTTCAAGAAGTGACAGCATCTTTATCATGGGTTATTATGTTCTGTAAATAGCTTGGGTCAAGTATCCTAATAGCAAAATTACTACATAACCCTAAAATGCAATCATTTGCAAGTAAGCAGCAAAATCTTAAGTTTAGCTACAGTAATATAAAAACTATGTTCAATAAAGTAAGCAATAAAAAATAAAAGACATCATTAAACAAAATCCTTTACAGCATTAGTGTTTGTAGCACCAAAATATTACTTTCGAACATGAAAAAATACTCTTTTTTTTACAGTTTAAGAATGGGTCAAAAGATTTTGTGCTTATATTCACAATGTTACTAGTTAAATTAAAGGGGAAAAGTGATGTTCCAAACAAATTACTAAACTTTAATAATTTTGAAAAAAAGGCCTTGGTTCAAGTATCCCGAGTTTCCTACGTATGTTTCTAGATACTTCTTTTCCTCTCAAATTTAAATATGCACAGGCCCTGATTACCAAATAGGTCCACAAAGCCCGCGCCTATAGTAAAAGACATCTAGGGGCCTCAAAATTGCAATATTTGTTATTTATATCTGTGGAATAGAAAAGGATTAGATGGAAGGGGGTCCTCGAAATAATAGGGGGCCTATAGTATCACAGAGCATGGTGACAAATTTTTCATTCTTAATTATATATTTAAATAGTTTACAATTAATTTACCAAATTTAAAGAATTAATTATGTGTCTAAAAATTTCACTAAAACTTTTACGTATGCAAACTTTGACTTATTTTACATACAAATAATGGCTTAAAATGAGAGTCAATAGATTAACGCCTTTAAGGTTTCATAGTTTCTTTTTTCATCCATTCATTATTAAAAGACAAAAATTGTGTATATAAACTTATGATATGAGAACAATGATACCTATTTTCTTAATTCATATGGATCAAATATATACTTGTGATACTAATGCAATTTTCTAACACACTGAAGGAGTGTAGTTGCAACAATGAAATAACAATCTATATATTTCTGTACACTTTACTCAGGTTTAGCTTTGTACAGTTATACATTTGGATTGAATCAACATGGTTTAAATGCTTTTATCTAATTTATTTTGTCTTTTAGCTAAATTCTAAAAATAATCAGTATTTAATTCCCCTCCCTTTTTTTTATTCCCCCAAAATTTTCATTTCAAAGATGTAGAAATTTATTGAGTAGTTGAAGTGCACTGAGAAGTGAAGAAAACCATTAAATATTCATTAAAGGTATAAGGGGCACAATATCATAAAGCTATGACTGATCATAGCTGCATGGTGACTAAAATGCAAATAATTATGATTTTTTATGGTGTTAAAAATGCAAGGGGTTGTAATATTGTGGAACACTGAAATGTCAGAGATTACATTCTTGTGTGGCTGCAAAGAGCAGGACATGATTTTTTTGCAGTTTACATTTATGAAATAGGAGTGTTATGTTTCTTAATTTTTTTTCTTCCAATTTCACATAAAGGTTCTGTGTACTAGACACGGGTAAGTATCATGTTCTTAAACACATTTAAATATTAATCTAGGTTAAACTATTACACTATGTACAGCTAAGAAAAAAAAAAAACCCTGCCCACGTGCTTTTTATTTGGCCGTCGTTCATCATACAGCAAAGTTATATACACCATTCATTGCAAATAATGTATACTCTAACATCCTATTAATTTACTTTGCATAAGGGACAGTCTTTATACTTAATTCTGCATGAACTTCATGTTTTTCAATAGCAACACTCTATTCTGACTTTATTAAACGAAAGAAAATTTTCAAATTACCTTAAATATAAATTTTCACCAATTTTTTAAGATAATTTCCGGAGATATTGCAAATTCTTTTTTGCGTGATTTAAAGGGGTATTCTGCAAATTGAAAAATGCTATATGTAGGTTCAGAGCTTTTCGTCTTTCTTAAATTTCGATCGCGATAGTCAAAAGAAATAAATATTATTTGCAAGGAAAATAGTTTCTAGTCTTAAGTTTTTCAAGGTTTCTACAGATTTCACAGCTTTTGCTTCTGACTTTTCCCTGACATCTATCATGCTCTTCCCTGACTTTATCTAGCATGCTTTCCCAAATTTTGTGTTTCTATTTTTAACACTACATCCTTTAATTAATAATATTTTTTTTTTTTATATTTTGCCCCTTTTTTTACAAATAATAATAATAATAATAAAATTAATATATACAAGAATCTTATTTGACATCACTTGATTCTAATAAAAACCATGTTTGATAATAATTTAGGATAAAATTAAGCATATTTCAACTGCACAAGATATGCTCATAAAGAAAACATTTTAAAATTATTTATAAGGTTGAATGAGAAAATGAAAATAAAACAATTTCTATACTTAGGTTCAAAAAGCAAATATTTTCTTGATTTTACCACAAAATTAAATTTTTCTTGCATTTCCCTGACGTTTCTTCGATTTCTGCTAATTTCCCTGACCAAAACTCATTTCCCTGACTTTCCAGGTCTGTAGAAACCCTGTTTTTTGTATTGAGAATACATCAGGGTTAGAAATTAGAATATTTAATCAGTGGTCCAAATGACCCATGACTCTATAACTTCCTTGGTCCATATACATGATTTGGGAAAAAAAAAAAAAAAAAAAAAGACTGCTTACGATTTTCAAAAATTCTAATTTTCAAATTATTATTGAGTATTTGAAGGTTCTCTTAAACAGGTGAAATGTTGCCAGGACTAAGAGGATGCTTGTTCTCGAAGAAGCTTTTCTGACTACAAACGTGAATATTACTCAGCTACAGTCAAACTTGAATGGTTTCATGGTTGAAAATTTATTTTTTTTTAATTCCATGTGAAAAATACAATTACCTTTTTGCCAACCCAATACTGTCACTGTATTTGTTATTTCACTTTCTTCATTTAATATTATCATCTGCAATGTGCAATATTTTTATTAAATTTTTGTGGTACTTTAATTCATACTTTGATGAAAATTTAGACCAAAAAATGTGATTTTGAATGATTGATAAAGTATGGGAAGTCCAAAGACCTGATGTTTTAGATATTAAAAAAGGTCACATTCATGCCTGGAATGTTGAGGATGTTTATTTTTAAAAATAGGACATTGTATTGGAAGACATACATCTATTGCATCAAATTCTATGCATGGAAAATATTTTATTTTGGGGGAAATAGTAATAGATGCAATGATAGACACTTTATAGAATCACCACCAAACTGTACAAACCTGCAATTTATTTGCTTCAAAATTTGCTATTTTTTAATCCCGCTAACTTTTACTATTTCCGTGCAAAAGAGATCTAATTTACATTTATTTTATGCAATTTCCAAAAAATTGTTAATATTAAATCAATTAAATTTATACATGGTCCCTAAACTCATGAAAATAAGACATTTTAATTAATATAAATTAAACTACTGAACTTAAAAATTTGAAATTTTGCACAGCCAAAATTGTAAAATTACTTTCTGCACCTATTTCCATCAAAATTTGGCTAGGTTGTTATTCATAATTTTTTTTAAATATTAATTTAATAATCCATAATTCATATTAATATTTTATTTAAAATTATAATAGTAAATTATGTTTGGGTCGTTTAGTTCTAATAGCACGAATAAAAACCAGTTTCTTAATATCAATATTATACGAGATGTGCTTTAAAATGTGAAAAAAATATTTTAACATAGGGAGAGGTGGGATTTTGAAAGCTCACTCATTTCAGTTCAAATTTATTTTAAATTGGTATACTGTGTTAGAATGAGCTAAATTTTTGAAATATGAGGAAATCTAGGGGCTGCCATTGGGGAAAAAAAAAAGTTGGTGTGAATTTAAATATGGAGATAGCCCCTTATGCAGATTTTATATAACAAAATTAAAGTGTACGTTAATTGTAAATGTTTGGTATATAACTTTTCTGTATGACAAGCGATGGCCAAATAAAGAGCAAATTAAGTTTTTGCTGAAAGAGATAAGATTAGATTGATAAGATATTTTGTGTTGTTGTTTCTTATGACCTCTGGCAAACATGAAATAATGCCAGATCCTCCCCCTATAGGGTAGTCATGAGCTAAAGAGGTAGCTTCCATTTTAATGAGGTCCAGTGGGAGAAAGTCCAGCTTTACTCAGGGTCTCCTAACTTTGAACCAATTCTAGATGAGAAACCTAGCACCTAAGATCGGCATGCCCAGAGGTATAATTTGAACATGGAGGACATTGCAGCCATGAAAAAATTCTATGTGCAACAGCTTCCACTAGCGTACAGTTCCATAGCAGCCCAGCCGAGAGAGGTTCTCATCCTCCCAAGTACTGGCCAAGCTGCTGCTGTTTCACTTTTCGTTGTCTTATAGAGCTTAGCAATTAGGCCAGTGAAGGACTAGGCCACTGCATAAAAATTTTTAAATTCTAGTATGAACACTAAATATATTTTACAAAGCAATAGCACTCTGACACACATCTATACACTGTTATATGCCACAGAAACCTAATATAAATAGAAAAAAATAGTGCATATAGAAACTTTGGAACAGAAAAAAAAAAAAAAAAAAAAAATCAACTGTCCACTACAGATGGTGCCCATTCATCTTCTTCAGATGTCTGGCTGCCAAGTACTTGCCAAAAATAAAGTTACTAGATAGTATGGGGCACAAATGTTGGTGCTGCACGTACAAGATCACTTATTCACCACAAATAATGCAGTTTGGACTTTCAAGGATACCAAACTTAAAAACATGTTTGGCAAACAAGCTCTCAAAATACATTGAGACATGATGTTATTTATGTTTATTATCTGGATACAAACAGTCAGCCATACAAAGTTCAGAGTCTGAAATATTTTTAGATTATATCTCGTCAATCCTTCCACAATAAAAAGAACAAAGTCAAATTTCTTTAGTTAGTTAATTTTTTTCTGCCAAAGGATTAAAATGCAGGCATAAAATACCAGGCACATACAGATGAAAATTTTGGAGAGGGCCCAAAATGTGGAAAAGGTAGAGTTTCTTACAAACAAAGTTCAGTTACTAGCATCTAATTTTAAAAAATGCATATCATGCACCCAAACACTGCTTACATCTCTAAGATACATTTGACCACACATTTTGTCAATAACTGCTATAGTAAAATCATTTATCAAGCTAAATGTAATGGTCTTTTATGGCCTGAAATTTAGACAATCTCAGGTTTCAACTTGCGAATAAGCAGATTTCTGGCTTTCTACTGTATTTTTTACAGGCCTTAAAATTTTTTGACTAAGTGTATACAAGATTGAGTGTGGGTGGTTAATTGCCATTAGAGCTTGGCCACTGCCATCTTAGAAAAAAAAAATCATAAGTTTTGAACTGGTTTGCAATTGACAGAAAAGGGCTATTTAAACTATAGACATGCTCAAAGAGAAAGTTTTTATACAATTACAAAAAATTTATATAATTCAAATGATGTCCACAACTGAAAAAAGAAATTAATGCTATAGCTAACAAAACACTTATGAAGTTTTTAATTATCATGGATAATTAGAAGCTTAATTTTACCACTGGTATGAATTCAGCATAAGAATTTTCATATCTGACACTGCAAAGCAACTAGACATTTTCAACATCATAAGAAATAATTCTAAATTCATGTACTAGGGATCAGATAACATAACTTAAAAAATAAAAAATATGTAATTGTACACACATAAGTTCTTATAATTTCAGGGATTGTGCTGACACTATAATGTATACTTTACATATTTTTCTAAACGGATATACTTCCTTATGTTTGTGAAATCACAGAGTTCTAAAGATCTGCTTTTTTAACGCTTTAGATGTACTTGTGAATCAACATTATTTCTCTGTGTTAAACTTATAAATGTTTTCAGTATTTTTTAATGCTTTTTAAATAGAACTCCAAAAAATTCAGTAATTGACTCCATTTATGTAGTCTGAGAAGTCCCTGAACTCACACATTAGAAGCCAGCAGAATCCTTGAATACGAACAAAAATTTAAAAATATGCATCTATTTAAATTTTCATCCTTTAAACAAGCTTGAGTTCGATATTTAATGTTGATGAGAAATTATAAATATTAAAAGAAATCACTAAATAGTCATTACTTACAGAACATAATTTTTATTAGAATATGTTTGAATATTTTTCCAGGTTTCACAAAATTAAAAGCTTATTTCATATTTTGTATGATGGAAATGCCCAAAAAGTAGTACTTTGAGATGTTAGTTGTGAAAGCAAATACACACCACCACAATTAAAGTTATTGATTTGCCTTAGTTTATATATATATAATGTTCCATAAAAACTCCGCTAAAATTCAGGACAGCTAGTATATGATGTAACACATATAATAATATAGCTAGCAAATTATTACTAAAGATACTTAATTCTATGCATGATTTACACATAAAATCTAATGCTTCTTCTATATCTATAGGTAAAAGCTATGAACTAAAAAATAAGATTAAAGATTTGCAAAATGTGAATAGAATATCAACTTATGACTTCAAAGACCTATTCAATAGCATACAATTAGAAGATTTGTACAGTTATATTAAATTTATTTATTATTAGTGTAAGTAATATTAACTTGCCTTCTAATATTGATACTAATTACAGTGGAACCCCGATCTATCGTTCCCGCATTCATCGTTTTCCTGTATTGATCGTTTATTGCTATGGTCCCTGCACAAATTGTATTTACATAATGTTAAAGAAACACGCATTTATCGTTCGTCAAAAAGTGACTTTCCCGCGTTCATCATTGTAAAATTTTTCAGCTGACCAAAATGAATTGGAAGATTAAGTGTATCCATATGGCATACAAACTTTAATTGCTTCTTGGTATGATTTCTTGGTTTGATGATAATCAGATGAACAGTGGTGGCATGTAGCAGAGGGTATGGATACTGTGAAATTTAATGATTATATTTCCATTAATCAAGACGTTGCGGCATGCGGTATCCTAAACATGGAAGAAATGCGTGATCATGCAAAAAAAATGAAAATAATGGCGACGCAGAGGATATTATTCATGCCGATGAGGCTGAGCCACACTAGTACGAAGCATCTCTGAAGAAATAACGGTATTTGAAACTTTATAGACTTTTTTATACAAACATGTAATCGCAGAAAGGGACCAGAAAAGTATTGTAAATTTTGAAGATTTTATGTTTAACTTAAAAAATGCTGAAAAACTTAACATAAAATTACTGATTTTTAAAAATAAATATCACTTATAATTTTCATCTTCGATTTATTTGTTTTACAATTTTTTAAAAATTAGTACTTGGTGTACAGTCGTTGCGTGTATGTATAAGCATTGTTTTCTTCGTATTTTGACTTTAACCCGCATTTGTCGTTTTCCTGCATTCATCGTTTTTTTTTTCTACCCTCCCCATGAAAAACGATGGATCGAGGTTCTACTGTATTTCCAAAATTTGTTAAAGTTCATAGTTTATAATAATTATATTCTGTATAACAAATTATACAAGCAAATTTTAGGACTACTGCAGGATGCTTCTAACTCTAGTTACTTAGCAGACTTACATGTATATAATTATGAAAAAAATTACAATAATCAATCTCAATAATATATAGGTACATAGATGACATAATTGCAATAGCTACAGACAATAATTATAATGATTCTGACAATTTACCAACAGCTTATCATTCAGCCCTAGAATTAATGAAAAATCCTAGTGATAATAGATTAATTTTCTAGATTTACAAATTAAAATTAATGATAAGAGTCTATCATTCAATATATATAATAAAAGAGATGATTTTAATTTTTATGCTAATGCATTTACTCATTTCACTTCATGTATTCACATACCTGTTTTTAGGAATATAATCACTAATCATTAATATAGAATTGTCTTTGTATCAATAGTTTTAAGGCTAATAACTTAACATACCTATATAAAATAGCTCTTAAATATAAATATCCTGTTAGATTTTTAAAATCAATAATATATTATCCTGCATGTACTAAGTAATTCTGTATATCTAAATTAGATTTTTGGATGGGGAGGACGGGGATGGATGATGGTTCATTATATTTAAATATATATATATATAAATGTACAAAAATTCCATAAAATATACATCTATACATTTTATTAAAAAAACAAACTAATATTTAAAAAAAAAATAATAATAAAAATTGGTGGAATTGTTAAATACTGGTACTCTTTTCTTATTGGGATTTTTTTTTAAAACTTTTTTCTTTAGTGATCCAGATATAAGCCTATCTAAGTGCATAATTAAAAATATATTATCGAGTAGTATACACACCATGATTATTACATATCCATATTATTAATTTTTATTCTCATTTTAAATTTAATATTCCTTAAGTACTCTTTAGCTATTTAAGCCTGTACTTTGTTGATCATTGGTTTGCTATGCTAGACTTTTTTTGTATTTTGCACTTCTTTCCCTTTCCTTCCCCCATTTACTGTATTTGTCATGTTTTCACTCTATTTAACTACATGCTTCTGGCTACAATATCTTCTGTTTTTTTTCTTTTTCACTCTTTTTTACTCCTTGGTTCTTGCTGCTTATTTTTGTCATCCAATTTTTTATGTTAGCATCACCTTTTTTTCGATTTCTAGTATTGGCATCATCTCTGAGCTTATTCCTCCTTGTCAGGTTCTTCATCATGTGTATTATTTCTTCATTAGCTATGGCCATGCCCCTAGGTTACTATTATGACTCTCATGTAACCTACAGAAAACTAGCTATTTTGTTAGTCCTTGAAATCGAAATATGAATGCAGTGGAACTTGATAATGGAGCATTCTATTTCAATTCTCCATTCCAATTTCAACATCTTTGATTTGTTTGTGTTCTTGTAGTTAGGCTTAGTCTCACAAATTCTCACTTGGTATATAAATCCTACCTTTTTTAACTTTGATAGCTCTGTTTTCTTACAAAATTTATGGCCTATCTTTCCATTTTTATTCTTGGTTCTGGTTCTTTTCTTTTTTTAATTTACATGCTTATTTTGTTCACTTGCTCGAAGAATTATTAGAATAGCCACACTACGTAAGTTTTGCTGTTTTATACTATATACAGGGTGTGTCCTGAAAGTAATGTAAGTAAGTCAATTAAAAATCTTGTAATAATAGGCTCCTTCAGTGTCAATACATCGGATCCAGTGAGTCTTCCAGCTTTCGCATGCATTGCAGTAGGCCCCCCTCCAGGGGCCTGGGTGCCGCAGTACAAGCTCTTTTGATTCCATCTACTGTTGCTTGCCTTTCATGGGTGTTTTGAGGCATGGAATCAAAAAGAAGTTGGGAGAGCTAGGTCTGGGCTGTATGGGGACTGGGGAATTGTTGGCACCCCTGCTTCAACCAGGTAGACGGAGACAATAAAGACAGTGTGGGCTGGAGCATTGTTGTGGTACAACCTCCAGTTGTCTGCGATGTCTGGCCAGACTAAATGAACACTTAATCATTGCTCTGAGTTCAACAGTTCCCTCACTTGTGTCACATTGTCGGCTGTTGGTTGTCCGGCACGGTCCTCATTGTCGACCTCTTCCTGGCCTTTCAAAAAGGCCTTGTGCCACCGAAACACTTGCCGATCTGACAGGGCATTTTCTTTGTAAACTGACTTGATCATAGAAAAAGTCTCCGTCACGGTCTTTCCAAGTTTCATGCAAAACTTGATTGCAACTTTTTGTTCTAACAAGCGCTGCATTTTTACTTGTACAAGGTCACAAAACAATTCTCACAGATAGGCTCTTCCACACTCTCTAGATGCTCAGAGCACACTGAGCGGCGGGGCAGTGTTTAGCTGACGTCACCCACTACCAGTTTTAACCAGTTCAATTGCACTCATACATGCAGTGGTGTCACAATAAAGTCACTGACATTACTTTCAGCACACACCTTGTATATATATATATATAAACAGTCTAACCTCTATTTAAAAAAGTCCCTAAATCCCAGAAAAAAGTTCGCTATATGGAAAATTTGCTAAATAGAGATTCACCTTTTAAATGCTTTAAACAGCACACAACTGACTTTAAATTTATAAACACCACTAAATATTATTGAAAAAAGTAGTTATTCACACTTTTTAAAAATAAGTAATTTTTTTTTTTTTTTTAAACTTACCAAAAAGAAATCTGCAAGGAGAAACAAAAAGGGTAAGAAAAACTCCAAAATTATTCTGCATTTTTGGTTTTAAGTAAATCATTTTACGATAGAATTAATGAATTTTAATGTAATTCTCATATTCATTATAATCAGGGCTGCCAACTACTACACATTTGGCGTAGTAACTACGCATTGTTTACTTTTTCTACGCTCTACGCAACGCATGTTGAGAACTACGCTTTTTTCCTTCTTTTTCAAGGTAAAGAAATCTACAGCCAAAAATGTACCATCTTATATAAATTTGGTATTTTTTTATATTTCAATATCCCTAACTTATTTTATGTTTTGTACGTGGATAGAAAGATATCTGCGCACCCCTGCCAAGTAATCGACTTGACGTTGGCGCAAGTTAGCTGGCCGTAAGATTTTTCGACTCCTTGGCTCTCTCCCCAGCCACGGAAACGTTCGCTAACGGATCTTGGCCAATCGGATGACTCTGCTCAGACGGCTTTCTTGACGTCAACGAAGGGCGCGTTCGAGAATTCATCGGTTGTGCACCGGCAACACTGGTGCACGACCAGAGCGTCCGAAAAGGCGGAGCGTTGGGCGGAGCTCTGGAATTAACCGCGTTCGAAAATGTTTTGGTCATGTAGCGGTTGTCTGCTCAACGTGACCAGAGCACAACCAGAATGACCCTGCTAGCGAGGTGGGTTATTCCGGTTATTAGCGTAGTGTTGCCAATGTTTATTTTTGTTTTCTTGGCTTGGAATTGGATGTGTTGAGGATGACCGAAACCGGTTGACAACCGTGACGTCACTTGCACCGGTGCATAACCAACCGGTGAATTCTCGAACGGGCCCGAAAGCTACCGTTCCTACCATGTTGGGCTTGGGCAACAGAAATACGCACAATACGCAAAGGGTGCGCACATCATCTATTTTCCTTGGTCGTGCGTGCGCTGAAACTTTTCGGTTCCCTCTCTACTTTGTGCTGTAGGGAAATAAATATGAATTGCGCGCGAACGGATTGAACTATCATTGCGAACTAAGTCGCGTGCTTTGGCGTTCTTTAGACGTATAGTTTATTTATCCGTTGCTGTTATCATTTTGGTTTAGTATACCGCGTGCACGTGCTACTTTATAGGACTCCGTGGTTTATCGCTATGTTAAAATAACGGAATTAACGTTTGCAGTTGAGTAGTGCAGTAACGTATCAGTTGAGGCGAAAAAAAAAAGATTGCGGGCCAAAAGGGCTAAGCTTCAATATACATCCTACTTTTTTTTGGCTCCAAAATTAGCGATAAATATATTTGACGTTTTTCTGGAAATGCGAATAAATTCTGCACTACATTCCGTTTTTATTCTTTTTCACAACATTTTCTTAACATTTTTTTAATTCTTTTTGTTGTTATTTTTTAGTTTTTCGATAATTTTTATCGTTAAGATGAAACGCTGGGTTGAGGGTTGCGGAGCCTCCCCCCCCCCCCCCCCACACACACACATAAAAATCAATTGTTAGTTAATATTTTTTAAATTTGTGTTGTTTAGATTCTTTACCCTAAATTCTTATAACAAATATTCAAATTTTAGCAGTGTATTCAGTTGGAAAACACGTTTGAAAATGCTCACAGCTACTTTGTTTCTTTGGCGCCGTCAAAAACGGCATTTTTGGCACCAAAAATCAAGGTAGGATGTATTTTGAATGTGGGCCAATTAGCAATTGATAATGTAGAAAATGAATCTGTTTGTAGCATTTGTGCTGTTAATTAATAAGTATCATATTTTTATTTTCTCAATGTAACTTTTTTTTAGTTAGTTTTTAAGGGCAATAATGCAATAACTTCAGGGTGTTTAGTGTAGGTGATACAAAATATCATGGTCCCAAGGCGCATCTAGTATAACAAAAGCGCGCAACTACACATGAAACATTGAAAACTACACATTTTTATTCTTTGTACTACACATAAAGGTTGAAAGAGGTTGGCAGCCCTGATTATTATAAGTAAATTAAGAATACATTACCATTATGTGGTACTGTCGGACATAACTAAATTTAAGCACTCGCGATGCTTAATTGCTGAAAAAATGTTAATTTTGTTTGTTTTTAACAGTGATTTTACTACTCTTAGTGAGTTAAGATACCTGGTGAAATCAGTTCAAGGTCACTGATAAAAATGAAATGCAATGAAAGAACAAAATAAGTTTGTAATATTCAGAAATATTTAGAGAAACAGTGAAAAAAAAAGTTAAACCTCAAGAAAAATTTTGTTAAATAGAGAATGAATTTTGCTATTTGGAGGGTTTTTTTTTTTTTTTTTTTTTTTCAAAGAAATTTGCAAAATGTTCTTGGTTCCCAGGAAAAAAGTGCAAAATAGAGGTTCATTAAACAGAGGGCCATGTGTATCTAATTTCAAATAGCATTTAATTATCAGTGATGAGATTGGCAAAAGAGCAAAAAAGCTGAAATCATACAAGAGCAAAAATTTCTATATGTGATATTTATATCTAATTAATGAGAAAGAAGTTTTAAGAGAAGAAAAACATTGGAACATGCTAGAAGATAAAAATATCACACAGTAAACTAATAACTAAATCAGGAATTCCCAGAAAAAAAGAGAATTTTCAGAGAAAAAAGACAAAGAAGTGATTTACTCTTTATTGACAAAAAAAGCTTAAATCAGCTAAAAAGCTGAAGAATCTCATCCCTGAATTTTGCATGAATGTTTTTTCATGCAACTTCAGGTACACTGATAATTCTCATTTAGCATGCTTAAAGCTTAGCACAACTTAAATACATTATTTGTGATTGTCTCTAATGCTTCATATAAATAAAAGTTTGCTTTAACAATTAAATATGAAACATTTGAATTTTTTAATGAAATTATTGCTTTTGTATTCCATTTTAATTCTAAAGATGGAACACAGCTGCATTTATCCAAGTATTAAAAACCTTTTGAATAACCAATGAGATTTTCTATAAACAGAACAGAAAAACTACAATTGCAATTGATTCTATTCAAAATTAACTTTTGAAAAAGCACAAAATTCACAAGGTGAATATTTTTTTTTCAAAGTGAAAGGAGAATAAAAGTGTTCAGAAATACAAAATATTATACCATATATAATGAAACTACAGAAAATTCTGATAAATATATAACAGGAAATATTAAAACTATTTTTTTAAATCCACACAACTATGTAGAAGAGGAAAGTACATACAAATGCTAGATTAATTAACTTATCTAAACAAATATGCTAACCTACAGAAAATTATGTTTTAAAGAATTACAACATGAAGTTCTTTACTACTTAAAGTGTTGATGTTTGATTTCCTACTTTACATTGCTAAATATGGTAAATATTATTTCTGCAAAAGCAAATCAAATTAATATCACATTAATATAAATATGGATGAGTATGTAAAATGTCAGTTATAATAAAATATTTCAATACAGATTAAAAAAAATTTTTTTTTTTCTAACTTTCTGTAACAAAATGAAAATATATATGACAAATAATGACTGAAGAACAATGTAAAGAAATGTACATAAAATAATACTCTGAATTACTTTATGTAATTTACAAGCATCTGTACTTCAAATAGACCAAGACTAAAAAGAAAGGGGTTAAATATAAATTAAGTACAATGTCCCCCAAAATAAAAAATTACAGAGTAACAATATTATAAAGAATAACCTATAACTTTTCAACAACAAAAATATTTTTTAAGACTAGATTTTAAATTCAATATACATTTCATAACAAGGCATACAATACTGAACTGACAGATGTAGGAATGCTTTATAAATTGATTTATTAATCAATAGACTTTGACTTATGCTTAACATACAACATGTATTCTCCACACCCACACAGAACATTATTCTGGAAAGTTCTTAGAACACTACTTCTTAATGACTAATGATAGAGGTAGGACTAATAGAATAAATATTCCAAATATTAAAAAGTAGTTTGAAACAATGGAGTTAAAAATCTTTTAAATAAAAGATTATAAAAAAGAATCTTTTAGTGATTCAATAGTCTTATAAGTTACTGCATGTAAAATATCCACTATTTACATAAGATTACATCTCATTAAACTGAAATATTCTATAGGACGACTGAAACAATGTTTAAACTTAGTCTTATCTTTTGCATAAACAGCTTATAGGGATATTTGAAAATTTAAAATTATAGCTACCAGAACCTCTGCTGATAATGTTGATTCAAAGAACTAAAAAAGGACAAGAAAATTTGTTTAGAAAATTTTTGAAATAGGCAGAAAAAGATGCGAGTATTTTAGAGTTCACCATATAAAATTTAGGAAAGCTCATCATGAAATGAAATAGTTTTTTGATAAAACTTAAGAATTTGAAGCATTAAAACAGAATAATGAAATTTAAGAAACCTGAACCATATATGTCAAATGATCTTTGTCAGAATTTAGGCTAAGAAACAACAGCTTTTCACTTGATTTTTTTTTTTCTTTTTCACACATATAAAAATGGTCATCTAAAATTGAAATGAGAACATCTTTAACTGCTTTATAATGCAAATGAGGAACTAGTAAACAAATAGATAATATTCTCTCTCTCTGTAGTTTATTTATAATTAAACGGGTAATTTTTAATGAATAACCTATTACAAATTTGAAAGAATAAAAGGAACATTTTTGAAAAGTGTGACAGAGAAAACAAAAATACATGTAACACTTCAAAATTGAAATAGTAACAAGCAGGGAAGGGAGTGGCCACTCAGTACCAAATCCTCTGCTGCAACAGTAGGTGAACTAATTCAATTGGGACAAAGGATTTTCCCATAATTGCATGATCTATATAAGAGGAATGAAAAAGAATGAATTAAGAAAGGCTGGGGTTATACACAATTAGAGATGTAACGAATAGTGATTTGGGCAAATAGTCAAATATTCGGCACATAGTTTAGGCCAAAATTAAATATCCGATGACTGGATATTAAATTTTTTTTTATTTCATTTTAATTGTAAATAAAATGTACCTTTTCAAATTCGTATTTAAATACTATATAAAGATTAATTAAAATTCATTTTATATTATTTGCAGGTACATAAAAACGAACAACAGTATAGTATCTGTAAAACAAAAAAATCTTTGTCATGAAAAAATATCTTTTACAAAGTTAAACACTAATAGCACCCAGTGTTTTCACTAGAGCGCGAGAATCTCGCATGTTTTTTTCTTTTTCTCACATTAAAAAATTATTACTGCAAGAAGTTCGCGCACCCTACAAATCGGTTTCTCAAAGAAAAAAAAAAAAAAATAATGAAGAACACAGAGTGTAAAAGTGGATTCTCAAGAACTATAAAGTCTATGAAAGGAAAAAAAGAAGGGGCCTAGGGGTTCCTGGGAACATTTTGATCCTGGGGGGATCTTAAACTGGGTCAGTTTTATTGCAAGTAACTGCGCTTGATTTAGACTTAGAGGTCGAGTTCCACTCAAAAAAAAAAAAAAAAAAAAACTAAAAATCGTAAATACCTTAATTTTGGGTATTTACCCAACACAGGAATGAATACCCTACCCACTGGATATTTACCCAACCCAAATCTATTAGTGAAAAATTCTCACCCATTTTATAAAAATCTCTCTCAGTTTGCGGGAAAAGGTGAGAAATTCTCACTCATCTTTTTTCTTCAATGAAAACCCTAGCACCCTAATTAGATTTTGAGGTATTCATAATTTAATAAATATGCTATGGTAAATGTGATCAATCTGGTAACTATACATAATCACATCATGCTTTAAGTTTTACAGCCTCTGGGCAAACATATGTAGCAGCTTTTCAAAATTATGTTTGTAATTGAGGATCTGAAAAGATTCCTCCTACCCATAAAGAAGGTAGAAAACCAAGTCAAGTAGTGTCATCAAGTAGAAAAGTCTGCATTTCTGTAATATTAAATACATTAGATTATGTTTCATTCAGCTTAAAATTCAATGACTTTAGACATATATTTTTCATATTAATAAGATAAATATGATATCTTATAATATGAAATTAACATAATGAAGTATAACTAGCAATATTATTTTAAATGCACTTAAAAATACATATTAAAAATATTTCTTTCTCTTGTTCCAAAATTATTCAGCTGAATATTTAGCAATATTTGGCTACAACTATTTGGCTGAATATATATTCAGTATTCCAAATACCAAATAGTGACTGAATATTCGTCACATCCCACTACACAATTACATAATACATTAGGGTTAAATTATTAAAAAGCATTAGGTTCTAAAGTACTTCAAGTTAAAAACATATTTTATAAAACCTAGATTTGTGACGTCTGCATGTTTTAAACAATATAAATTGTAGGTGCATTGCAGTGAAAACTGGAATTAAGTGAACAGAATTCTATGTCACAAACACCTTGGAGGGTTAATCTAGGCTTTATGGTATATGTTTTTAACTTGAAGTACATTAGGCTAACTTGAATACTTAAGTTGAACTTCAATAAATTACCTTAATACTTAGGCTCAGAGGTAGAAATTAGACAATTCAGTCACAGGTATAAAAGACCAGTGACTCCATGACTTCCCTAGTCTGTAACATTTATCACTGGTCTGTATACACGATTTAAAAAAAAAAATGCAAAACAAAAGAAATTTCACGAGCAATATAAATTGAATTCTGTTAGGAGCTGAATTTACAAGTATAAATGCCTATTATAAAGATATTAAATAGATCAAATTAGATTACATGTATTGTGGGTCTAAAAGAATAAAAATTCCCAGAGAAAAATGTAAATAAAAAGTTAATAGTTCGATAAACTAACAAATTTAGTATTCTATTGGTCCGCTATATATTTTTGTGGTCTTGGACCAGAGGATGTCAAAGACAACAAGGATGTCACTGTTAATTTCGAGAACTGTTCAAGTTTATAAGTCTTAACTGAAATTTTTGGGTCATTTTTTTAATAAGTTGAGAAAATGAAGAATGCACTGCAGATTTTACACATTTAGTGATAAAATAATGCATTCAATTGCATTAAATATACAATTACAGAAGCTTATTTTCTATAGCAGGTTCGATAACTACTATTTCTCTTGAAGAAATTACAATTGATTCACAGAAATATGAAAACTGTACAAATGATTGATGTAAACTAGGAGAAAAGAAAAGCAGGTTCATAAATAATGATCTTAAAAATAAAACATCTTGGGATCTTAATGACTTTTATGAAATTTAAATGAATCCAATTATAACAAAGTGAAGTAAAAAAGCAAAGACAAATTTAGGTTCACCATCAGCATTGACATGACAGAACTTTGTGGGCCCTGGTCTTCTTTAGAAGTTATACTTCCTTCCTAGAAATTGATCTTTAGTTTTTAATTTTTAGCATGACAAAATCATTGCTCATACAGCCCCTTTATCTTTAGGTCTTCCCCAAGATCTTCCAAGAAAAAAAAAATGTGTTCAAGACTTTTAGAGCTGTTCTCTCTACATTTATTCTCAGGTGATCTGCCCATCTCTTTCACTTAATTTTATTGATTTACCATCATCTTTACAGATTTTGTGGTATTAAAAACTTTTTTCTCATGCATCATTTTCTAAAACAGTGCCAAAAGTAGTTTAGAATCTTTTAAAGATCATCAAGGTTCTTTCCTCTTTTGTTGCCAAAGGTTGTGTCTTTGGCGCACAGGTTAAGAGCAGGTGGCAATGCAGAGGTACCTGAGCTATCCAATGTTTGGGGGTATAGTCAGATGCTCCTGATGCAAGGTGTTTTTGGATGCCTGTCTCGAGGTTGGGGATTGGATGCAGGGCTAACAATTCTACAGACACCAAAACAAAACAAAACAAAATATTCTGTTGTAGAGTCTAAAGAAATAAATACCCAGATAACTTAAGGTTATTCATCAAAAATCTAGGATGATATTGAGTGTATATATTCTGAAATACATACACTTATAATCATATACACAGGCATTTCTCAGTTTGTTATTTACAGTTACAATTCTTTAAATAAGAATATTTTGCATAGTACACTACTATAAAGAAATTATAAAACATCAATTTTATTGAATATTATTAATAGAAACTATATCATCATACTTTGCTGTTTTTAAAAACAATTATTTCACATGATGGATTTTAACAAAGTAATGTGTTAACACTTAAAGAGTTTGTCTGTTGCATAAAATCTTGATCACAAGGTTTTTTCTCTTTCATTTAAATGCATGTGAAAATACACCCAAGAACATTTGTGTCTACAATTTACACCTCTATCACTAGTAATCAAGAAAATAGAATTCATAGATACACATCATATGTAATACATTTTTATAGGGTAACTATACAAATACATATATATCTATGTGAGAGAGCAAGGATTGTATGGGTGAAAGAACAGAAACATACCATAGTACAGACTTGCACTAAAACATCATAAATGAAAGGGGAAAAAAATCCACGATAAATAATAATAATAATCTTTGGCAGTGAGCTACTAATATTAATGAAATAATAAAGCCAATAAATTACAATTAATCTAAGTGGGTAAAATCTTCACTTTTCATAACTTTACGAGACATTTGTGCTTTGCACATACTGCAGAGCTGTTGAACTCTAAGGGCAGCCATTGCTACATACTTCTCTCCGGTCCATACAACAGTTCCTAAAGCTTGCAAAACAAGCAAACTCAATTTGGTATATAGCTTTCCAATGATTAAGATTAGAGCAGCTTGGTGAAGTATAGCAAATAAACGATAATTAGGTCCATAAAAAGGATCTGATACGGCTGGGCAAACCATATTATTTAAATTGACTTGAGTCATCTAAAAAGGAATTAAAAAATATTAAGTAACAAACCGATGCAGTACTTTCATAGAGAAATATCAAGGTAATTATGTGAAACCTTCATTTAACAATACGCCACAGACCTAAAAGCAGGCATGAAAACATGAAACAGCTAAAAAGATTGAACTTTGCGGCAGATCATACAGAACAAATAAATTATTATGCATTTAACACATTACCTGTTATTCTTTTATATGTATTTATTATTAAATTAACTAATATTCATTATATCACTGTATTCAGTATAGCTACATTCATTAATTTAAATACTAAATCTCAAATGCATTAGTGATGTGTAAGACTGAATTCAGTATGAAGACTGAAAACTTTCATACCTGCACAAAGGATATTGTTATAAAGTTTATTGCTGTAAACTGATTGGTTGAATAAAGATTTTTAAAAAGTTATTTTGATATACATTCTCTAAAAGTGTTTATTTACACTTCTTTAATTTGATGTCTTAACCTTCTCATCACTAAATTATGAAAAATCAGAAAAAAAAAAAAAAAAAAAAAAAATCTGTCTAGCATTTAATGCATCTAAAATAGTATTATAAATCGTTCAAAAAGTTTTTTTCCCCTAATGTCGCTCTTTCTAATTTTAATTTCTGCCTTTTCTAAGCATTTTGTTATGCTAAAATTAATTTAAAAAGATGCACATATCATGTAAAGGTTAAAGGAAAAGAAAAAAAGCTATGCTTACTAGTATTGGTCTCAATGGGGAAAAAAAAAAAAAAAAAAAAATACAAAATCTAATTTTTTTTTCTCTCTAAATATTGCTGTTTGAAGTAGGAGCATCATAGCAGGGTGACAAGAGGGTTAAGATGGGGCTGCCTTCCCAATCATGATTGTGATGTGGGCAATACAAAACCCATCAAAAGTCTACCTAAGTCCATGCTATGTATGCATCATTACATAGTGTGCATCACACTAACATGACATAAATAAGTTTGTTCACATAAAGTGGCTGATGTTGACTATCAACCAAGAGGAAAAGATGTCTTCCTTGTTAATTTTTATTTGTTATTAATAATCACTTTTTCTTTATAAACTGGAACAATTCTTGCTGTAGATAGATTCAAAACACATTGAGTGAATAGAAATCCCACCCCCCACCCCCCCAAAAAAAGAAAAAAGTTACCAACATAGTTGTTACACACAGGTCTCACTGCATATCAGTAGATAGCAACATTTTAAATTTGAAAGAAGATTTCCCAATATTGTGTTGTTTTTTGTTATTGTTTTGTTTTGTTTAAATAAACCTAAGCTGTGACATTTTACTCTAACTAATTTACCATCCAAATTTTAAAATGTTCTGAAATTTAGTAAATGAAGCTGATTGATTCATCCGAGATCCCATGCTGTCCGTCACCCGGCCTGCAAAAATGGCACACCGATGACCAACAGCGAGATTCATCTGAGATATCCCTGGTACTTCTAAATCCCGGCATAAAAGACTGGTGAGATCTTTACCATCTTTTGTACTCTGCTATGTGCTCTGAAACTCTTTTTTTTCTCTTAATGTTGTACAATATTTTTTGAGTAACGGAAATTCTAAAAAATTCTTTTTTTTGTTTGACATAATTTGTTTGTGAATCATTTGGAGCCACAAAATCAATGTACCAGTTTAGAAGTGAAATTTTTGTCATGGTTAAAGTGCTGTAATTGGGATTTTTTTTGTTAACTCAAGTAGTAGAAAATTTTCTGTTCCCTTTTTTTGTATTTTTTTCTTATTCTGTGTTATTTCCTTTTTTGAATGGGAATGCTATTATTTGCAAAAATTTTTCCCCCTTTTTGGGGGAACGGGTATCACAAATGGGTTCAGGGAAGTATTAAATTTTTTGAGACTAGTTATCTTTCTTTTTGGCTTCTGAGTCTTTGTGAAAGTTACTAAAGCTATGCAATTTACGTCTTGTTTAAAAGTTCTGTTTTCTTTTCTTAATTTTTTCTTTGGCAAAGTATGGGAGGCACATCTATGTCATAAGTAAAATTTTCTAACTACTCATTCATACTGAAATGTTATGGGTACCCTTTTTTTCTTTGCTGTTTTTATAAATGTGCTAACATTCAGTTATGTTAATCTTCTTTGAATGTGCTAGAAGATTCTTGAAGTGTGCCTTGTTTAATAAAAACAAATGTTTTTTATTTGTTATGGTTATGTTCTCACTAGGTCGAAAAACACAACACAAATTCCTTTTTTCAGGCATTTCTTTTCAGAATTGCAGCTTTTCTAAAGATTTCGGCTATGGTGGGAGTCAAACACCACAAATGGTGCCGTGACCTATCCTTGCCAATCCTGTGTGTGTGTTGAAATTTAGCACTTAAAAATAAATCTTTTTTTTTTTTTGGTATGCATTGAAATATTTTTCCCTATGAATTACTTCTTGTCGGGCAATCGGGTCCTGGTGAACTGTTAGTTTGAAATTCCTCTTACTACGAATAGAGCGTTAACATTTTTTTTTTTTTTTTGGGGGGGGGGGGGGTGCTTCAATTCTTGAGTATTTTTTCTTTCCACTTGTGTTAAGATGGCTTCAGATGAAGGTGCTGCAGCGGCAGCATTGCATCTCTCGCCTTTATCAGCATGATACCGATGCTGACAGGAAGAAATTGTAAGTCATTTTTTAACTACACTGGCTTCAAAAAGTTTAGGAACAACATGCTTTTTGAAGCTCACAATAAAAAAATGACACTAACAATCAAATTTTTAGTTTATATAAATGATAAAAATGAACTTTATGCAAATTCATGCAAAAATGATAGCTACCACTTTTTTTTTTAATAGAAAAGAACAGGCATATATGGGTGAGAGAAAAATATGCAAATATCAGGCTTCCGTAATTACACGTGTAACTTTTGTTGATTTACAACTTTTGTTAGCAGATTCATTGACAATAGGCAGTAGGGATGTCCGCAATGTCTGAGAGAAGCGGTTTGCCCTATTCATTACGGTGGTGGGCGGTCAGATGGATGGAAATGGGGTTGTCACAGGCTGATGCTGCTAGGAGTCAATCTGTCTCGCAGTGTGATCCACCGTCTCTGGAATCAATATCAAACCGAAGCTTCTGTGTTCAGAAGACATGTTCCAGGACGATCACGAGCTACAACACCTGCAGAAGACTGCTTTATAGCTCTTTCGGCCCGAAGAAGAAGTATTTCTGTGCTGCAACTTGTTGCAGACCACTCTGTAGCATCAAAGAGAAGAATTGCCGCTGGTACGATACGAATGTGTCTTCACAATGGAGGTCTCTGTGCAAGATGACCAGTTGTGTGTGTCCCCCTCAATGGACAACAGAGTGGGGGTCAACTTATCTTGATCAAAAGAGCACGTTTCCTGGACCAGACATTGACGGGCTTCTGTACTCTTTACAGACGAGTCCAGATTTACACCGGAGAGCTGACGTCTGTTGATCAGGAGGGAACAAAGCATCAGATACCATCAATCCAAATCTGTAAAGGCACAATTACCGAGGTGACAGAATATTGGTTTGGGCAGGGCTCTCACTCTGTGGTCGCACTGACCTGCATGTGTTCCAGGGAAGAACTCTGACTGGTGTGAGATATCGGGATGAGATCCTAGATCCATATGCTCACCCATATGCCAGTGCAATTGGCAATGATTCCATTCTGATGGATGATAATGCCCAACCTCATCGAGCTGTGCTTGTTGAGGATTATCTTGCGAGTCAAGGTTTGGAGCGAATGGAATGGCCAGCTCAATCTCCAGACCTTAATCCGATAGAACATGTTTGGGACTACCTTGGCAGACAAATGGCTGCTTCAAGTCCTCCTCCAAGATCGTTGCATAAGCTGGAACAAGGACTAATCCGTGCATGGTCTTTGCTCCCTATTGAGGTGTCCAACAACTTAAGCAGTTAGGGGTGGACACATTATTTATTAGAACTCATTTTTGTAATGTTTCCACCACATGTTTCCACAAAAAGTTTTGATAAATTATTTCCTCCAAAAGTGGACTATCCTATGGAGATGTACGGTGGAAGGCGGTGATCGTAAGGAGACGATGGTAGGTATGTGGTATGTAGATCGTTGTCACATTTGGTATGAACAATCGTGAAGAGCATTGCGTCACTGTATTAAAAATAAAAGAAAGTGTCGACATTCATATTGCGTATTAAAGATATACGTCAGCAAAGTGTAGCACTGTAAAAAGAAAATTTCAGTTAAAGCAACACGACATTCATTTTTTTTTGAACGCCAGCAAACTAAATCCGATTTCGAGAATGCTGGGAATCATCACAGATAGCGGTACATCAAAGGAGGTTCACAAAAGAAAAGAAGGAGGTGGTCAACTAATTGTTGACCCATAATATTGTTACGGGAAGGCATCCGTCTTCCTAGCGCTCGTCGTTTCATTTTTCTTTTTGAGGAGAGCACGCAGAAAACTGGAACACAAAGCACAAACTTTGCGAACAAAAATCAGTAAGTCGACCATAAATAATTGGCAAGACTCATCTCCATTTTAGTCATATCTCTTTATTTTTACACCATCTGAAGATCAACATTTAAACTCTATAATACACCTTCAAATAAAAAGGAAAACTGGGGAAGCATTCTTCTAAAAATTATTATGGCGAGCATGGCATTTCGTGCCTACGTTCCGGTGGCGAGGTTCCCCACTTAAAAATGAGGACCTCACCACTCAAGTACCAACTCCGCAACTCTAAAAAAATGACCGTTAGACCTACTGCTATAGAAAAAGGGAGCTCGATTTTTCTGGAACAATTTTAGCAGGTGTTTTTCGAGCAATATGCTTCTTGCACAGCAGAGGAAAACCGCAAACACATCTGTTTCAGCGGAGCAGAGAAAACATACGCGAGCGAAGGATGTTATGATTATTCTTTTAGCCGGCGTCAACTGTTATTTTATTTCAAAGCAGCTGATAAGAGGGAAATGCTTTAGAAGTACGTTAATGCGCTGTAATTGAGAAGGCCAAGAGGAAAAATGAAAGCTTTAAAAGATAGTTATTATTAAAAACTTTTAAATTAGATTTAGAATAGATTATTAGTTTAAATTTAGACAATATTAATTAGGATTTGTATTAATAATTTTTCATTAAAAAATATGCACGTTGTGTCAACGTGACATGGACTTTTCTACCAAAAGTGTTCTTTTGCTTTTACAAAATGTTTGTGTTGAATTTATGTAAATTTCTATGTCGTACTCAATAAAGAACTATTTAGTGCTCCGTTAGTCTAAATTTTTTGTTTCTATGTTCGTTTGTTTCAATATTATTCACAAAAAAAAAGAGGTTATACCTTAACTTTTGGAGGGCAGTGTATCTCACCCAAAGTCTTGCGGACTAGATGGATGATCAAGCAATTTCAGTAGCCAAATTGAAATTGGAAGGGCCAGAAGCACTCCAATATTTTTCATCCACATTGCACATAATGGAAAATTTGACCTTAAAAGAAATGAAGGAACATTTCATTTCCCATTTTGCGGAAGCTGGATGTTTCCAATTTAACTTCCGGTAAACAAAATTTCAGGGAGTCACTGCACGACTATGCAACTAGACTATAACTCACAAAGCCCTTAGGAATCCTTCAGATATGACTGAGTCAATTCCAAAAAGTTTTTTGCAGGAGATGCTCCTTTCACAATTTAAGGCGGGACTTCTCCCTAACATTAAGGCCCAAGTGGTTATGATAGACCCCAAATCCTTTGCTGATGCTATTTCTGTTGCAAAATGTGTCAAAGTGGCCCTTCAATGCCATCTGTCCGATATCAGTACCGTTATAGCACACTCCCATGTTGTGGAAAGTAATTTTGAAAAACTCTTAAAAGCCACTGTAGAAAGCTACTCGAAGAGTTTAGAGAGGTTGACTACACAAATGGCCGCTATGCAGGCTCAATTGTCACAATTACAGTCCCAAAGAGTGAGTTTTGACCCACAATCTTTTCCTCAGCATCAAAATTCTTTTCCTGCCCACACTCAGCAGAACATTTTTAGTTTATTTCAGAACATATTTAGTTTCAGTTTGTTTTTATTGACACCGCCCGGGGCATTATGCCTGAGACTGCAGGAAAAAGCAATGTGACCTAGCATCTAGGAATAAAAACAGGCCTCAATGAGACAATCAAAGTACTGCAAATATCACAGACTCTAGCCAGAGTGGGGTGACAGAAGTGCAGAATTTAAACTAAATTTGGGGGGAGGTTGGTCTGGATCACAACACTCCATTAATTTCCCTTCTGATCTCTCTGTGCAACCTGTAAATAATGTTTCAAGCTCCTTATCCATTATTGAAGTTCCTTTTGGTAATTCTAAATTTCGTGCTCTCTTAGATTCTGGTGCTAGTGTGAACCTAATTTCTAGTTGTGTTTTTAACACTTTGCAAAACTTGATAGCTCACACCTATCTTTAAAAGCCCTCACTGGTTTTGACATCATTACTCCTAAATTAATTAAAACTGAGATGCATATTCGTAATATCCCTTTTTCTTGTAATTTTTGGGTTGCTCTAGGTTTTCTTTCTCCCAATTTTGAAGTGATATTAGGGCTGGATTTTCTAGACTTTTAAATTTAACCTTAGAAGGCTCATTTATTTATTTTTTTCCTGTGTCTGAAATAAATATATGTGATAATGTTAGTGATTATTATTTGGAGAAAAATAATTTTAAAAATAATAACCTAATATTTTACTAGAAAATCAGAAAATCACTTTATTTCAGTTTAGTATGAGGTACACTGGGCCTTAGCTATACTTTTTTGGTATTTATTTTGAAATTTTAGTATACCAATCATGTCTTGATAGGATGAACCCGAAAACAGTCATTTTCTCCAGGGTCAAATCTCTTTGCTAACATTTCTTGTTAATTTTCTAAAATAAACAAAAACGCATTCCAGAGATGACTGTTTAAATTTCAATCAGTTTTGGCAATAATATGAACAGTAAGTACATCTATGCAACAGCCTTAACTATATCGTTGCTATCTATGTATAAATACTCTTAAAAACCGACAGATGTCTATACTAGTATTTTATACACGTAGAGGAATAATTAAAGTGGTTGTTCCACATATGGTACTAGATGTCTTGTAGGGTTAATACTGACTGTGACAACTGCATTTTGTCTAATAATGATGTATGTGTTATCTGGATGCATGAACATCCTCCGCTGTCTTTGAATACTGTCATGCTGAGAGCACATGGTGATATTTTTAATCTAAATGTTGAGTTTTCTCTTTTTGGCAAGTTACCAACTAAGGTCATTGTACCCGCTTGTTCTCAGAAAAGATTTTTTGTCACAATTCCTAACTGTAACCCTTCTCTCCAAAATTCTCATGTAATTGTTGAACCTAACCCTGATACAAATTTAATTTCCTTTTTAGTTGCAAACTCAATTTCCACCATCAATAATAATAGTCAATTCAAGTAATTAACCTCATCCAAGATCCCATTACTTTAAATAAAAATATGAAGATCACTAAAATAACCCCAATTCAATTAAGTAAAATTTTAGACGAAGTAAATACTGTAGAACAACAAGCTGGTTCAGATGATTTTAGTCTTTGGGCTTAAGAGATTGATTTATCCCACCTTGACGACTCCAAACGTGATGATGTGTTCACTCTTTTGACCAAATACAAGTCTGTTTTTGCTTTAAGCTCTACCGACTTGGGCTCCTGCCCTATCATTCAATACCGCATACACCTAACTGATAATATTCCAGTTTGTTCAAAACCCTATCGTGTCCCTTACCATCTCAAGCCTGAAATGAATCGACAAATTCAAACTCTCTTAGAAGCTGGCATTATCGAACCATCGACCAGCAGTTATGCTGCACCAGTCCTTCTTGTCAAAAAAGCGGATGATTCATTTTGCCTAGTGGCTGACCTCCGTAAGCTGAATGCCAAGACTATACCTGATAATTTTCCTCTACTGAATTTGCAGGAAATGATCGATTTTCTTTCTAGAGCAAATTTTTTTCTCTTCCCTAGATTTGACATCAGGTTTTCATCAGATGTATATGCATCCAGATGACACTCATCTTACGGGGATTACCACAGAGGAAGGCTTCTATCAATACAAAAGGATGCCCTTTGGATTGAGAAATGCCAGTGCTAGTTTCCAGAGGTTAATGAGTGTTGTGTTATCAGAGCTTTCTAATTTCCAAAAACGGAAATATAGGATTTTTTTAAAGCAAAATATAGGACAAAAAATACCTTATAGATATAGTATTGAGGGTCTATTTATCTAGACCATATACTTCTATGTGTATAATATATACTATGTAAACTTCAGAACAAAAAAAAAAAATGTTGTAGACATATACATCCTAACCAGAGACAATTTAAATGCACTGAAAATCATATTTTTTCTAATAAGTGATTAAAATAATACCTTATAATAAACACATCACACTGAATTTATTAACTTACCAGAGAAGTGTCTTAAAGTTTCATACATTTCGATACAAAAAAGGGACAACATTATTCAGTTATAAATTTTAGAAAAAATATAAGAAAAAAAAAGGAATAGAACAATATTGAAATCATGCCAATTGACTTTATGTTTAATGCATAGCTTGAATTAATATTTTAATGAGAGGGGGGGGGATCCTAATTTTACACTTCAAACAGTAAATCTCCATGTATTATTTACTATAAGCTAAAAATGTAGCCAAATTAATTCTGCATTTTTCCTAATTTAGCTACAAGCACATTTTTTTGGGAAGTTCTTCATTAACTGTTTTCAGTTTTTTATTGCCAGCATCCCAGACAGCACAGAAAATTTGCATCAAACTTGCAGTAAGTTTGATTTATCAAGTCAATAAACTTGAAAATTTCAAGCGTGTAAGCTTAATGCAAGCTTGAATCAAACGTTCAAGTTTACACTTGCCCAACTGAATTAAGCTTGCTATGTCAAGCGTAATGTAAAACTTACTACATTCTAAAAAATTTTCCTAATTACATGGGGCACCGGTCGGCGAACTCGTCCCATATATTTTATTTTTCCATGCATTTCCCCCTCTACGCTGAAACCTCAAGTTATTTTAACCTGTTTCCGTCTAGCGTCCGCGACTGGGATCGATCTCGGGACCTCAGGTGTGGGAGGCCAGTGTCCTAACCACCATGCCAATCTGACTCGAGGTGACATGACTAAAGTTTGAAGTGACTGTTATGGTTATCACGCTGTTTTTTGGCGAGATTGATCAGTATTGCCCGATGCCGATCTGCAACTTTTATTTTTCCATGGGATATCAAAATTAAAATAATGATATGTGTAATTTATGGACTCCACTAATAGGGAAATAAGCATAACTTAAAAGCAGTGCACATTTTAAAACTTTCAATATCACAACACTCATGTTGGGCTATATTGACCAAAATAGAGACAAACGACTGATTTTGAAACCATTTTTGTAGTAGATTTGTATTTTATTTTGAAGAATGTCAATATTTGGAAATATAGAATCGTTTATTTTTTTAATTCTATGGTCAAGTACATTCATGACTGATGATAAATTATTTGTTATGTGGATGTGGCTTTCCAAATCAAGTAGTATTCAAGCTTGACAGTTCAAATGACTTAAATTCATCGCGAAAATATTTGCTGACTTATTTTTTTGTAATCTGCAAGCTTGTATTAATACGCCAAATTCAAAGAAATGTCGAGCTTGATTTAAGGTTATGTGCTGTCTGGGATCTATGAGAGCATGGGCCGTTTCTATATCTTTCATAGACTTCTAGATCATCTATGTACACAGTTTGGTACATAGATGATGTGGTTGTGGCATCGAACACTTTTGAAGATCATCTTTCTAGGCTCGAGCTGGCGTTTCAACGTTTAAGTGAGGCAAATTTAAAATTTAAACCTAAGAAGTGTTCCTTAGCAAAAAATGAAATTACGTATTTGGATTATAGAGTAACAGAGGGAAAAGTAATGCCAGATCCTAACAACATTCAATCAATTCTCAATGCAGCAATTTCTAAAATCAGAAAACAAGTTCATTCATTTTTAGGCCTTTCCGGATATTATAGAAAATTCATTGACAATTACTCGTTAAAAGCTCTTTAACTAACCTGACTAAGGACTGTTAAATTTTCTTGGGGTGATCTCGAACAGGATGCCTTTGACCAACTTAAAGCAGCCTTAATGAAAGAACCTTGTTTAAGTTTGCCAAATTTTCAAAAACACTTTTCCATCTGTACCGATGCAAGCAAGTATGCCATTGGAGCTGTGCTCGTACAAGAGGATGAGACTGGCTTTCAACAGCCAGTCTGCTATACTTCCAAAAATTTTTTTACCACAGAAATAAATTATTCCGTCATTGAAAAGGAAGCCCTTGCTATGGTTTTTGGTATTAACCAATTTAAACAATACATTTATGGCAGCAATGTTACAATTTTTTCTGACCAAAAGTCCCTCTCGCAACTTTTTAAATTAAAAGATCCTACCTCTCGCATAACTGGTTGGATTATGACCCTACAGCAATATGACTACACAATTGTACATAAGCCCAGACGGTTAAATTTGATGGCAGACTTTCTTTCTCAAGAAGTTAATGTTGGTGATAATGTTCCATTTAAATGTGAAATTTTTCCTTTGCCTAACCAGGACATCATAAATTACAGAATTAAGACTTTTTGCCAAAAGATGGCAACTAATATTTGTAAAGATCCTTTTTTCATACATAACTCTAACAATTTTTTTTTCAACAAAATGCTCGTTTGCCAATCCACCAATCCAGATTTTTCTAATATTAGACTCGTTGTCTCTCAATCTCTTGTTCAGGAAGCTTTTTGAGCCTGCCATGACAACAAAACTGTTGCACATCCAGGTTTTTCTCGAACATTACATAGAGTTAGGCAAATTTTTTTTTGGGTCAGTCTTTACCGTAACGTTAAAAACTATGTTCTGTCTTGCCGTTCATGTTTACAAAGATGGGGTTTTAAAAAAAGTCAAATGGCTCTCATTCAGGAGATCCCCACAGTTGATAGACCCTTCCAAAAGTGTGCTATTGATGTGGTTGGTCCTTTCATAACTTCCAAACATGGTAATAAATTTTTAATTGTGATTACAGATTATTTTACTAGATTTCCTGAAGCATACCCTGTTGAGAACATACAAAGTACCATGGTAGCTAGAGTTTTAGTTGATTTCATTTCCTGACATGGTATCATGGAGGTTCTGTACTCAAACAGGGGTCCAATTTTCTTTCTAAGGCAATGGAAGAAGTGTATAGTGTTTTAGGAATCAAGAAAATGCACACACTGTAGCCTATAATCCACAAGGGAATGGAGTTGTGAAACGCCTTAATAAGATCTTGGTAGACTCATTAAGCCATTTAGTTAATGAAACACAAGGAGATTAATGTGAACTAGAGATGAGACAGGCTCCGCCCGAGCCCTGTAATTCACGATTGTGTTCGGGCTCGGGCTCGTGAAAAATTTCTCCTTTGTTGAACATACTCCTTGAAACAGATTTTAAAAAGTGATTCATGGGATAAATAGACGCACTTATTTAAAAAAATAGCGGCACGGGAGACTAGAAGGTGTGTGAAGCTCCAAAATTTATTGTATCCTATTAATGAAGTAGTTAATTTTATTTGTCTTTAGCTGACATTTCGGGCTCGGGAACCAACTTTAATAATATTGCTCGGGCTCGGGCTTAAAAAAATGAGCCCGAACTCATCTCTAGTATGAACAGGCTCCTTTTGCTCTGCTGATCACAGAACTATTCAAAATACTCCTGCTTTTTTCACCTATGGTAGAGATCTGATGTTGCCATATGACTTGATTTTTTCAACAAAATTCGGGACATATGCTGACACTAGATCCTATGCTCAGGAAATTGCCACCGATCTTCAGAACACTTTCCCCATTGTTAAAGATCACCTTGAAATAGCCTCACAAAATCAAGCTAACTCTACTCCTTCAAAATTTAATTTAAAAGACATCAAGGTTGGTGATGCTGTCTTTCTACACATACCTGCACATAAACCACAGTTGTCAAAAAAGCTTTGTAAATTCAATAAGGGTCCCTACCATGTTTTAAAGCAATGTTCTCCTGTTTTGTTTTTGATTTCTCTCTTAACTGATCCTTCAGATGTTCAAAAGTACATGTAAATAGAATTTTCAAAGTTATAGATAGAGATGTTTTTCTCACTAATGACATTAACATTGCATTAGTGTTTTTACTTTTTTCATTTGCTATTTTTACTTTGTTGTGGGTTGGGTGTCTTTATTTTTGTATCAATCAACTTTACCTGCACAATCTATGTTGTATGTTGTTGCATTCCATATGCAAGTTCCTATTCAAGTTAAATTTTTGTGTGTGTGTGTTTTTGAATAATGATCTAATAAGTGTATGTGTGTTACCCTTTGGTAGTACTAATTGTATATGGCTATGGGCCATCCGCAATACATGATGTGATATTTCGTTTACATTTTTACTTCTGTTTCACTACATTAAACTGCTCTACTGATTAAGTCAACATTACCTGGTCAAAAACAAAATTGTACTGGAATTGTCCATATCAGTACAGAGATTTCTTTGGATCAATCTTTTAATCTCTCAAACTGCTAGAGGAAAAATTAGAAGCTGTTGATTTTTCTGGTGCAGGCAATCCCAGGGCTATTAACTATTAATTTTTGGGATCTTACATGTTTTTTTTTTTCTTTTTGGGTTTGCAATAGGTAATTCCTTCTGTTTATGTGAATTTTTTTCTTTCTTTTTTTTGGTTTCTTTAATTTATGAGGGATGGGGGTGCTTTGCTTACCTTAATCATACAGGTCTAACATGTTTTCTTAAAATTACTTTGTCTTTTTGTTCTGGAGAAAATGATTAGTGACCTGATGTGTTTCTAGAGCCTTCTTGATCACTTTGATTAACCTCTAAGTTTGGTGGTAGCTGATCTTGAGTCACAGTAGCTTTTGTACTCAGGACAATTGCTACTAAATGTGGGATTGTTCAGGGATCATTTCTCTTCTGTAACCTTTTGTTTTAGCAAATTTAAACCTTGCATTTTTTTCTTAATTACTGTGCTAATTGTGTCAATTTTTGATTCTTTACAAAATTTGGGATTGTCCTGCCCTTGTCAATTTTTTTTTTCTCTGTTCTCTCTGGAGGGAGTGGTTCAAAATCCTAGGTAATTCTTGTCCGCCGTTGCCTGCTAGTGGCATTCTGTTGTCACATGATGCAGTCTAGCTGTTTCTATAACTTTTTTCGAAATGCCTGTACTGATTTTAACCCATGATTGTGACAACTAGATAACTTTGTGAAACCAAGACATGGAGACTAAAAGTTTTGCTACTAACTTTACCTTAGAACTCTAAAAAACTACCTGGTTAGTGAGTTACGAGTGATCTTAAAGCCAAAGATTTTTTTTAACCTTTTCTTTTAATGTATTCTTGTCGTGGTCCTTTTATGTCTTATGTTATACATATATTCTGTATGTGTTTTTGTTGTGTAGGAATGTGCAGGTAAAATTTTCTTTTGATTGATAAATACTGGGACTTACAAGTGTATGTTTGCAATTTCTTTTTTAAATGTGTCCTGTTTTGGGACACCCTTTTTTCTTTTAAACTTTTTGACAGAGGGGTGTTTTGCATTGTGCAATGTTTGCTGCTACTGCCATGGCTGGTCTTCCTCAGGTTCTGTTGTCGAATTTTTTTTCGGTTTCTCCAGACAGTCCACCAGACTAGTTACTGGGGCTCTTCCAAAAAAAAAAATTATTATTTTTTTTTTGGAGGAGGAGGAGAAAAGATATATATGTGGTTTTTTTTTTGTTATAGTTTAAATAAACCAAAAGCTGTGGCATTTCAATCTAACTAATTGACATTTCAAATGTTATAATCTTCTGAAGTTTAGTAAATGAAGCTGATTTATAATTTAAGTACCTTTAAATCGCAAGATATAATGGTCTGAGTGACTTTTTTTTTTTTTTTTTTAATGTCAATTGTATTGTTTTTTTGATTACAACTAATTACCTTTTTTAACTATGTTTTCCTAAATAATTACTTTTTGCTTTAAATTAATTACATACTTGGTTTTAATAATCTCCGGAGGTGTAAAGCTAATTTTCTTGTAACTTCTGCTGTTTTTCTGTTAACTATCCAGGGGCGTAGCCAAAAATTTTTTATAGGGGGGGGGGGGGTTACGACTACTACAACTCATATATATGTATATGTGTGTATGATAATGTAATGAAGAATATACATTTTGTATGGCAAAAAATTCCTCATGGGGGGGTTATGACCCCCCTAACCCCCCCTTGGCTACCCCTCTGTAACTATCACGTTTTTCGCAATAGCTTAACTTGTAACCTGCAGTAAAACTCTGAATCTTTTGTTTAAGTCCGGATTTTAATTATTTTCACCCACTTCTGATTTAATTTTCTACTCCTAACTCCTACATTTTTACACACTTCGTTTTTGTTTTATTAAATTTTTCATTCAAGATGGCCAGTTTTTTTTTTCTTACTTTCATTTTCTGTTAGGAAGAAAAATGGCGATGCAAATATCTTAACTTTCTCCCGCCCAATGAGATCATACTGCTAGTTGCCCGCATGTTCTCTGATTGGCTCAAGTCAGGCCTTCCAGAACTTTCTTGGTCTCCCGGAACGGCATCTCTTGCTTGGAAGGGGGGGGGGAATTTGCTGGTGATGAGATCATTCTGAGCTGGGCCACGGAGAGAGAAGGTAGTTGCAGGCTTTCCTCATCTTTCCTGAAGAGCACATTCTTTTTCACACCAGCCTCTGATTCACAGGACATTAGTTTGTGTGCCTAGACATGTAATCATCTAAGCTTTTGGCTTTTTAGCCACATTTTTTTTTTTTTTTTTTTTTTTTTGATCAAAAATAACAGCTTCCATCATCATTTGATTCCTGGCAGTGCCTGCGAAAATGGTGCATCTATAGACCCTCCTTTGTTCCAGAGCTGATAGGCTAAAAGAGCTTTACTATCAATCAGGTTGCCTTTCCATCTAGTATAAATGGCACACCAGTGAGGCTTGAGATGATAAGGGACACAATAGGGTTCTAACAAGATGAGATAGGCAAGGTCTAACAGCGAGATTCGTCTGAGAGATCCCATGCCACCTGTCATCCGGCCTGCAAAAACAGCACACCAATGTCCAACAGCGAGATTCATCTGAGATCCCATACTGCCCGTCACCCGGCCTGCAAAAATGGCACACCGATGACCAACAGTGAGATTCATCCGAGATATCCCTGGTACTTCTAAATCCCGGCTTAAAAGACTGGTGAGATCTTTACCACCTTTTGTACTCTGCTATGTGCTCTGAAACTCTTTTTTTTTTTTTTTTTTTTTCCTCTTAATGTTATACAACTTTTTTTTGAGTAATGGAAATTCTAAAAAATTCTTTTTCTTTTTTGACATAATTTGTTTGTGAATCATTTGGAGCCACAAAATCAATGTACCAGTTTAGAAGTGAAATTTTTGTCATGGTTAAAGTGCTGTAATTGGGAATTTTTTTTTTTTTTTTTTGTTAACTCAAATAATAGAAAATTTTCTGTTCCCTTTTTTTGTATTTTTTCCCTTTATTCTGTTTTATTTCCTTAATTGAATGGGAATGCTATTATTTGCAAAAATGTTTTTCTTCCTTTCCATTTCTGTTAATATTTTTGCATCACATTTTATTTTTCCCAACTTTCTCCTGGCCAATGAGATCATACTGCTTGTTGCCCGCGTGTTCTCTGATTGGCTCAAGTTAGGCCTTCCAGAACTTTCTCGGTCTAGAGAGCGTGTTGATTGGTCTCTTGGAACACCACCTCTTGCTTGGAAAGGGCGGGGAATTTGCTGGTGACGGGATCATTCTAAGCTGGGCCACAGAGGGAGATTATAGTTGCAGGCTTTCCTCGTCTTTCCTGAAGAGCACATTTTTGTTGTACGTCAGTCCCTGATTCCCAGGACATTAGTTAGAGCGCCTAGACATGTAACCGTCTAAGCTTTTGGCTTATTAGACACATTTTTTTTTCTTTTTTGATAAAAAACAACAGCTTCCATCATCATTTGATTCCTAGCAGTGCCTGCAAAAATGGCACATCTACAGACCCTCCTTCATTCCAGAGCCGATATGCCAAAAGAGCTTTGCCGTTAATCAGGTTGCCTTTCCATCTCCCGGCCAGTATAAATGGCGCACCAATGTCCAACAGCGAGATCCCATGCCGCTCATCTCCCGGCCTGCAAAAAGGGCACACCAATGTCTAACAGTGAGATTCGTCTGAGAGATCCCATGCCGCCCATCACCTGGCCTGCAAAGACGACGCACCAATGTCCAAGAGCGAGATTTGTCTGAGAGATCCCTGATACTTCTAAATCCTGACATACAAGACTGGTGAAATCGTTACCATCTTTTGTACTCTGCTATGTGCTCTGGAACTTTTTTTTTTTTTTTTTTCGTTTCCCCAGACTCGCTACGCTCGCTTTTCGCATGAGGCATTCGGCCCCTAATAATGCTTATTCGTAAAAAAGACATAATTTCAACAGACAAAACCCGAAGATTGGATCAGATAGAATGTTACTGAGCTACACATTGCTTGGTTCTTGCATGTTCATTGGTACATAAAAATTTAAACTTCACACTACAGTAGACCCCCTCCCCCTCATGACACGGAAGATATTTTGTTATGGGAATCCGTGTTGTACGGGTCCTGAGCTATTCTCCACCTGGAGTGCGGACTCCACTTATAATCGCTGGAAAAATTATTTGCACTCCTCAGAAACACAATGATATTTAATGTTGCCATTCAAAAGTTATATTAATTAGGAGCTAAAGCGTAATAAAATCAGAACATCTGTTTCAGCTGTATTTTTAATAATGTAAAACCTATTGGACACATCTTGCGAATTTGTCACCCATGGCGATTTTTCATTATTTGGCGACTTGCGTACATGTAAAGTTAATAAAAGCTACGGAACAGATAGGATAGCTTCCCACCAATGGCGACTTTTCATTATTTGGCGATTGGCACTTGCTCACAACCTATAATTACTGTTCATTTAAGGTTACCGTAAAACCGTTATCCATATTTTCATTTACATAATCGTTTGAGGTTTGGCGTACTTAACACCACGAATTATACCATCTCGTCGCGCTAGCAAATATCCAGAGTGCACTGTGCTATAATGGCATAGTTAACGCCGCCAAATATTTCTACTGGTAGCAAATAATCCAGCTGGACCGAACCGGCTTTAAAATAATCTGCATTTTAATTATTTTTCATTTTCAAGATATTAGTTATTCTGCTTTGGAAAAACGAATAATCTCTAATTCTAAACTCCTGTTGTCTAAGCGAACTTACTATTTGAAAATTGTCAACTTTGTGTAACACATTTTGAATTACTTATTTCATATAGTTTTAATTTGGGCACCTTAGTCGAAACTCAAATCCCCAAGGTTTAGGAGGAGATAGGCCAACAAGCTTTGACAGTGCCAGCGGCCTTTACTCTTTTTTAGAATAGAGAGAAATAACAATAACATACATAAATGTCATAGAAATCGATGTATATTTACGACAGCTAGAGCATGGATGGACGGACAGACAGACAAACTGAAATCAAACACTTTTCAACCTTTTTAGAAAGCGTTAAAAAGTGTTAGTTTATAATGGCGATCACACTCAAACAGTATATACGTTTATTTCATGCATCGAGAAATTTTAACATAGTTTCAAGTTACCGTTAAACTCATATTAAAAATTTAAATTCATTTTATACAAAAAACTCAGTAATCAATTCAAAGTTATTTTCTAATGTAAATATACACTGTAGCAGACGAAAACTTTTCGTTGACAAATATGAACTCCATGTATTTTAATAATCTCAAGATAGAAGCTCCCCCCCCTTTTTTTTATTCATTTGTTGCTAAGGCAGCCACATTAGCAAATGTGAAACAAAATATTAAAATTGAGTGCTGGTGTTTATAATCTCGTTCACATGCTAGGTTGCAAAATTAAAAACATACAACTGGTTAAGAGTCAGGGTGGGAAATGTTTTCAGGGTGGCCACTCTTTCTCAGAAAAAAATTCAAGGACATTAAGGACTTTCAAGGACATCCTTAAACGCACAATGAGCATACATATTTTTTTGTCCTGATTTCTATTTTCTTATAACCTAATTCAATCTCATGGTTTCATGAACACACATATATTGAAAATTTCTAAAAAACACTTAATACTATTTCATAATTGTTGAGAGACCATGTAAATTGGAGCAAGTACCGTTTTAAGCAAATATTTTGATACTAGATATTACTTAACATTTTTGTACGTATTATTTGATTTAATATAAATTTTAAATTAAAAGGAAAGTATAAGTGAAAGGGAATTTGCAAATAAGTTTATAATTATACAAATACTAGTATAATAAAATATAAAACTTACATGTTTATGTAAAAATGATATTTCTTCTTCAATTCCAAAATAGCAGTTTTTATAAGTAGGAACAAAACTCATGCATTTTAGATGGACATAACTTAAATTATTTACTTACATTCTTTTGGACATGACTAATTCTTTTTTCTTCACGAAAAAAGATTTCCTATAAAAGTTAAAATGAAGGAGGGGAGGGGAAGGAAACACATGCCTTTAAATACTTGCATGGAAATCTGTATTTCATTAATTTTAATGTAATAAAATATAAACAACATTATAAGAAAACTATTTACAAATTTCAGGATAGTAAAAACTTCAACTGCAATTATTCTTCCACAATCGTGATTTTTCTTTTATCTCAGTATCAATTTCTATTATTAAGGTCTTTTTTTCCTGGGCTGTCTTCCTAAAGCTGTTGGATTTAACTATAAAGTTAAAATCACGTGTTTGTTCAGCTTTTGTCGCTAACTCATCAGCTGACTTTAATAAGTCTGATATTTCATTTTCCAGACACGTCTTCCTTTTCTTGATAGTTTCCATTTCATCAAGCATTTGTTTTCTCTTTATTATCAGCAGAAATAGCTTTTTCTTTCGCTTTGTCCTCTAAATGTACCAGATATATTTGCCTGGCACATCTAACATTACTAATAAGAGATTTTGTTATTTCTACCTTTTCAAGGCCACCAACATATGCCAGATGATCGCAGATTACTCTTTGGGAAATAAGTGAGGTTTCCTCCATGTTTTCAACAATTATTTGTTTATTAATAGAAAAACCTCTTTCCACCGATGCCTGTCCATGAGAGAGCAACAGCAGCTTTTTTATTACCCCCCCACAACAGATCGAACTTTTTGCAGGAGGATAAATGTTCATAAAATAATGCATCCAATCTTACGCCATCATCACTATTATCAAACACTTTGAAATCATTAGTAACTGCTGCTACACTAGTTATAAAGTCACTGAATTGTAACTTAACAGAATCAACCACATCTGCTTTTAAATGATTTGCATCAACAAGTTTCTGCAAAATAAATTGAAAGCATTTTAGAGAAGAATTCTGGTCAGTATGCATTAATGCTGGATCCAAACACTTCATATGACACACAACAGCATATCTGAGTGGACACTTGAATAATAATTTATCCACAAGATTCTGCAATATGTCTTTACAATCCATACGGAATTTCATTATTTGTCTTGTAGATGCCCGTACAGTCTTCAATTCCCTTTCTGCCTGGAACCCAATGTCAATTGTTCCATAAGTGGAACAATTTTTTTCATTTAAATCAATATCAAGAAGTGCTGAGGCAGTTTTTGCTTCTTCTAAAATATGCTTCTTAACAAAGCGACCCATTAAAATGCGTATCATTCTCTCAATATCCCCGGCCATAAAAGGCAACATTGGCTTGTCCCCTTGATACATTTTTAAAAAGGGGCAGAGTTGCTTTGCAACTGAATTAAAAAATACAGTTTTGCAAGCGACAGTGGATCTTTCACCCAATTTTTAACAGTGTTATATGACACAGTACATGGGTTTTTAACTTTTTTTCAGCTACTAATTTCTCATATTTAATTATAAATGGCCATATTTCCAGTGCACGCTCACAAACTGGGGAATTTTCAACCCATCGGTGAGGGCAAAACTTAAGAGGCATTTTTAAGCTGTCATCCTCATCCTCAATTTTTGAAAAATCCTCTCACCGTGCAGGTGAATCTTTGAAAAGCCTGTACAAGCTGGAAAGAAACTTTTCTAACTCCCAATCAGTCTGCTGAGTTGCATTTCTTAAAGTATTGTGTACAATGTGCAAACTGCAAGAACCAATGTCTAAAAGAGATGTATTGAAATCTGCTTCCAATTCCGCTTGAAGCAAGGAAAACAGTTTCCAGTTCACATTTGGTCCATCCATTGATAGCTGAATGACATTTTTTAATGGCAAATCTTTCAAAGACTGCTTAATGCTTTCAAGCAACACTTCAGCATTTGCGTGCCCTAAAAACACACTCGTTAAATAGCGTGACATCACTTTGCCTTCATTCCAAAATCTAAGATGAATATCCATTTGCTTTTGTTGAGAGAATTTGTTCAAACTCTCATCAAAAAGAACAACAAAATTTTCTGTTTCTTTCACCTGCTGTAACACAAGCGATGAAAAATAAGGTGCCAAACCGAAGCAGCAAATGTACGAACATTTCGTTCTTCCACAAGAAAAGTTAAGGGCGATTTGGCTGCCCGGAAACATGGATCGAAATAAGCCATCGATTCCATCGCACGATCTGTAGGATAAGTGGCTTTGCATCACTTTCAATGCCCAAAACACTTCAGCCGTCGTTGATTCTGCTTTCTGAAAACGTGCTACCGCCGAGGGCTGTTCTTGTAATACCGATGCGGAATCATTAAATGATGGTTTACTCGTGGACGATGAAGATGGTTGTGATGACGGTACTTTTGGTAGCAGTCCATCAAGGGTTAAGGTGTTCCTTTTATTTTCGGTAAGTGACAAGTGCTTCTTGCCTTGCATATGGCTCCTTAAGGTAGACTTTCCCATTGATGAAATGTTGATGTTTGTTGAGCATATCAAACATCTTGCCACGTGACTATCACCGGTAACTTTTCCGATCCACGTGGAAAAGTTTGGATCTTGTAATCAAAGATCATTAAAATGGCACTTATGGCTCATAATTATGAAAATTCAACAATAATCAATACTTTTAATAACTAAAAATGAGTTAGATCAATAAAAATGCATATTACAGCAAGGAAACAGATATATGCACACACAGCATCCGTGATTGCAGTACAACATAGTACATACACGCATCTGTACAAGTGACTGTAGCCTGTTATTTCTCATTGTCAAATAATCTTGCTCATTTTCCCTTCCACGCGAAACCTCCCTTTCCAAAGGTAACGAGCCAATCGCTTTAAAAGATTCTGCCGACAGGGAAAATCCCTCTCCCCTCCGCACAGCCGTACAAGATCGCATCACGAATTTCAATTGGTTGAGAGGAAAAGAGCGTCACGAGCATACGTCATCTTGCTCAGTGCTCACTGCAGTGCCAGCCAAGCATGCATTTCGCGTTTGTACATAGCGGCTCCATGGTACGTGGTTTCATTATCGTAGGGGCTGGGAATAACTGATGACACAACAAAAATTCAGCAATTGGAGAGTAAAATTTAAGGATATTCCAGACTTCCTTTCAAAATTTAAGGACATTCCAGACGTCCATTAAAAATTTAAGCACATTCCAGGCCTTGAATTTTTTTTTTTTTGTAAATTCAAGGACATTCCCGGTTTTCAAGGACGCGTGGCCACCCTGTTAAATGTATCAAAAATGTAAAAAGTATTTTAAAAATAAATTTAATTTGTTCACTAGACGACAGCTCTTATATAGATTATTGGCTCTTATCAGTGGTGTACCTAGGGGAGGGGGGGGGGTTAGGTGGGCTATAACCCACCACATGAGGAATTTTTTTGGTCTTACAAAATGTATTTTCTTATTACATTATTGAAACATGTTGTACATTATTGAAACTTGGTACCAAAGACCTAAGCAAGCAGCTATGGAGAGTGTCCACTACTATAATATACCTTCGCAATCCCGAAGAAATAATTTTATTTATGAAAAAAAATTCTCATAAATCAGGAAAAATCCGGATAATTGTGACATCAATATGATGTCATACTCACTTGCAACAGCTACTTTTGTCACGCAAATGATTAACTTTTTTTACTCTCGGAAATAAAATTGATCTGAAAAGAGCGAAAAATTGCTTAAAAATGAGGGAACGGGTGGATTTTCAGATTTTTAAAATAGCACATTTTTATTTTCTATATTTCTATACATATTTATGGAAAATTTCAAGCGGATCGTACAAATGGTGTAGATATTATTAGGCTTTTCAGTGCTTAATTTCGTAATCTTTTTGCAGTAATGGTGGAAATGAGTTTTATCTTGAGTCAGGGATCAGCGTAACTATATAGTAGGATGATACGCTTTAAAGAATAACTTCCCATAGAATGCAATGTATTGGGAATATTTTGAGTACTCCTGTAGAAAAACTATAAATGCTACAAATACAATTTTCAATAGGGTACATGGTACAGTAGATAAGAGTAAAATATATAAATTTCGTAGAAATCGGTGCATATTTATGGAAATTAGAGCACGGACGAACATTTTATTTTGGCGTAAAATGGGCGTAATTCTAACTCATGTTTGTAAATTTCACGCGATTCTAGATACTTGGAAATGCTTTGTTGCAAAGGAATGAATGATTTTATGCCAAATCTGGCAACCATTCTGTTTATTTTTTCAGTTTTTTATTAATATCTTCTAAAATAAATCGATTTTCGAAATTTAAATCAGCTTAGCAGGTTCCTCGGAATTTTGCGAATCTGTGGGCACCTTAGTCAAAACTCAAATCTTTACGGTTTAGGAGGAGATAGGTCCATAAGTTTTGACAGCGGCCTTTACTTTTTTTTAGAATAGAGAGATACAATTTTTTTTTGAGTAACGGAAATTCTAATAATTTCTTTTTTCTGACATAATTTGTTTGTGAATCATTTGGAGCCACAAAATCAATGTACCAGTTTAGAAGTGAAATTTTTGTCATGGTTGAAGTGGTCAAATTGGAATTTTTTTTTTGTTAATTGAAGTAATAGAAAATTTTCTGTTTCCTTTTTCTTGTATTTTTTTTCTTTATTCTGTTTTATTTCCTTTTTGGAATGGGAATCTATTTGCAAAAATGTTTCCCCCCCTTTTTTTCGGGGGGGGGGGGGTAATCACAATAGGTTCAGGGAAGTGTTAAATTTTTTTAGTCTAGTTATCACTTTTTTTTTTTTTTTTTTTTTTTTTTTTTGGCTTCTGAGACTTTGTGAAAGTTACTAAAGCCATGCAATTTAGGCCTTGTGTAAAATTTCTCTGTTTTCCTTTCTTAATTTTTCTTTCACAAAGTATGGGAGGCACATCTATGTCATAAGTAAAATTTTCTAACTACTCGTTCATACTGAAATATTAAGGATACCCTTTTTTCTATGCTGTTTTTATAAATGTGCCAACATTCAGTCATGTTAATCTCTTTTGAATGTGCTAGAAGATTCTTGAAGTGTGGCTTGTTTAATAAAGGCAAATGTATTTGATCAAATTATATGCTATTGTGTTTATTTTGTAACTCGCACACAGACCAGGCAAGGTAAACCTTTTGGGTTATGTTCTCAATAGGTCCAAAAATACAAAGTAAATTCATTTTTTTTTTTCAGACATTTCTTTTCAGAATTATAGCATTTCTAAAGATCTCGGCTGTGGTGGGAGCCAAACACCACAATATGCTGGAAAATGTTAAGAAATCAGTACCTAACTTAGCAAGCGTTTTCATAAATTTAAATGGGGTTTAAACATTACAGGGTTTCTACAGATTTCACAGCTTTTGCTTCTCCGACTTTTCCCTGACATCTATCACGCTCTTCCCTGACTTTATCTAGCATGCTTTCCCGAATTTTGTGTTTCTATTTTTAACACTACATCCTTTAATTAATAATTTTTTTTTACATATTTTACCCCTTTTTTTTACAAATAATAATAATAATAAAATTAATATATACAAGAATCTTATTTGACATCACTGGATTCTAATAAAAACCATGTTTGAAAATAATTTAGGATAAAATTAAGAATATTTCAACTGCACAAGATATGCTCATAAAGAAAACATTTTAAAATTATTTATAAGGTTGAAAAATAAAAATAAAATAAAACAATTTCTATACTTAGGTTCAAACAGCAAATATTTTCTTGGTTTTAGCGCAAAATTCAATTTTTCTTGCATTTCCCTGACCGTTGTTCAATTTCTGCTAATTTCCCTTTTTCCAAAATCCCTGACTTTCCCTGACCAAAACTCATTTTCCTGACTTTCGAGGTCTGTAGAAACACTGCATTATATGTAGAATATGTGATAACAAGAACTAACTCAATGAATAAAACCATTGTCATTTATATGCATTGGCAAACATACATAGGAGATTTTAAAAAATTGCATCATTTGAAAGAAATTCATAAAAAATTAAGAAATTTATGTTAAAGAAAAAAATTTCTTTACTATAGTAAAATAATGCATAAAACTTACGATTCCAAGTGCTTGGAGAATAATAAAATGATATAAGAATAAAAATCCTTGTGTTAAAACTGCCCAGCTCATATCTCCCATTGCTTCAACAGTATAAACACCTAAACAAAATATTAACTAGTATAAAATATTTTAAATCTTTTATCAAATAATTAACAAAAAAGAGTGACACAAAAGAGACAGTACTGTAGAAACTATTCAGTAAGGAAAAATAAATACAAACTGGTATTTAGAAAACACATACAATAAAATTAATATTAATAAAGGCAGAGAATTTTAATGGAATTGCTTAAAATTTTCTGGATACTGAATTAAATAAAGGCAAAATTTAATTTTTTATAATGACCCCACACAAAGAATTCGATTAGTGAAATGTGCTCCATACATTATTTAGATGATGTACATAAAAAGTCTCTGAAATAGCTTTAAACGAAGTTGGTGAAAGGCTATATATAAATTTCAGTGTGAAAGTTTATAGTAATCATATTTTTCTTTTGTAATTTGCATATACTGCTGATGTGGGATCTACTGTGATTTTTTCCTTTCAAGAGCTATTGAAGAGTAGTTTAATTCAGCATATATATATTAGGTGTACAGGAAAATAATGGTTTTCTGTGTGCCAATATTTCACCAGGCCAAAAGGATATAGAAATGAATATTTTTTATTGTGTGAATTTATCCATTTAACAGCCATATAGAAATAAACGTTATTTTAAATGATATTACATAGATTAAATTGCATTTTATGTAACTTTTCGTAAAGAATTTTGCATTCGTATATTAAATTTCTAATTCATATTGATTGTACACCACAGAGATTGTAATTCATATGTTAAATTTTTCTCCGAGAGAAAAAATATAACCTTAGAAATTAAGTTTCCAAATTGGCAATATTCAAGCAAAATTTTTATTTTTGTGAATTCTTGTTTTGTGCACAAAAGAAAATTTGTAAAAATTGTAGAAAAATATAGGGAAAACTATTACAGTACTTTCTTAAAAAAAAAAAAAAAAAAAAAAAAAAAAAATTATATATATATATATATATATATATATATATATATATATATATATATGAGGCATACAGCAAAAAATTACTTATATATTATGATTTAAAGTGAAGACAGGAGGTATTGCATTATAAATGTGGAAGAAGGTCATTATCTTTTTGAATGAATAATATCAATAAAATAAGGAAACTAATTGCATGCGTGTGCAAGTAAATATTTGGTAGAAGTGGCAAATTTAGAAGATAGAATTTACATATAAGCTATGTATTTTTGCTCTTTGGAAATACTACATTAATTTAAGATAAAACTGAAAGTACATGTTCTGCAATTTGTTGTTCTAATTCTGTAATTCCAGCAAAATCATAAAAAGAACTCTGTTTTTAGTCTTGGTACACAAATTGAAATAAACTAATAGTACCATGGTCTCCAAAAAATTCCAGATGGTTCATCATAAGCTGTTTTACACACTGCGATAAGCGAAAACGCTGTGGCTTTTGTGAAATTTTCAGAAAAAATTCTTAAACATAGATCTGAGCTGCAAGATTTTTCAAAGAGTGACACGCCTTGCGAAAATTTAAGATTTTAAAGAATTTTTTCTAAAAGTTTTGAAACTGATACAGATTGGCCTGTCTTCGCAGTATGTAATACAGCTTGTAAAGAGACAGTTTCAAAATTTTGAAGTGCCTGGCATAGTTAGTTTATTTGTAATTATGTACCAAAATCGCATGATTTTTTCGAATAACACCGTTAAAGTAAGAATTTCTTGCACTTCTCACCCCTTATTTCTATTTTTTTTTCTTGCACCCCCAAAAACCTAGTGTAATCTTACTGCATGAAAATATGGTAGTTTGTAGCAAGTAGTTTTGATTAATAATCACCCATGACATTCCCTTAGAATGTAAAATAACTTTGCAAGAGTACGAAACATGACAGGCTTAAGTCATATTAAATTGGACTTAAGAATTTGAGTGGAAAAAATGACTTAAGCAGAAAGAGATGAAACATTTATTCTAGACATTAATACTTAAAAAAAAAAAAAAAAAAAAAAAAAGAACAACTACATAAGTACGTAAATAAAATAAATATATACATAATCTTTCAAAATTCCACACAGAATATAATGCACATCTGATTAAACACAGCTTTTAAAGCCCAGTACCATGGCTTTTTGCTTTCTGATCAATATTAATTTTTAAATTTCTTTTTCATTTCTTTGATGCTGGCATCAATTCTCTCAAGGGGCATCCAGCAGCAATTCGTTTACATCCTCGTTTTGCGCCATCTTTCCTTCGGCTAATTGCAGTTGGAAGTACATTTATATTTCTTCTAAACTTCATGCGACAGCCCATTCAAAAAATCAGAAATGTCTAACTGGAAAAAGAAACAATTATTGATAGTACTATGCAGGAAAATTAGTGATACTATTAATATATATATACCGGGTGATCCAAAAGTCAGGACAAACATTAAAAATTAATAATTCGAAAATGAATCAATATACAAAGATATGGTTTGCACCAAACGGATGGAAAAGAAGCCGGGTTTTGTGTGGCAATGAAACGAAGATAGTTCTGTTGGCAAACAACAGATGGTGCTAGTGTTTTATTTCACCAAAAGATGATTTAAAATTAAAAAATATTGACAACTTACAAGTCAGCTTAATTACAGTTAATTGGTACTACAGTAAATTTTCAATGTGCTGCCCATTCAGAAGTACAGTTGTGAGACGAGTCACCACACCGTTCACAGCATTTAGTAGCATTTCTTGCGTTACAACAGACACATTTTGGTAGATGGCATCTTTCAGTGCTGCTAGTGATGTCGGTTGGTCGTGGTACCCTTTTGACTTCAAGAATCCCCACAGGCAAAAGTCACAGGGTGTAAGATCAGGAGATCTTGGAGGCCATGATTGATTGAAGCAGCGACTGATAATGCGATCCTCCCCAAATGTTGAGCGTAGTAGATGTTGCACAGGCAGAGCAATACGAGGTGGTGCTCCATCTTGCATAAAGGTGACTGTTTGAAGTGCCTGTCGCGCTTGCAGTTCAGGAATAATGTTGTTCTATAACAGTGCTGCATATCGCTGACCAGTGACAGAAAATGTTTTGAAACACGTCTGTGTGACTTCCTCGAAATAATATGGACCAATTATGAAATGAGCAATGAAGCCACACCAGACTGTTACTTTAGGCTGTTGCAAGGGTACCTCAACAAATCCATGTGGATTTTCTGTGGTCCACACTTGACAATTGTGGGTGTTAACAGCGCCAGAAAGTGTGAAATGCGACTCATCTGTCCAAAGCACAGTGTGAAGCCAGTCGTGCTTCTCTTCCATTTTATTGAATACCCAATTGGCAAAATCTCGACGAGAGTCAAGTCAGGAGGTTTCAGTTCTTGGTTATGTTGCAACTTATACGGATACCATTTCAGAGTTATTCGTAGTGCTCTCCACACATTTCCATACGACACTCCTGTCTGCCTCGAAACTTCTCGGCACTGCTCTCCCCATATGCAGAAATCGCCGACATGGATTGCACCGTCTGCTCCACTGTCGTGACAACAGCAGCGGCTGTTGAGGGACGACCCCTTCTTGCATGTGACGCCAAAGATCCGGTAGATTCAAATTTCTTCATCATTTTGATCAATGCAGAAGGCGTTATTGGTCCTTTTCTGCCTCGCATGCCCTTCATGTAGCGATATGCTCGCAATGCCGCTGTGGCACTTTCCGCATTCTTATAATAAAGTTTGACTAAGAGGGCTTTCTCAACTATGGACAGCATTTCCATGCGTATAACCTTCGACTACCATTACCTGCTCCAGTTGCTCCCTTTTATATCACTTGTCGCTTCGAATAATCCTATATCAGAAATCCGACAGTGCCACCTGTTGGACACCAAGAAAACTATTTTCGTTTCTTTTCCGTCCATGTGGTACAAACTGTATCTTTGTATCTTGATTCGTTTTCGAATTATTAATTTTTAGTTTGTCCTGACTTTTGGATCGCCGGTATATATATGTATACATATATATATTGGGACTCACCCCCCCTCCACCACTAGGAGCTTACAATATTTCAGCTAACATTTTATATTTAACCCTCCAAGCGGCCGAGACATAAAATCCCGTTCACTTCATTCCAGTTTTTACTGCAATGCATCTATAATTTAAATTATTTATAACACCAAGGCATCATAAAATATATTTCGATATTAAAGCTTATGGGTATTTTAGGAGTTAACTTTTAAATAATTACAAATCTTCCTATCAAAATTTTATTTTTTAAATAATTTTAAAGCTGCATCAAAATTTTGCAGTGAAAACAACTTTACATTATTTGCCCATTTCCAAGACACTCAGAGGGTTAAGCATTCAAATCATTGACATTTATAGATTTATATACACTATATAGGTGCATAGGCGTAACTTACTAGGGGCAAAAAGGGGCAATAGCCCCCCCCTAAAATTGAAGAATATTCAGATATCACCTATTTGAAAATAGTATTTTCTGTAAGAAGAAACATTTTGCCCCCCCCCCCCCCAAAGTTACATGCCAATGTATAGGTGAATGCTTATTTCATGTTACATATTTTCACATTTGTTATCAAACAATTCTATGTTATCAAACTATTCTCTATTATCTATCAATTATAATGATGGTGTTTAAAATAATGATTTATAAGATTATAGAACATGTTGTAGAGCTGTTAAAATATGTGTAATATTTCAAACTTTGTCAGAAATTTACAGAAACTTAATGATTTTGAGCATTCCATTTAACAAGCACAATAAAAAATACGGAACTCTATTAATTTAAAACTTAACAATTTTAACTAAACAAAACATATAAAAAATAACATTTTAATAAATATTATTATTCATATTAAAAGGTTAAAAGGTAATACGGAGGATTTCCATAGTTAACTTAATTAAAAACAATACCATTTTCCTCTGGAGATATATTTCGGCCGCCAGTTCAGGCCATCCTCAGTCCTTTTCTTCCCTCGCGGGAATGATGTGGCTTCTTGCGTCTTCTCTTTCGCCGCTCTTCGGCATCAATGATACAACCCATGCAACCATCGACGAAACCTGGAGCGACGTCATGCGCCAAAAGAGTGGAGAAAGAGAAGAAGAGGCAAGAAGCCACATCATTCCCGTGAGGGAAGAAAAGGACTGAGGATGGCCGTGAACCGGTGGCCGAAATATATCTCAGGAGGAAAATGGTACTGTTTTTAATTAAGTTAACTATTATTATTCATTTTTTTACTTCATAAAATACTCATTTATTCATATTTATATCAAGAATGTAAAGACATATATTTAGAATTTTTCAATTAATCAACTCCAATAAAAGGTTAAATTGAAAAAAAATTATTTCATTTAAGTGGAAAATCTGAACTGATTAAAAAAAATAGTAACAATATTTTTTTTTAAAACTTACCTGCAGTTTTTCTGATATGAAGAATGTTGGCATGCATAATTCCTTGAAAACGCAAATCGACTCTTCTCATCACAAACTTTTCGCCTTCGTAAAATCCAATTTGTTTCTTCTTTAAAATTCTTTAACCACAAACAGAATGATTCTTTGCTATTAATATTTGCCAGTAAACATTGACAAACAAACATGCAAGAAATTTCAGGTGAATTCGGATATCGTAGTCCGAATTCTCGAGCAGTTTCTGCATTACTTCTACTGCACTTCGAATAAATCATGGTTAATTCAAACAGCTCACGTGTTTTGAAAAACATGATAATTTTCAATGGAACAATGAATCTACTCTAAAAATGCAAAAATGGCTCCAATGTAAATACTTTCATACATTCCATCTTTTATAACATGCTACAAATTTACATTTCTATTTTTGTGTATGGTCCCTTTGCACAGCCTTCCATTTTTAATTAAGCAGTTTTTAAAGTTACAGTTATGCAGTTTTTTTCTAAGTCTTGGTGGATGGAAAATAAAATCTTTTTAATTGGGAATTTTTTAGTACAGGTGTCATATAAAAATTTTAAAATTGTAAGTTTTTGTAAATGAACGAGATAACTTTTTCTTAATGGATTCTTATTTCTTACCTTATTTTGAACATTTTTTCAATTTACACAAACCACTTCTAAAGAATTAAAGCCCATAACCATCTTTTTGGGACACCCTGTATATACGCATATCTATGGTAACTGAACTGGTATGTATCTTTTTCCTCCAAATAAGTGATCTACAAGCATGTAATTTGCAGATTAATTCAGGGTTGCTACTCAAATCCTATAATGAAATTCCCTGTAATTTCTGCATTTTCCATGATCAAAGGGGGAGAAAATATGGTGTGGTGCAATAATGCTCCCCGGCACATTTAAAATATGCCATGCATATTAACTAATGCCTCACACAGGGATGTTAATTCCAACACTCGATTTGGGAGCACCCCGGGAGCAGAAAAAATTTCATTTGGGAGCACCTCGGGAGCAGAAAAATTCCATTTGGGAGCAGAAAAATTCTATTTGGGAGCAGAAAAATTCCATTTGGGAGCAGAAAAATTCCATTTGGGAGCAGAAAAATTCCATTTGGGAGCACAAAAAAATAGTTTCCGAGAGGAAAACTAACATTCGAGATCAGAATTAACATGATTTTGGAGCATAAAATTGAAGATTAAGGAACACAATAAATGCATACAAGAAAAGCAAAGTTTGCGAGCAAACACCATTTGCTAAAAGCAAAACACTATTTGAAAGCACTTTAGGAAAGCTCTGGAAAAAAAAAAAAAGTATGCAGGCTATGCTATCAGCAACTTGGTAAAAACAATACATATCAGGAGTCAGCAACCTTTCTGTGGTTATGTCATTTTTTTCCTACTCAAGAACCATGAGTATGATTTGTATGCGGCTTGCGAGCCATAGGTTGCCAATCCCTGTCCCTTTTTTTTTCTTTTTCAGAATCATTTAGGGAATCTTCCTCTCGAAAAAGAGAGCGCAAATAAAATGAAAACTAAATTTTAAAACAAAAGCTTCTATCTCATTCTTTGGTTCTATTACAAATCACAAGTAGTACTAAATGGAGATTTTTGAAAACCTAAATATTATACCTCTTATACAACAACACATAATTGGTAAGCAGTATCGAAAACAAAATAAATTTGATGATTAGAATAATTAAATGTGTGTACTTTTAATAGCATATGCTTTGTATCAGTAATTTAACCTCATCTAATATACTTGAACACAATATACAAAGCAAATGTAAACAAAAAATATTTAATGACTGTTGAGAGAAATTAAGAATTATGGGAAGTTAAAAATGAAGATTATGAGAAATTAATAATGAGATTACAAATTAAGTATCATAAGTTATCTAGTTTTCTATTTATTCTTTTTTTTATTTTTATTAATTTCTTCTTGAGCTTTTTCATTTTCTTCTAATAGTTTTAATGTTTTTGCAAGTCTATCCTTCCCTTCCGTTAATAGAATCTGTCCACTTTCTATAACAGCCAGTGGCGGCTCGTGACCTGCTTCAGTGGTGGGGCCCGAAAAAAATAGCGCCAGTTCAAATCGGGAAAATACATATACAGAGCTGTGGTGGATCGTTATCCATTTCAGAGGAGGGGGGCTTTTTTTTTTTTTTTTTTTTAAGCTCGAAAAGGTAAAACATATGAATCGCTTTTGTAAACAGTGTGAATACATAAAAACTTTTCGAATAACAAGTTATGAAAGGCGTATTGATTTCTCCTTTAAGTTTTCATTTAAAGACAGCAGATTTATTTTGCACCAAAAAAACATTTTCCTCCATTTTTCTTTCTCAAAAAGGTACAATATCAATTTAAAAAAAAAAAAAAAACCAATGCATGTGTACATGTTGAAAAACGAATTGATCCATAATGTTTCATCTCCAAATAGCAAATCCTGCCCCTTCATAAACAAAAAACGGTGCCCGTTGCGATGATTACCGTAATTTATGGAAGAAACGCCGCACCCACGAAAATGAGCTTAGTTAGCTAGAAAAACGCCGCAGCCGCGATCGTTGGTGTGTGTGTGTGTGTGTGTGGGGGGGGGGGGGGGTGATCGTGGTCAGAAGTCAATGCCAGATAAAATTCAGTGTTTTCTAAAATAATTTCTTAATTAACAAAAAATAAATAAATAAAAAATATGTTGCATTACTTATTAGACCTAATTTATTAAAAAAGCCATTAAGTTGATCGGATATATTTCGGTAGAAATTGGATAAACGTAAAAAAAATCTCCTTTTTTCTCCCCCTTCCCATAGAATATTTTAAAGTATTTGCCACTATTTTACGAAGCTTACGATTTCTATTTTCAAATAATCAGATATCAATGTTTATATTCACAAAGGTGAATTTATAGAAATAAAAAAATAACTTCTAAAAACCTTCTTGCATCCACACAAAGTTCAGACAGACGACCAGGCGCCATTAAAATGAAAACAGCAATCGATGTGTGAGAAAAGTCTCCAGTTGAAAGTAAACATCCCCCCCCCCGCGGATGGCCAGCTGTTGATTACGTAATGAGCTTGCTTCAGCAAATTGTTGTTTTAAACTGAATGTTCTGTAACAACTCTTGATGGTATTTAATTATTATTTTTTATATTTATAACATTGGGATTTATTTTAAAAGCACTCAGCATTTCTTGAGCATACCAATTAGTTGGCAGAGTTTATTCCATAGAGTGCACAGGGCGCAAAGCCGCACGGCGGAAAAAAAAAATCTTTCAGATTAACTTTATTTATTTTTTTTTTGGGGGGGGGGAGGGGGGAAGGGTTAAACTCTCACCGTGCGCAACATTGACTAATTTTGGCTGAAATTCAGTATTTTAAGAACAATAGAGGTTCATGTGAAAAACGGGTGCATTTAATAGAGGGTAGTGCACTTTTGCGGTATTTTACAGAACTTTAACCCTTCAAAATATATATTCAAAACTTCATTAAAATTTAATTATAGTTCTAAAATGTAGATGTAAAAGATTTACTTCTATTTTTTTTTTCTTTTTACTTAATTGAAGAGACATCGGTTGGATGTATGAAGCCATCCACTTCAGAGCACGGGACATGGTCCCATCTTAGGGTGCTCTGACTTTCTCCAAAACTGGATCAAAGATCAAACGTCTTTTCTATGGGGGTTGGTTCGCATTCTGATTCGCTACGCTGTGATCTGTGCACGCTAAAGAGTACGTGTCGGTGGTGGCGCCATCTTTTGAGAAAATTATCACGAAACGAATTTTTCGATTTTTCGTTGAAGATCGGCTTAAAAAAATTAAAAATATTGTAAACGCCACACCCGGTAGAAACACCACACTTACTATTTTTTAACTTTCAAACTCATAAACGCCGCGGCGTTTCTTCCATAAATTATGGTACTTGTTTGCCTATCTGGCCGGCCCTGATTGAGGTGACTAACAAAACCCGAGTGGTCCGATCCGGGGCGGGTAGAATGGCTTCGGAATGCAGCTTTCGTATGCAGTTTGAAACTTTCTTTACTGCTAACTAGCTTTCCATACACGCTTTAAAAGATAAATGAGCGTGGCAAAAATTTAACAAAGAGTCAAAATGACGTATTCGGTGCAGACCGGCGCAAAAATCGGCTAAAAGCGCAGTTCGGCGCAATATTTGTGTTTCGGCGCAGAATTAACAACCCTGCTCACATGAATTATGAAGCTTAACTAAATTAAAATGATCACTTTAATGTATACATTACCCAACTGAGTAAAAAACGAAAATAAATCTAAAGTAAAAGCACCCAGTAACTTACTTTTAAAAATTAAAAAATAAGCTTATTATTCACCCCTAGAAACAATTGAAACATTTTTTTTCTTTTTGTTTTCACTCAACATCTTTTACTTTAGTTGCTTCTAGATGTGACTAATGGAACTTTTTTTTTTTTTTTTAAATATTGAAAGTAAGTGGTTCATTACTAATGCTTTTTACCTTAATGAACTATTTGTACAAATCATTATCAGTAAATAATAAATGCATTTTCTGAAAAGGAGGGACACAGAACTTTATCAACTTGTATATTTTAACTGTAATTTAACTGATTGTAAATGACATGAATGCATTTAAAGTATTTATTAAATTAAACCAATAATATTGAAATTATTATAACCAATTATGTTATATTATATACTGCTAATATAACATCTATATTTTAAAAAATAGCATTCTATAATTTTCATTAGCTATTGTCAGTAAATCTTTCACTAACACATGCAGTTCTTTTAGGTAGATTTGATCTTAATAATCAACTCTAATTTTTAAAAATCTTAAGCATTTCAATATCGTAAATTAAAAAAAAATTAAAAAGATAAATGTAAAATAGGTGTCTATTTTAAATCATATGATACTGGAGATTTAAATTAATGAATGCTGGAGAAAAAATCATCAGTCACAAGCAGGATGGAAAAAGATTGAGAAATTGGAATAGTTGTAAGTAATTATTTTGGTATAACATAATGTTAACATTAATAAACGAATTTCCTTGTTTTCACGGAAGTCTTTCACTTTTTACTGAAATACCAAATGGAGAAATAATTTTTCCTTTACAAAGTAAAAATATATAAATTAATTTTGCAGCAGTTATATTTTTCCAGTTTTCATTAAAATTCTGTATTTTCTCTGAGTTTTCCCCTTTTCCTGCGATTTCTAAATTCTGGAAATTTCCTGGTTTTTATGATCAAGTAGCAACCACGTAATTTAAAAAACAAATATTTAAGTACGACTATACATATGAAAAATAAATATTTTAATATTTGATATTCATAAAAAAAATCTGGAAATCAAGATGAATTCCAATGCACAAACACCCCAGTGAAAATAATGTTTGAATGGTGTCATGAACGTAATAACTATGATAAAATAAGGAGAAATTTTTAAAAATTGATGTCGCACAAAGCTACATATTATAACAAATTTATATAACTTACTGCAAAACTAAGTGTTTTAATCATGTAATTTTGCCAGCAAATGAAAGTATAACCCTAATAAGACCCTTATGCATCTTACAGCATTTGCTATTGAAAAACTTCACATAAATTGTAAAAAAAAAAAAAAAGTGGAATGGGAAAATGGTTTAAACGAGACAACTATGTGACTACTTTCTAAATAACGGGTACAATCTGTGCTGACAATTTTCAAGAACTTGTAGCATCCATGAGAAGGCATGTTGCTGCTGTTGCCAAAGAAGGTCAAACCAGGCATTAGTTGAGTGGTCATAATGTTTTGGCTCTAGTGTGCATGACTACTGTATCAGCAGAAAAATAATTGAATACAGCAATAAGAGAACACTTCACAATTTCTTTGAATAAAGCCATGTGTACGTAACGTTTAAATCACATATATTCTAGGCAATGCTCTCTCTGCTTAAAACATACATTTTATAATAAATAAATCATCTTAAACAATAGTATAAGGTGAACAAAATAAGAAAACTTTTCACATAAAATACATACCTCCAACTCCAGTTCGAAGTAAGTAAAATGGTGTAATCAAAATTAGGAAATGCTGGATCCAATAAATTTCCATTTCTAAACACCGCTGGCAAAACAATATTTTTTTTTTAGTAATTATTCATTGAAACATAAACAATGTCTTTTATAAGATAAACAAAACTCATGTACACTTTTAAAAACAATAGGATGCTTATGTATAAGAAAAGTTACATTTGAGTTAAAGAAATGATGTTCAAAGTAATGTGAGACATTGTACATGGCATAATACTCAGAAATAATCCATAGTGGAAGCACTAGTTAAGCTCAGACGTGTCTGATTTTAGCAAATCAAATATATATCGGGAGCAAATCAAATATATATCGCATAGCGCACGCCAATAGGTGGCAAGAAGTCTCAATAATTATTTTACAGTAGTAGTTTGCAAGAACATAAATATCAAACATTACCCTTGACACTTCAAGAATCCAGAATAAAAATTTGTTCCTTTTGCCAAATTCTGGATTTCTTAACTGACAAATTAATTCATATGCTAACTTGTGCAATTGTGGGCAGTAAGAATGTACATCTCAGGAGCATGGGAGCCCATAGGTATTTTTCTAGGGAGGGGGCAAACTTCAAAAATTTTTTCTAGAGGGGGCAAATTTCAAACTTTTAACAAATTTAGTTCTGGTTTTGCCATTTGTTTACATCATGAGACATTAACCTAAAACTGTAGGGAAGGGGGGGGGGAGCAAGTGCCCTACCTTGGCCCCCCTTATAGGCGCCCATGCTCAGGAGTATACTTTTGCCTTCATAATGATGAGGAAAGATTTGCATTCTCATGATTGCTGCTCTCACTTTTGTGGAGAGACTGCAAAACAGATCCGAATTTCATTTGTATTGAATCCCCATTCGCTATCACCCTTTGTCTACACATAAAATTGTTCTATAGCACAGCTGTTTGTTTTGGAACACACACAATAACTTTAGCTTGTTTTACTTTGTGGTTTAACTGAATACTTGGAATGAATTTCTTTTGCTTAGTAGAAGAGGGGAGTGTGAGGACATTCAATTGAAAACAGGCTCAAATTTGTTTTATAGTATTTGGACAGGCAGTCATTTTTTTCTGTGTCATTAATTCCTTCCCAGCTCAATCCATAACAGGTGTGGCCAACTTTTTGTACAACATAGACCAATTTTTTTCACAGACTAGTTGAGATGCATCATAACTCAGCACCTTTTCTACTTCCTTACGTTTATGGGTAGAGTTGGATAAAATACGAATATGAGCAGACTTTAGTTTAGGGCAGGTGTGGGCAAATGACGGCCCACGGGCCACATGCTGCCAGCAAACAGTTTTTTTATGGCCTGCCAAGACAGTCTGAAAAATCCCCCTTTAACTGAGAATTCCGAAAAAAAAATTATTAACAAAAGATTAATTTAAAATTTCTACTTAGAAAAAAGTGTTTCTGTTAAGATTAGAGGTTATCTGCAAAGGTTAGAGGATGAGATCACAAAAAGATTTTAGGACTTTAAGAAAACTGAGCTTAAATTCAATTTACTGTCTCATCATATCATTGCTGAGGAGCTGTGTCTCTTACACTACAATCCGACTGACATGCAATTAGATCATACTATGAGAGAACTGTTTAATGGTGCATCATTAGTTGAACTTTAATAAATTATTGTCTACTAAAAAATTTCGATGTATGAAGAAATTTGCTGGGATAATATTGCTGGGTCTACATATATTTGTGAACAAAGTTTTCCTTATTCTTGAAAATCAACAAGAGTAAATATAGATGCTCTTTGGCAAACCTTAACTTTCAAGCTAGGAATAATTAAGTGAGAATCTTAACAAGCAATCTGATTCCTGCTTTTTTTAAAAATGTAGCAATTGTGTGATAGGATGCATTTGTCTCATAAATGTGAATTTAAAATTGAATTTGCTTGCAGATATATTTATTGATTTTTATGATGATACAATTTATATTGCTTTTAAAATGCAAAACTTACTAATCTCCAATAATTTAAAAAAGGTGCAGCCCTCCACTAAGTTCTGTGTCCATACAGTGCCCCCCCCCCCTCCCAAAGACAAAACAATTGCCTACTCCTGGTTTAGGAGAGGAAAATTAGTAACATGTGAACATGATATTTAAATGTTTGTTCTGAAGAAAAGCATTCTAAATTAGTTTTTTTTTTTTAAATATTTGATAGGGGATCAGAGATGGTTTGATTTTGGATGGTCATTTACGATTTTGGAGTATACGAATGCTTCTTTTTGAACTAACATCATAAATTATTAGAAATAAAATATTTTAGACCATGAAATTATTTCAAGTCGTCAATCTGTCTCAAAACAGTAAGTAGGCACAATGATGGAAGTGCCACATAAAACCATTCACTGTACCAAATTTGGCCACCCCAGATCTGTAATTTAAAGCAAAATTGTATATGGCTGATATCTAGTGGGCAGAAAAGTAAATAAAAGTACATAAAAAATAATTCAGAAAAGACATGTTCACAAATGAAAGACAATGAGCTGGACTCTTATTTTCGATGCAATTCTAAAATGTGTAACCACTTTATGAAAATGTAACATTGCGAAATGCAAATCAATGTAAAATAACTGAGTTTTTCAAGTAAGATAAATTAAGTGGTAGTACTATGTTATTCTATTGCATAAAAAGGTGAATTGTTCTCACTTTTGAGCATTTCATTTAAAGTAATAAACAATTTTAACAAATATATAATACAGATTAAAAATATTTAATTAGGATCTTATTAAAAATAAATTAAAGTTGTAGAATTTACTAAAAATTTTGCAATATTTACATAAAATCTGCAATAACCTATTATTAGAAATAAATGAAATTTTCTTTACAGGGAACTTTTCAACTAGAACCAAGTGAACAAGGCAATACTACTGTAATAAAATTAATGAAATGTCTATTAAACTGGAATTTAATTAAAACAGAGGAGGGGAATTATGGCTTGCTTTTATGTGTTATGAGATTTTTACTTATTTTGCTTGATTAATGCTTAAAAAAGGCATTTTTTAAAAGTATTTTTTGAAAATTCATTCTCTTTCTCCCTTCTCAAACAAACAAGTCAGCACTCATTTAAACTACAGAACAATGAGAGGGAAAAGTGGGTGTAAAAAACTGGCAATTCTAAGAACTATCTTCTGGTACTCTCCTTTCCTATGAACAAAAAGATGATTGATGAACAGTGTAAGAATTGGATTGCCCAATACGTGTGTGCAGATTTTGAAGAAAAATCAAAATGCAGGAAATTTTAACATATATTTATAAAATCATTGAGATTCCATTCTGTTCAACAACCTGTATCCATCTTTCATACAACTTGAACATTCTGTTTCTCTATAAAATCTTGGGATTTTCGCAAATAACTTTTCTATGAGTTTGTTTTTTTTTTCCTTGATAAAAGAGTTGAAGTTTTTTTATTAAGGGAATTTTGTAACGATCAAAGTAGCTGGAAATCACAATGTATGAGGTCTGGAGGATATAGTGGTTGGGGTAGAACATCCCAACCAAACTCTAACAACTTTTGGTGAGTTATTAAAGATAAGGCTGTTCTGATGAAGTTACAATGAAGAGAGTGTTGGCAAACCTTTAGCCAATTTGCTATTTCTTCACATTTTTGTTCAATTGGTTTCTTTAATTTAGCTAACTAGAAACAATACTTCTTTAAATTTATTGTGTTATTGGCCACATTCGTAAACGACAAACGAGTTGCACTCGTGCAACGAGTTTCTATCTAAGGAGTTCGTAAAGGAAACTGAGTGCTTTCAGTTTAAAAACTAGAGCTTTCGTATACAAAACTGAGTGCAATTAGTTTCAAACGAAGTAAACTGAGAATGAATTAGGTTCGTTGAGTTTTACTTTCTGCGCGTTGTTTTTGTTTAGAAATGGCGTCCGTTGTTATGAAATAGTAATGTTATGAAAAGTATTTTACGCTTGCTGAAGTTGCAAATATTAGTTTTTCGAGGAGGAAATTGAGGCATACGTTAGAAACTGCTACGGAGGTACATACTTTTTCAAAGGTAATCATTTTCTTGTATTTTTCATTTAAGTAAATTCGAAAATGCATGTTTTAGTGTCAAGATTTAAGTTGATTTAAACCGTTATTTGCGAAATTTGAATTTCTCTTGCTAAATACTTTTGAAACAATGAAGTTTAAGTTGAAATTTCTAAATTTTGATCTGTGCACTTCAATTATGGCCACTCTTTCTTTTAAAAATCCTGTTGATTTTATATTGAGTATGTGCTAAAAACTCTCCTCAGCAAAGTTAACGCATTCGCGAATTGTAAACAAACACATCTCCTAGGCGACGAAACTAAATAAACTGAAGTTGTTCATAAAGGCAAAAGAAACTGATAACCACTGACAGCACTAAACACACGCATTTCAGTTTTCATACGAAAACTCGTGCAACGAGTTTGTCGTTTACGAATGCAGCCATTGTTTGGCAAAAGCTCATAATACAGGATTAATTTCCAATCCCACCAGACACAGAGCATGTGGCCTTCTCTAGATGAAGACTGGCTTTTCAGGTGGCTAAAGGTTTGCCATAAACCGTGCATATCTTGTTTGCTGCTTGTGTGGCATTTTAGCCTTTCCTGTAAAAGAAAAACATTAAAGGCCAAAAAATGCACTTTATTATTATTATTTTTTATATATATTCAAAGACTGACAAAATTAACATCATAACTTTTTTTTTTTTTTAGTATGCCTGAAGTACCATCTTTTATGATATGTACACGGTTACAACTGTTCCAATATATTCAGACCTGTCCTTATGCCTCCTACCAAAAATTGGCACAAACTGTCTAGAATTAATTGTCTGGAGCAATTTTTTTTTTTCTTTGCTGGACAAAAGCTTCATAAATATACTATGTGAGAATTATTTAGTCAATCATCAGGAAATGCAATAAACAATTACAAACCTTTCGAGTATTTAAAACAGGAAATAAAATGGCTAAGATAGCACCATATAGACAATGCATTTGAACTCTAAAAAGGAATGTAACAGCTTTTGATGTTGGAGGTGCAGCAAGAAGAAAAATCTAAAATATAAAACAAATTATTTTATATTCTGATATTAATATTATGCTTTAAAAAAAGTTTCATTATATAGAAAGATCAACAATGTACAAAATTCATAATATTTTAAACTGATGAGTAGTAGAAGAATATTTTTTCCATTTTACTAATTTTTTTTTTTCTGTACTGAATCTGAATTTTATACCAACAAATATGTACACCATAAAACATTTTTAAACTTTATGTTCCAAAAGTAGTAATCAAAGCATATTTTCCCTCATATACACAACCATTACTTTTTCCAAAGTTTATTACTTGGTATGGTTAAAACTGCATGAAGTTAGGTACATATTCTTGCCCTTTTCAAAGATTCTCAGAAGGTTAAATTAACTAAGAGAACTAAAAATTAAAATATGTAATTTGATACATTAAGGCTGCTATGCACAGGACTCCCGAGGTTTCCATTTCAATGCTAAATCGATGGGAAACAAAATGCAAAACATTTAATTAGAATTTTCAATTATTTATTAGAATTTTCAATATTTCTTTATTTTTTGCATTAGATACATTAGCACACATCATTGCTCGGAATGCTGAAAAAATTAATGATTTTTAAATTTCAAAGTGTTAATCTCAGTTGAGAACTTTCATACAATCAAATTCAGAGCTACTTTTTCATAAAGTATTTTATATGTCACAAAAAATATACATGTCATTTAAAAAATAATATAATTTTGAAAACACAACGGAGAAGAGTTAAGTTCAGTTTTCTAAATATTTTATCCTCTCAATTATATCTAAATTAGACAAAGAGTAATTTGTCATTTTACACAGACAAAATTTAGGAAAAAAGCCAGATATTTTGCTTTGTTCCTCTTTCCTTAGGGAAGGAGGTGAAAAAGCAGGGAAGGTTTTGAGGCTCAGATACACCATGGTTTTAAACCATTACTCTTTTTTTGTTAATCAGGAGGAGGAATATCCTATTCCTGAGGCCACTTATTATCATGAAATGTGCATTTATCTCAAAATACGAAGTTTCTTGATTTTAGATAAACCCTCAGTGTTCAATAGGCATGCATTTGAAAACAGAATATCATTGCATCTAAATATTATTTAACTGCTTTATTCTGTGTATAATATTGCATTTAAATGTATTTTAACAAATTCTAATCTGTAAATAAGTATTGCTATATTTAATGCACATGATTTTCTTGTTTTATTAAAACAATGAGGAAATTTAAATTTTATAACTAAAAATACTAGCATTAAAGAATGAAATGTCTTGTATCATTTTATGTGAAAATGTATTTATTTCTAATTTCGATTCATTTATTAAAATATCTATATTGGAAAGATTTTCTTCATCCCTTTGTCAAAGTAAAGTAGAAATCAATACACAGATAAATGGGTCATTCCATGTTAAATTGACAAATGGGCTGTGCCATACCATTTTTGATTTTCACAAAATTTTGTAGGTGATAGCTACCTATCTTCTTTATCCCCAAACAGTATTTTTTTATTTCTTTTTTAAAAAAAATCGTTCTTCAGATATAGCAATATGTTTGCTCTGCAGATGAGTAAAAATTGCCATTTTAGGCTCTTTTCTAAAAGCTGTAGAATTTTCATTTGAAAGAGTAGGAAGATCAGATAAGGCTTACTGGGAAGCTTAAAGAATGGACTTTAAAATGTGGCTAATAAAATAGAGTTATGTTTAGCCTAAATGCAGTGTTTTGGACATCAAATAGTCATTCACAAACTAATTTTTTTTTGTGTGTGTGTGTCATTTTAGGCATTAAAAAAGCATTGAAGAAGTTTCATTAACAAACCAATTTTTTTCCCCTGTTACACTTACATATCAATACTATATGCAGAAAAAAAATGAGCTGTTACTCGTGGTCTTTCATCCTGAAAAAATTGCTTAAACTTTCAAAAAATTGAAAAATGTGCCTTTTTATCCCCCCCCCCCCCAAAGAGTCATGTGGGACAGGTGATAAAAATCTAAAAATGACATGGTACGAAGCTCTTATACTGTACTTTAAAACAAAACAGTCTTGTTATTCCAAAAGACAGAGATACACGCTTTTGAAGTAATACAAAAAGTACTCACTCCTTGCTATTGAGAATAGGTTAACTTTTCACCCCCCCAAAAATGTCATGTAGAACAAGTGATAAAAATCTCAAAATGACATGGCAAGAAACACTTATACTGTACTTTAAAACAAAATAAAAATTGTCTTTATAATCCAAAAGACTGAGGAGATACACACTTTTGAAGCAGCACTACAAAAACAATTACAGACAATAGGCATTCACCCATTCTCCCGATAAAACGGAATCACTGGACAGAGCCCCGTGCAGCTATGAGGGAGTTGTTGGATGAAACCGAGAAGATACTGTTGGCCGGTTCATCATAGTATAGTGGTTTAGAAATCCATGAGTCACGCAGAAGTTTGAGAAAAACAGAGAGAGGACTTCAGTTCTGTAAAATCTACATTTTATTGTAGGTATCAGCAAATACAGTTTCAAAGGAAACAAGTTCTATATCATACAGTATACTGCTTCAATAAAAAGTAACACCCAGAACAGATCTAATCGTTCCGGCCAGACAACGTGCCGGAGTTCCATAACTAATCGAAATCAACCTCCTCTAACGGAGAGATATGAAGAAGTCTGTGAAAAAACTTAATAAAATTGGCCAGCTTTGATACCCTGGTGAGAAAAAGATGAGCACTCATAAGCCACTGCTCACGTGACCAAAACTGTCCAGTAGGCATGAAAAAAAAGAAAAATTTTGAAGTTAACGGATTATATGCATATTGCCAAGGCAGAAGTGCCAGAATTTGGTGAATGGCGTACCAAAAGCCTACAGCCCTGTGGGAACAGAGACCACACCGACAGGCAGGCACCAAGAACTTACACAGCATACATTAAAGCGAAATTAATTTAGAAGAGAAACCACAAATGCGAAGAATAAAAAACAAATGTGCATTTATCAAGCAGAAAAGCAAAGTGGAGAGAGAAATTAAAACTGAATACGGAATTCTGATTTTGAAACACGAAACAAAAAGAACATTATTTCAGACTTGAAATATATGTGATCTTTGTCACATATATCTCCCCACAGCCCAACAAAAATTTTGATGGCAGAAAAATTTTTCAACAAAGAATTTTAACCTTAGAATTTCACAGAAAGCCTAACACGCAGTGCTCATGAAGGCTTTAAAAAAAAAATACGCAAAATTACACTACTACACTATACCAAATAATGAGAAGAAATAAATTATAAAATACATTACAAAATGCCACTAGCAAACCTATCAACATTACTCCGCTACAAATAAAAACAATATAAAATTATACACTTATTCATTAGATATCAAAAATTACACACGTGCAAACTAAAGAAGAAATATAGCCTTGGATATTCAAAATAATACATATACATCACGTCATAGATGTAAGATCTCTTTATACAGACAACTTTGCACATGCAAAAACTTTTTTTTTTTTAAACTGCCATTTACTTTCAAAGTCATGTGCATTATCAATGTCCATATAAAATAGGAAATAAAAATGCTCAATGTCTTAGACATATTCAATCTCAAATATACTCAGTGCACTTAATCAACTTGAAAATTTTAAAATAAATTTCAAAGATGAAGCTTCTAAATAAATGAATGTCATGAAATAATTCACACAATTAAGTCAAAATGATTGCAATCAAATACCTGAAATGTGTCCAATGCAATCAAGTTGCAGCACAGGTATTGCTATCAAATTTCAAAACAAACGTTTTATTATTATTATTTCTTTCTTTCATCATCAAAACTAATTCCCTTCTTGGAAAAACATTATAAAAACTTTCAATCAATAAAATATCGAAACATATATAAATATTTTTTCAAACACGAGCTTCAAAACAAATTTAAAGATTTTGTGACAAAATCAAGAAATTTTCAAACAGACAAAACATGAACAAAAACATTACTGAAAAAAATTTGGTAAACACAAAAGAAAAATGTATGTTTGTGTGTGAAAAGAAGGTGAAAGTTAGAAAAACTCACTAAATTGTGTAGAAAAGAAAAAACAGTCCATTGTGCTGACAAAGCAATTTAAGACAGATGCATGACAATGCATCAAAAGTTAATCTTGTGACAAAAATATGAGTGTAACAAGCATCCTATGGGGACACGGGCGAGGCATGCACAAGACATTCAAGTTCTGACAGGGGGAAAAAGAATGAAGTAGCACCTAAATGTGAAACCAAAATATGGAGATCAAAGTGAGTATGAGAAAGTGCAAGTTAAAACTTACAAAAGTGCAAAAAGCACGTGTGAACAGAAGCTAAATCTCGTCTCAACAACGAGGCGCATGGGACTTGTAAATTTGGGACGATTTAGCTTCAGGAAAAATTTTAAAAGGGACTGCCAATAAGAAAAAAAAAAAGCATGACACCAACAAAAGAAATGATTACCGACAACCATAAGCTCACCTACAGAAAACTATTGTTCCTTTTTTTTTAAAATTAACAACAATTTGATTAATTAAGTTTCATGAAAAGAGATACATATTATACAGTATACTGAAGTGTACATCTTTAAAAACACTGTACCAGCCAGATACAAGCAAGATATTATACAACAGTGTACAAAGCAAGGAAGTGTCCGTAGGTACCTTCACAAACGCACCATTACTAAAACGAAAATATGCATCTACTTTCTAGGTCTTAAGTTATACCTATTATATGAAGTTGCAGGTAGATTAAAATTATTTGTAAAACCATCATGGTAGTGATTATTACTATATAAAGAAAGATATTCAGAACGTGGAAGAGCCAAAATTAATCTATCGATATGTACTCTCTGAGGTTCAAGATGAGGAGCATGCAAACGTGTAATTGAGAAAGACACAGGTGAGTGCTTTTCAGTGATCTCATAAGGACCTGTGAATTTAGATTTAAATTTATCCGAAGGCTTTTTATAAACAATGTCATTTACATTTAAATCTCTCGAGTGTCTCTGAAAGCGAATTGTTTGTGAAGAAATTATGTTTTGATAAGCTTTCTTATAGATAGTCTAATTCTTTCATTAATTTATAAGTATGTATGTCATTAAGATTTGGTGGAGTTGCCTCAAATTTGAATGTGTCAAAAATAAGTGATAATTTTCTACCAAAATATAATAAATTAGGCATAAAACCAGTAGTTGAATGTGTCGAACCATTATACAAAAACTTGTGAATTAAAATTGTACATTCAAAGCTGTGGCCATCAAATAATAAAGAATTTACAGTGTATTTAATGAAAGTATTTTTGTGTTCAGCAATTGAATTGCATTGAGGATGACCAGCTGAAGAATGATTAATTTTTATACCAAGTTTGTCATGAAAATGATTATAAATTGAGGCAACAAACTGTGGCCCTAAATCTGACAAAATCACTGGAGGATGACCAAAATTTGTAAAATATTAAAAAAGAGCCTCGACTATAACATTAGCAGACGTAGAAGTAAGAGGCACAAGCTCCATATGGTGAGAGAAATGATCAGTGATTGTTAGAACAGTACGACCATTACTGAAGGGACCAAAGGTCAATAGCAATGGTATGTCCTGGGTAAGTTGGTGTGTATGTTTGTTGTAAAGGAGCAGGTCGAGTAGGATGATGTTTGACCTGTAAGCATACAGTACAAGAGGCAATAAAATTGATAGTATAAATACCTTTCCAAAAATACTTTCTTGTTAGAAATTCATAAGTCTTTTTTAAACCACAATGTGACAGATGAGAAATTGTTAAAGCTTTTGCTTTTAACAAATATGGAACAACAATTGATTATAAGTGATTATAAGTTTGATTATGAACATCATACTTTTCACACATTAATAACTTAGTTTCCGGATGAATAAAAAAAGCAGGATGAGTTGCAGAGGAATCCTTACTTAAAATTTCATCATAAATGACAGACAACTCAGGATTAGCATTTTGCTCTCTGAAAAATGTTTCATAAGAAATTTCTAAAAGGGGACCAATTTGAATTTTTTATAACTAAAAAGTTTACATATTCATTATTTTTAAGAACATTTTCAACAATTGATATAACACCTTTATCATAAATTAACCATGGATTATTGTTAAAAGTTTCAGTATTATTTTCAAAATTGTCCCTAGATAAATAGTCAGCAAGTATATTTTTAGATCCAGCAATGCGCTCAAAACTAAATGAATATTCAAACAACTCAAGTAACCACCTTGTGATTATGTCAACTAGGTTGGTAGCCTTTTTATATGTTTTCAAAGGAGCACTATCAGAAAGAATTATAAAATATCTATTATATAAATAACATTTAAATGCATTAACAGATTTGTATATAGCCATCAGTTCCAACTTCAGAGCACGATACTTTTGCTCAGTTTTATTTAAAGCTTTAGAAAAATAAACAACTGGAAATAGTTTATCATCATACATTTGTAAAAGACAATTACTTATAGAAATATTGGAAGCATCAGTATTTAAATAAAATGTCTTATTCCAGTCAGGTAGTCTTACCATAGGTTCAGAGAAAAATATTTCTTGCATCTTTTGAAAATTTTGTTCATGTGTAGGTGTCCAAACAAATTTAGCTTTAGGAGTAGTTAATTGAATCAATGGTTGAGACAATTCAAAAAATGCAGGAATTAAGTGTTTGTAAAAAGTTGTCAAACCAATAAAGTGTTTTAATTGTTTTTTTGTTGTAGGAGTTGGAAAAGAAACAACTGTTGCAATATTACTTTGAATAGGCTTGATAAAATGATTTTCAATATGAAAACCCAAATAGTTTGTTGATGTTTTATGAAAAGAACATTTAGTAGGAGCAAGTATCAAATTATATTTACATAAAACTTTAAAAACTTTTTCAATTTTATGTACAGTGTCTTTGAAAGAATGTGAGCCTATAATAAGATCATCCTGATATGCGAAAATTCCATCCGAGTTAACCTCATCCAGTAAAAGATCCATGAGCGCCTGAAAAGTTATAGCAGAGGATTTCAAACCAAAAACCATTCTCTTAAATTTAAATGAGCCAAACTGAGAAGTGAAAGTTATTTTATTTTGTAAATCTTTTAGCAAATCTATTTGATGATAAGCTTGTTGTAAATCTAAACTGGTGAAAAATTTATATGTTGATAGATCAGTAAAAAATTGTCTGAATTTTAGGTAAAGGATATGATGGAACCTTGTATGACAGAATTTAATGTATGCAAATCACGGGCTAATCTATACTTCTGCTAGGCAGAGGAGTCAGGCTTTTTCTTTACCAAAATTATCAGAGAAGTCCCACTCAGAACAGTTACGTTCAATTATACCTGCATTTAGTAATTGGTCTATTTGCTCTTTAGCTTTATTTTGAAGCACCTGTGGAATTGGAAAGGGCAAAGTTTTTATTGAAAAATCATTAGTAAAGTTCAATACAGGAATAACTCTGTCAGTGTGTCCTAAAGTAAACATATCTTTTGAAAAGGCAGCAAAATTGCTTAGTAACAAATTACATAATTCATTACTTTCTAAATGTGCTAAGTCAAAATCAGATGAAGTTAATTGCTGTTTTCTTTTTTTAAGCACTTCTAATGTAGGTTGTATTAAATTACACATTTGAAAATTCCCAGAATTATCTGTTTGTTAGCCCTTTTTCTTTAAATTCATCAATATCATAAATATTACCAATCTTATTTAAATGAATTGTCTGTTCAGATATATTACGAATAAATACAAAAATTTTTTGAGAGCCCTCGTTACCATTTTTGTTTTGATTAAAGTGTCATTTAAATAACAAGCCTCATAAGAAATGCAATTTTCAGCATCATTTGGTGCTAAAAGAAAATATTCAGTGCTAGACTTATCGCAACAAACCTGAGCATAAATATGCTCATCTGGTTCTAAAATGACCTTTTTAGATAAATAAACAGAATTGTCATTCACTGCAATTGAATTAGGACACTTTTCATTAATAGTTGCACACAACATGCATATTACTAGTCTTTATTATTTACAAAATTGACCAAGTTTACCTTGAAATCATTAACCATAAGACAAGAATTTTCCATATCAATTGAAATATTGTTTGCATGCTGGAGCTACATAACATTTTTTTCCTCAAATAATTTAATAAACAAAACCGCAAAAAATTCTCATGCCTGGATTACATATTCCATGCTTTGTAATATAGTATGTTGTGCGTGTTGAAGGGGGAAAGAAAAAGAGGAAAAAGCACCAATCAAAAGTAAGCATTTTTAAAAATCTTCTACGAGCAGGCAGCTGGTTAAGAATTGTGTAATATGAATGTGCATCCGAGAAATGTTTGTTTTAAGTGACTCTTTGTGTGTTTATGCTTCTTTTGATATTTTACAGTGAAATCCCTCTATAACGATATTTTGGGGGCCAAAATAATATATCGTTATAAAGAGAATTATCGTTATAGAGAGAATCGATATTGGAACGAAAAGATTTTTGTTCTTCATATATCCCATACCCTGCAATGTAACCAGAAAGTGTTCTGTTAACATTCAGCACACCCTCGCAAGTAATATATAATAAATGAAAAAAGAAAAACATGTTTATAGTTTTCAGTAATTTTCACATCATTCACAAATTTTAGTTAAATACCCATGCCGCCTCGCCAGGGATTCTAGCGGCAATATAGCTTATAAATATTTATAGCATATTTGAATAACAAATATATAATGTCTAAATAAATAATACCTGAATGCCGCAAAAGTGTTTTTTAAAATGTATTAGATATTAATTGAAAATATATACCTATTAATTTATCCTTATTTATTTTGAATTTTGTGAAAGTGTTTTCAATTTCTGTCCGTTTCTTTAAAAATGTAGCAACAGTCGACTAAGAAAGTCCGTATTTTCTGAAAACCTCAGCTTGCTTCATGCCTTTATCAAAATCTTTTATGATGTTGAATTTCATTTCGATAGATATATGTTTTCTTTTAGCCATTTGCTTTCGATTTTGACTAAATAAACTTCAAAGTAAACAAAACTCATAAATAATTTAAAATATTCTCGTGTTATAATCGACATCGATGGGATTTATCGGAGAGTAAAATTCTTAAGTTCAGACAAAAGAACGTATCATTTTCTATATCAGTTCCGGTTAAAGGAATCGTTGACCATTTTTTAAAGAGTGGGGGATAGGAATCAAAGATGTGTCATCCAGGAAATACCAACTGTCCTTCCACCTTACGAGAAATGCACTTTCTCATTACCATAGTGCTACATCAGCAAAACGAAACTTAGAAGACGTTATTTGGCAGAGGCGTGGTCCAACCCGTTCCAACCACATTTTACCTCGACTTTCTTTGTGTAGCTTTCAATGTGTGTGCATGAGTTGGGCTTCTGATGCATCGTTGAAAAAAAAAAATATATCTTAGTAGAGAGAATTATTGTGATGTAAGGGATAATTATTACCATCGTTGTAGAGAGAATTATCGTTTTAAAGGCTATCGTAATACAGAGAACTGTTTTACATTAATCTAAAGGGAATTCAGCCAGGACTATGAAAAAATATTGTAATAGAGAGAATTATCGTTATAGAGGATATCGTTGTACCGAGATTCTACTGTATTTATCACATTCAAGCTTATTTTAAAAGCAATCAGCATTTCCTGAAGATGCCAATAAGGCAAGAAACTTCGCCCTTGTTATAGTAACTCATTTGCAGAGCCTGCGCATAGGTGTTGACAGAAGTGGGGGAGATAACAGTGTGTGGATCTGCGGTATTTTAAGAACAAGCAAAACTCTCATGAAAAGAGGGGGTAGGAGAGGAGGAGTTCAATAATAAATTCTAAAAATCGCAATAGACAAATCAAAAGTATGCGTTATTTTCTGTCTCAAGCTTCCAAACACAGATAACACACTTAATTTTATATTATTGGCAATGAGCTGATGATTGTTTTTTCTCCTATCCTTTTTTCCTATGCTCACTGCACAGCTGAAATAAAGTTGAGTTTCTATAACAAGGAGTCGCTGTATTAATAAATGCATTTAGTAAGCATTTTGTTTGGGAAAAAAAAAAGTTCAATTTTACTGCTCCGTTAATTATTGTAAATTCCGGCGTATAAAGCACACTTTTCATACAAAAAATAAGGTCGAAATTTATGGGTGTGCGTTATATGTTGGAAGTACAGCTAATGTGCTTCCCAGCCTCATCATATCACCCTTTATATATCCAATATCCATCTAAACAATAGTTTAATTCAACAAGTAAACAGTTTTTCCTCCTAATTAAAATAAAGTCTGAAGTCTTCTAATTAAAATAATAAAGTTTCATTAATGTTAAGTTTCATAATACCTGAAATAATTTCACTCCAACTAGTATTCAATCTATGCAGAAACTGTACACCTTCTGGCATTTTGTTTTGGCAGCCATCTTGGCTTGCAATAAGTGTTGATGTGTCAGGCTTGTGTGCTGGTGTTCAAGTACCCACTTCACATGAGAATGAACTGTCAGGTGTCTTTCCTACATCCTTATTGGGCATGCAGCAAGTGTATAACTAAACTTGGATTGTTCCAGAAGTTTCTCCGATGACATCACTGTGGGTGTATAAAAGCAGTGGTTTTCCTGTTTGCTGTACAACAACAACAATAGTTGATGAGCTGGTTCTAAGTGAAGGTGGGAGTTTGCCTCTCCTCCTCCTCCCTGCTATAGGTATAGATATAATTTAGTAATGGAAATTGTTAGGTCAGGGGGTTTATCTTTTAAAATGCCAGAGGGTCTAGTCATAGCAGTTATTAAAATGTTGTTAAGTTTGTTTGTTAATTGTTGCTTTTTACTAATTTTGTTCTTTTAATGCTGTTCATAAGGACTGTTGCTTACCCTAATAAATTAACTTGTTCTTTATACACTGGTCTGTGTGATTTTATGATGATACACATGCTAACATTCAGATTATAGTAAACTTGCAGAGCATTTCTCTGAAGGGTAGCTGATTGTTTCCTTGCTCAGCCCTTACAGAGTGGTAGCAGAGCGTGGTTTGATCTTTTTCACCCGCTCTGCACAGTTTCTTTTTCTGTTGTTCTACAGCTCCTTAGTGTATCATCATGGCAGCCAGTAATGATAGTAGTTTATATAGCTTTCCTAAATTAAATAGAGATAATTACCGTCAGTGGAAGTTTAATATAAATTTAGTTTTGACCAGTTTAGGCTTGGAGGATTTTCTGGATAGTAAAAAGAAAAATGCTGACGCTGTTGCTAGTATGAAGTCTGATTAAAAACAGACTTATGATACGAAAAGGAATAGGGCATTTTCCATAATTTGTTTGAGTATTGAGCAGGGATGAGAGTGGTCAGAGAGCAAAAAGGAGGAAGTCCAATAAATTTTTCAAAAAAGCCCGCAGAAGGGTCATTATTTTAAAAAAAAATGCATCAAAATAGCATGCGGGAGCACATTTGGACAGTATCCAAAATTCCAATCAAACACTATTCTTTTTAAAATAAAATTTAATTCTATTGAATTTGAAAATTATATAAAAAAGTTTTTATAGTGGCTGATTTAACACTTTTAAAGATATAAGGAAATTTTTCCCATCACATAATATTCACACTTCAAATATTTGTTAAGAAATTAATATATGCCACAAATTGTACTGAAAACAGAACACACTAGTATTCTCCAAATTTCAGTTGTAAAAAAAGATCAGGAAAATGCCATACACACAAAGTACAAATAGAACTGACTAATTTAACAAGCACATAATCTAGTACTTTAATAACTATTTAATAAAAGAATACAGTCATTTTCTGGCAAACATTTCTATGATAGTTAAAGGACCTTTGCTCCGCTTTGGAGAAGGCTCATTTGTTTTCTGTTTCTTACATTTTTCAGTGGCATTATTATCAAGTTTACATTTATTTGAAGATGGAGCTGTTAACATATTTTTGATGGGCGAAAGACTCTGTTCGGAAGAGGGTTCATTTGTATTCTGCACTGGTTTTTCAGTGACATTATCTGGATGTTTATTTGAAGTAGATGGAGCATTTCCCTTCAAAGAAATTTTACGCATTTTTTTCAAATGTTTTTTTCTTTGTAATTTGGTAGCCTTTGCAGACAGCCTCTTTGCTGCCACTTTTGACAAGATTTTTTCATTTGTTTTCTGCACTGGTTTTTCAGTGACATTATCTGGATGTTTATTTGAAGTAGATGGAACATTTCCCTTTAAAGAAATTTTTTTCAAATGTTTTTTTCTTTGTAATTTGGTAGCCTTTATAGATAGCCTCTTTGCTGCCTCTTTTGACAGGATTTTTTCATTTGAAGAACTTGGTTCTGTAACACACTTCTTAGTTTTCAAAACCATGTCACTCTTGTAACTGGAGTATGCAGATCGCATATTTTTGCACAGTCTCTTATCGACTGGGTCATGCAGAAAGTCACCTTTCCTAAAAAACTCAACTGCAGTTTTCTTCTTGGCACTCAATTCGTATTTAATAGTCTGAATAGCGTCAAATGATTCAACATTCAGCCTACTTGAACCCGGTGTTATTACAGAGTTCATGATACTAAAAGCCGATTCCACTTTAGGTCCATGAAAGCATGTGAGAAGAGCACATGCCATTCTGGACAAAAGTGGAAACTTGGTGGAATTTTCAATTTCCCCCCACCATTTATCCACAGCTTCATTTGGTTCAGGTTGACGTAGCTTGGCAATATGGTAGCAATGGACTTCTAAGTCATATGCTTCCTTTTCTTCGTCACTAATGACATTGGTTGCTAGGTTAGAAAGATCTTTCATGAGTTTCAAAGAAAGTGAGTGCTGCCTACAAGAAGGATCAATTGCAGAAACTGCATTCAGTAACAAATTATCTAATGGCATCTTTTGTTGTAGTTTTTTTGAGCATGCAATATAAGCTTTCAAAGCATTTTTTTTTTAAATTTCTGTATAGTCTCCAACTGAGATTTTGGGACTGAAGTATACAGTTTTTTAACACTTTCCCTCACAAATATAGATTTTGTAGGTAAATGATTGTGTCAGATACATCAAAACATTTCAATTTTTTGAAGAATCTTTGAGAGGGGCTAATTTTTCAGCTTTTATGAAGCAAGCCAAAAAGTCTTTGACTAAAGATAACTGTTTGTCATGTAAAATATGTATAAGGGGAACACCAGTTTGGAACAGCTTTACATATTCTTTAAACAGTGATAACACTGACACAAACAGATTTGAAATTAACTGGGTTTCTAAACGACAGTCAAACAATTTTTTGACAATTCTGCTCTTTCGATCCTGGCCTACTTGTGTAAGGACTTTCTCTGAAAGTATTCGCTGCAGATGTCTGATGTGTTCTCGGGCAGAATTACCAACATCACGGGCTTTGTAGATGCTGATTAGAATGTGAAGAAATTGGCACTTTTTTGTGCTGCACAAAAATGAATAATAAAAGATAGTTAAGGCGCCAAGTAGCCTTAATAAATCCTGGGCTGCATCATACACAGAAAGCCATCTAATTGGAATGAATGTCTGAGGCATTGTACACTTTATATTCAATGCACTGCAGATTTCAGAAAATATTGCTCGCATATCTGGCGACCACTTTAAATCATTATGGATATCTATACACAAATTCTCTATATGCATTCCAAAAGTTTTTGTAAAGTACTTTGCAGCATTATGGACATGATGGATACTATCTCCATCAATGTCCAGAAGATGTAGACACTGCGTACGAATCTTAACTTCAAGGCCAGCATACTTTCCTCTCATAACATTGCAAGAATCTAATAAAATAGACATTAAATTTTTCCAAGGAATGTTATTTTCAACAAATATCGTAACAATTCCTTGAAAAATAATCTCACTATTAACATTATCAACAGCGAACGAAGACAAATGTTTGGTAACAATTATTCTTTCCTTGTTACAATAATTTACAAGCACAGTTATTATTCTTTGATTACTGTTACTTGTGCTCTCATCCACATTCAAAGAGAAATACTCTCTGCGTAAATCTTCTAAAAGTTCATACTTTACTGTTTTCGCAACACCAAATCTCATCTTGTACGATGCAGCAGTTCTATGCAACGTAACCTGATTTAGTGCCTTTTTATCTTTTGACATTTCTTTTACCAGGTGGAGAAGATCTGGTGCCAGAGAAAATGGCAGAGATTTTTCCGCCAAAAAACCAAGGAGCATTGCTTCATAATTTGCTATTCTGTCATTGAGTAGTGTTGATGTTTGTGGCAAATTCACTTCAGCCACTGGTTGGCAAGCAGCAAACATTGGATGTAGTCCATATGGAATTTCACTCCTTCCAGCTCTGGAATCACCACTTCCTAAAAGTTTGGATAATTAAATTTAGAATGAATACAAAAAAAAAAAAAAAAAATGAAAACAAATCAGGAAAATTTGGAATGGTTGGCGGCTGCGATTAGAAAAAAGTGAAAAATCTGAAACAAGGTAGTTTTTGGACCATTTTTTCTTACAATTGTAGAAATAATTTTTTAAAAAATGCATAATTTATAATGCTTATGAAAATCTGAAGATAACACTCTGATCGGAAAAAATAAACAAAAAATCTGAAAACTTCCGATTTTATCGGAAGTTTTCCGAAATCGAATGAAAAAAAAAAAATTTTAGATTATGAATTGGAAATTAAATTTTAAAGAAAGTAAAAATAAGAAAAATCGGGAACAAAGGGTCGAAATTCGGTTTATCGGAAAAACGGATTCCGATAATCCTTGTTCAACAAGACTGAAAAATTGGAACATTTTGCTGCTATGTATATTAATAAAAATACTTTAAGTAATAATACATGGTACAAATCCTAAATATACATAAAATGCAGTTTCAAGAATAGTAAGATAAAGCTAATTACAACTCACCAGGTAATGCAAAGTTCTCCTTGCGGATCTTCAGAAATGACATGTGCACCCTAGATTTCACGTGGCGAACCAAAGCAAGGTACCCTTTAGAGCCATATATGATTTCTTTACCACAAACAATACAATAACATGCACCAGATTTATTTAATTTCCTTATGCATTCATTCAAATTAATGTCTCCAACCTTTTTTTCAAGCCAATCCCATCGCCATGGGTTCTTTATTCCTTTATCGATCTTTCGCACGTCGACAGAAGCAGACCGGTTTACAATGTCCCCGCGAACACAAGACATGGTTATGTCTTATGTGAACATCGAAATAGAAAACAATATGCAGTGTAAACAATAAATAACTAACGCATTGAAAACTACACTTGCCTAAGTACGATTAAAAAGCACAATGCAGTGGATCTAAACACCCTTTACATCGCTTGGAAGTTCTCCTCTCGTTAGCTCCAGGTGGCTGAGCAGGGTGGGGGGAAGAGGGTATAAAAGGCGAATATTGCACTTGTTTATAGCCGACTGCTTGTCTTGTTCTCTCCTTTAGAAGTGAAAACATTCCATCTTATTGGCTAATGAAAATAATGACGTCTACCGAAAGGGAGGAGCACATGATGTTTTTACATAGAGTTTTACGTACGGCGTCCAGAGAAAAAATCTTGTCACCACGTGGGCGAAAGACCATTTTTCGCGCGGGATAAACGGATTCAGATTGGGGAAAATGTGGATTCTGAAAAAGGGAGGAAAAGGCGGAAACGGAGGAATTTTCTTCAAAACAAACGCAAAAAGCCGGAAAAATCTCATCCCTGATTGAGGAAGACCTCAAAAATGTAGTATATGAAGTGACCGACCCCTTTAAAGCATGGCATCTTTTGAAATTAGTTTTTGAGCCCTGTAGTAGGGCAAGGATTGCCAGACTTAGACGTGCATTTATGAATATAAAATATAACCCCAGTGAAAGTATGAGTCAGTATATTGGAAAAGTTTTAAATGCAGCTAAAGATTTAGAGTTAGCAGGAAAGGTCATTGATGAAGAGGAGATAGCATTTCAGATTTTGGATAATCTGCCCTCGGAGTATACCTCTTTAATTCGTGAAATTAAAGACAGCCTTAAAGAATTACAAGATAGTTACTTTCAACTTCCGGAAGCAGTTGACCCTTCCAAGGACTTAGCCGACGTCGAAACAATAGAAATAGAGAACGAAGATTTAGAGGTAAGTCTGAAAATACTTATCTCTAATCTTAAAGTATCTAGTATTGGAAACCATGAAAATAAACTTACTAGTTCAAATGAAATTAAGTATCGTTTGCCTGAAATTCCTCTCCCGACCTTTTCAGGAAAGGTACAGGAATTTCAAAGCTTTAAGGATCAATTTATGTCTATTATTGGAAAAAATGAGCAATTAACCGACGTTCAGAAGCTATTCTACTTAAAAGCTTCACTCAAAGGTGATGTAAAATTAATAGAAACTCTTGAAGATACATTTGAATCTCTCCTTTCTGCTCTCGTAGATAGATATCAAAATAAAAGGGTTGTCGTAGATGCACATATATCGAATATATTAAATTATCCGAAGGTTCAGGAAAATCCAGCTCAATTACGAGTATTGCTAGATAATATAAGAGGAAATCTCCGTGCATTAAAACTGCTAAATTTTGAAAGGAATGATTTGGCTGATGTTTTCTTACTGAATATTTTGTTGCAAAAAATTGATCAGAACACCAGAAAGGAATTTGAACTTACTCTTAAAACAATGATTGATTGATTGATTGATTATTTGAGGTTTAATGGCACAAGGTCCAGAAAGGACATACTGCGCCAGACAAGGTGTGTAAATAGTAAAAGAAAGTGTTCAGGTAAAAAAGTGTTGTATAAAACATGTAAAGCTAAAAACCATGAGGTCTAAAGACAGTAAAAGCAAACTGTAGAGAAGTAAAAGGTAGATTAAAAGGACAAGAGCATCTGCATGGGGGCTCCCATCCAGATACCAGACAGAGAAAACTATATACTTCACAATGAGTAAAGAATGTTGATACGCCGAAGAAAGGCGAACAGATTAAAGTGCGGGGTTTCACCCAGTATTTCATCAAGTTTGGGATGAGAGCAGTTAAAAAGTGCTTGATAAAAACGATTAAAAGCAGGGCATGAGGTTAAAAGATGGTGAATGGTGAGGCAAGTATGACAGTGGGGGCACTCTGGAGCAGGTTCACCAAATAGCAGATGCTTATGAGTAAGCCGCGTATGACCAATGCGGAGACGTGTCAAAATGACATCTAGTCTGCGATAAGGATGAGATGACCAATGTGTGAGGGCTGGACGGATAAAATGAAGTTTGTTCCCAGTTTCACTGTCCCATTTATCGGTCCATATGCTTTTCACTATGCCAGAGATGCTAGACTTTATGTCTCTAAAGGAGAGATTGCCGGTGTATGAAAGGGTCGCATCCTTGGCTAGTGTGTCTGCTTTCTCGTTTCCACTGATCCCGATGTGACTGGGTACCCAACAGAGGAGGATCCTGTATCCCCAGTTTACGAGTTGTTCATATTTATGTAAGACTTTCGTGATGTAGCTATGTGTTTGAGAGCCCGATTTTAGGTTTTCCAGTACACTGAGGGAGTCTGTGTATATGATAAAGTTCTTTGCATCATTTCTGGATATGTACAGAAGGCTTTCGTAAATGGCCAGTAATTCAGCTGTAAAGACAGAGCAAAACTGAGGGAGGGAGTAGCTGCATGTGAAATTTCTACCTACAAGGGCAAAGCCGACGTGATTTCCAGTTTTAGAGCCATCTGTATATAGCTCTCCGTAGTTTGGGTATTTGTTCCTGTGGTCTAAAAACAATTTCTGATATATTATGGGGTCAGTGTCTGGTTTTGAAAAGCCTTTGAAAGGTTGTAGGTATGATATCTGCAACATACCCCAAGGGGGTATGTCATGAAAAGAGCAGGTGGAAACGTTAACATCCTCCAGTTGCGTACCAACAAGGCTCCTACGAATCCTGAGTCCGAAAGGAGGAGTATATATGGGACGATTCGCATAAAATCGGTCAAGATGAGTATCTATGAAGGAGCTCTTTAATGGATGTGAGGGATGAGAGAGAATACGAAAGTAAGTATTTAATGATAGCTTATGACGTGTGAGGGTGAGAGATGGCTCATGGCAGGTAATGTAAAGACTATGTACAGGTGATGTTCTAAAAGCACCAGAGCAAATGCGTAGTGCAGCATGATGCACAGTGTCTAGTTTTTTTAAAGCTGATTTGCATGCTGACCCATACGTGCAGCATGCATAGTCCATTTTTGTACGTATGACAGCACGGTAAATCCTCAAGAGAGCATCGCGGTCTGCCCCCCAAGAGGTATTGGTTAAGACCTTTAAAATATTCAGCTTTTTCTCGCATTTACTGCGAAGGTCAGAAATATGGTTAGCAAAAGTAAGTTTTTTGTCAAGAATTAAACCTAAAAATTTGACAGAGTCCTTGATAACAATGGTATTATGACCTAGATAAAGTTCTGGATCGGGGTGGATCCCACGTTTCCGGCAAAAGTGGGTACAGACTGTTTTTTCAACAGACATGGTGAAGCCGTTTATGTCGCACCATTTTAGGATGCGGTTGATGGCAGTTTGAAGCTGCCGTTCAACGAGACGCATATCTTTCCCCTGGCAGGAGATTTGAAGGTCGTCTACATATAGGCTACCGTGGACGGTTGGGGGCAATTGATTAAGAATATTATTGATTTTTATAGAGAAGAGGGTAACGCTAAGGACGGAGCCCTGGGGAACACCCTCTTCTTGTGTGAAATTATCAGACAGAGTGCCGTTGACCCGGACACGGAAGTTTCTGAGCGATAGGAAATTTTTTATAAAGATTGGAAGATTGCCCCGAAAGCCTATATTATAGAGATCTTGAAGGATTCCGTATCTCCACGTTCGGTCGTATGCTTTTTCTATATCGAAGAACACTGACACTAAGTGATTCTTCCTGAGGAAAGCATTACGGATTTGTGTCTCTAAATTTAGAATGTTGTCTATAGTGGATCTGCCTTTGCGGAAACCGCTCTGAAAGAGATGTATATGGTCCCCAGTTTCTAAAATGTAAACAAGGCGGGCATTAACTATTTTTTCCATTAACTTACAAAGACAACTAGTAAGGGCTATGGGACGGTAGTTACTAGGATTAGAAGTATCTTTTCCAGGTTTTGGGAAGGGAATGACTATTGCATTGCTCCAGGCAGAGGGAAAAGTTTGTTCGTTCCAGATTCTATTGTAAAGTTTTAAGAGGTTTAGTAAAGAGTCATAGGATAGGTGTTTCAGCATTTCATAAGTAATGCCATCAGGACCAGGAGACGTATTGGAGGATTGCCGTAGGTATTTGGTGAGTTCGTTGATAGTAAAATCACTATTGTAGGGAAAGTGGGAGGAGGTTTTAAATTTTATTTTTTTTCGTTCACATTGTTGTTTGTAGGAGAAAAAAGGGTTTGAGAAGGAAGTACTGCAGGATATAGAAGCAAGAGTTTGACCGATGTTATTTGCTATTTCTTTTGTATCAGATATTATATTATTATTAATAGACAGACAGGTTATTGAAGGGTTATTATAGATTCCCATGGCTCTTTTTGTTTTCAACCATAGCTCCTTACTAGTAGTGGTGGGTGTTATGCTAGAGACATATTTCACCCAAGATTGCTTTTGAGATTGCCGCCTTATTCTCCTGGCATAAGCTTTTGCTTTTTTAAAAAGGACGAGGTTTTCGGTGGTAGGGTACCGCCGAAAAACACTCCATGCTTTCTGCTGCTGTTTTTTCGCTAGTGTACAGGTTTCATTCCACCACGGTTTTTTATTGCGCCGAAGTGTCATGCCCGATTTTGGAATATTGGCATCAGCTGCTTTGATAATGACTGAAGTGACTTTATCCACGACCTCTTCAATAGTGCCTTCAAGGATGTTGGAGGTGATTTTGGATAGTGCTGTAAAGGTAATCCAATCTGCCTTATCATAAATGTACCTAGGGGTGGTAAAGGTGCCTTTCGGATGGTAGTAAAGTGGTGAAAGAAAAATCGGAAAGTGATCACTGTTGTGTAAGTCACTGGAGACTGAAAAGTTATAAAGTGGGAGGATAGATGGAGAACAAATAGCTAGGTCTATGGCATGGAAGGTTTTAGTAGGGTAGTGGAAGTAGGTATTATCCCCGTTATTCATAACGCAAAGAGAAAAGTCCGTTAGGAGCTGTTCAATAAGTTGGCCTCTATTGTTTATGTCTGTGCTGCCCCATACGGGGCTATGACCGTTCATGTCCCCCAGGAGGATAAAAGGAGGGTGAAGTTGTTGGATAAGACTATTGAGAGAGGTTTGGCAGATGGTTTCATTCGGGGGAAGATAAATACTGCAGATAGTAGTAAGATGTTTGAGATGGACCCGAGCGGCAACAGCCTGTAAAGTTGTATTGAGATTGAGAATAGAATGCGGATATTGATTATTTATTAAAAGGGCAACGCCACCGGAGGCCCTTTCCCCGAGCTCATAGTCTTTTCTAAGGATGGTATAATTAAGAATTTGTGTTTGTTTATTGGTTTTCAGATAAGTTTCCTGAAGGGCAAGGCATGCAGGGTTATAGTCATAAATTAGGGTTTTGAGGTCATCAATTTTATTTTGAAAACCGTGGCAGTTCCAAGAAAGCAGCAGAGCCATGATCAAGTGATGTTAGGGATGATGGAGAGCTTGCTTTTAGTCCCCTTAGGTGTAAGTGGGGTGCTAGGGATGTCATCATCATCCATGATATTGTCGGAAATGTCAGAATCGGTAGGATCTAAATGCAGTATTGAGTCATCAATGGGCTTTTGTGGAAGGATCTTTTTAAGTCTGGACTTACCATATTTTGCCTTATAGGCTGCAGTTTTTTTGATTAGAGGTCTATTTTGAGTGGAGTTGTTACTTTCAGACTTCTTCTTTGATGTGCTTTTTTGTAGAGCTATGGAAGAATTATTTTGGGTAGAGGTTGAGTGTTTAGTTTTAGTAGTGGAAGTAGGTATAGAGACGGGCACAGATTTTGGTGGCTCAGTTTGGATGGCTATTGATTTAACAGATTTGACTACTGCAGCATAAGACTGACCGGGTTTGGGTGTACGGGAGTTCATTGCTTTACGGGCTTCTGGATATGACAGTCCTTGGGTGGCACGCAAGGACTGGATTTCTTTTTCAAACGACCATTTCGGGCATGAGCGGGAATATGAAGGATGATCTTGTTTGCAGTTCACACATTTGGGTGGATTAGAGCAGGTTTCACTGTCGTGGCCGGAGGTCCCACAACGAGCACAGGTTGGGGAACCACGACAGGAAGGTTTGGTATGGCCGAACTTTTGACATTGAAAGCATCGAGTAGGATTGGGTATGTAGGGTCTAACGGCACATGAGAGGTATCCTGCTTTGATATGGGAAGGAAGTTTAGGTGATTGGAAAGTCAGAATTATATGTTTGGTGTCCAGTGTTTGGTTATTGCGTCGGATAGAGATTCTGCGAACTGCACAAACATTTTGGGATTTGAGATTTTCAAGGATTTCAGCCTCGGAGCAGTGTAATAGGTCAGGTTCGGATATGACGCCTCTTGATGAATTGAGTGTCCTATGAGGTGATACAGTGACAGGTTTAAGGCCGATAGTTTTTAATTGCATAATACTGTTTGCCTGTTTGTTATTAGTTACTTCTATTAAGATGTCGCCAGAGCGTATTTTTTTTATTTTAGCAACTTCTCCAACATTAGCAAGTATGGTTTTATGGATTAGAAACGGGGATGTTTGGTTAAAGTTTCCGTCCTGACATTTTACGAGAAAAAATTTTGCAGTAATAGCTCCCTCAGTGAGAGAGTTCGGAACGTTGACATTAGATAAGGAAAGTGTCGAATCCATATTGGGGATTGGAAATTCGGACCCGACTGCACCGCCCACCACGGAGCCCAACAAGGGGATGCATGTACATGCACCAGTGCTAGTCGGGTCTATACGCGCACAGTACATCCCTTAAGCAGCATCCACCCTTAACGATGTGCCCAGTAGATGTCCGTTTGCTTGAACCCTAGCAGTTGGCTGAACCAGTACCACCAGCCGATTGATACACAGGGGAACGCTGTGTACCTCCCGTTTACCCGAAGCCGAGGCCAAAGCAATGTGTTGGAGAAAAGACCCCTCAATTACCAGGATCCCCATTTCCGGGGACACGGGTCTCCACGCACGGCAAACACGTGGGCAGTTTAACCGCCAATAGAAGCTGACGGCACAGAGCGACCGCAGCTTCTAAAGGGGGGCCCTCACCTCCAAGGAGGAAACTACGCCGAGGGGGAAAGTGAAGGATAAAGCTAAGAGGAGGGGAGGGTAGAGAAAAGAGAAGCGAAAGATCGCTGGGGCCCCGGGATTGCGACACCCGTAAAGACCTAAAGTAGGTCTTCCCCCTGAGGGGACTCTTAAAACAAATGATGTGCCAAATTTCGAAAGGTTCATAAATTTTCTGGAAGAACGAACACGTATATTAGAAGGTTTACAGAAAACAAATTATTTTAATTCTAAAGTCTCACAACCTAAATTATCTAATAGTAATTCAAATCAGAAATTTCGTGCTAAAACATTGTTAATGCATAATTCTAATATGTCGCATGTATGTGTGGTTTGCAATCAAGCCCACCCAATCTATCGTTGCGACAGATTCAAAGAATTACCAGTAGCTGAGAGATTTTCTGTAGTAGAAAAGCATTCCTTGTGTATAAAATGTTTAACCCCCTCACATAAAGTGGTAGAATGCAAATTTAAATATAACTGTAAGCTATGTGGCAACCCCCATAATTCACTTTTGCATTACGCATCCAATACAGAAAAAAAGAAAAGCGAATTTTCGGAATCACGCGAAAATGACTGCAAGCGTTCCGGCGCTTTGGAGGATCAGCCCCTTGAAGAGCCCCCACTATCTGTCTGTGCTAGCACAAGCTGCTCTCCTGATAACCCTCAGACTGTTGTTTTGGCCACAGCTGTGATTTATGTGAAGAATGCAGCTGGAAAGAGACAACCCTTACGGTTTTTGCTAGACTCTGGTAGTATGGTGAATGTTTTATGCAGAGACTGAGTTTTATGCAATTTGCCGAGTTTGAAACAAGAAAAAATAAATATGCTAATCGCAGGATTAAATGGAACTGTCATTCCGATTAAATCGAAGGTACGCGTTGAAATTTCTAACTCGCTTTACAATTTCGTTAGGGTTTCAGACTTTCTCATTGTACCAAAAATCACAAACATAATGCCCGCATGGCATTTAAATATTGATTTTAGAAAATTGCCTAGTGGTGTAAATTTAGCAGATCCGGTATTTTATAAACCCGGAAAAATCGATTGTTTACTTGGGGCACAATTATTTTTTGATATATTGAAATCAGAAAAATTGAAACTTAGGGACTCTAGCTTAATTCTTCAAGACAGTGTTTTCGGTTTTATCGTTAGCGGCTCAAATGACATTTCAACTGAGACCAGCGATTATTATTGTGGGTTATTACAGGAATCTGATAGCATTGACGACTCACTTAAAAGGTTTTTTGAAATTGAAACAATTGATGAGTCTATACCTATTTTAAGTGACGAAGAGAAGGAATGTGAAAGGCATTTTATGGAAACGCATCACAGAATGGCAGATGGACGATATATGGTTCAAATGCCCTTGAAAATGGACGAGGTTTTGGGGAATTCAAGAGAAATAGCGGCTGCTCGATTAGAATCGCTATGGAAAAGGTTAAATCGAGATCCTAACTTGCAGTCCCTATACACAGAATTTATGAAAGAATATCGGGAATTGGGGCATATGGTGGAAGCTCCCAACGATCGAGAAGCAGATGTTAGCTACTATTTTCCTCATCACGGAATCTATCGTCCAAATAATACATCAACGAAGTTAAGAGTAGTGTTTAACGGTTCTGCTAAAACATCTACTGGTGTTTCTTTAAATCGGCTCCAGAAAAATGGGAAAATACCCCAGCAAGATCTGTTTTCAATAATGCTTCGTTTCAGAAAACATGCGTATGCCTTTAGAGCAGATATTAGAATGATGTACCGCCAAATTCTAATTCATCCATCGCAAAGAGATTTACTTCGAATTTTATGGAAGGAAGGCGAATCCCAACCAGTTAAAGCATACCAACTTTGCACTATTACTTATGGTACAACAAAGGCCCCTTATCCAGCAACAAGAACATTGAAACAGCTGTTTGATGATGAAGAAGAATCATTTCCTGAAGCAGCGGCTGTTGGACGAGAAGATTTCTACATAGACGATATTCTTACGGGATCTAGTGATTTAGAAGGTGCAAAGAATTTGCAAGATCAGTTAATTCAATTACTAGAGCGCGGAAAAATGTATCTTCATAAATGGAGTTCAAATAATGTCGATCTCCTCCGCAGTATTTCAAGTAATGAAAATTATGCTTTCGATGACTCGAACCAAGTGAAATCTGTTAAGGCTTTAGGAGTGCTGTGGAACCCTCAAGACGACTGTTTTACCTTTAAGGTAAAGATTCAACAACAAGGGACATACACTAAAAGAACTGTTCTCTCGGACATTTCGAAGATCTTTGACTCCTTAGGTTTGATTGGTCCAGTTGTGACTAGAGCTAAGGTGTTCATGCAATGCCTCTGGCTTCTACATTTGAATTGGGATTCACCTCTACCGGAAGACGTTAAAGGAAAATAGTTAGAATTCGTGTCTCAACTTAAGAGTATTGAAAATCTTAGCATACCAAGATATTTTCCTAATGATGACAGTATTATTTTACACGGATTTGCGGATGCATCAAGCATAGCCTTTGGAGCTGCTATTTATGCTCAGTGGAAGCAAGCAAATGGAACAAGTTTTGTTCACCTTCTTTGCAGCAAATCAAGAGTTGCACCAATTAAGCCGATTTCAATTCCTCGTCTTGAGCTTCTTGCAGCACATCTACTGTCGCATCTTACTCGAAAGGTAGTTAAAGCCTTAAATATTAAGGTCTGTACGACAGTTCTATGGACAGATTCAACTATCGTTCTCTCATGGTTGAAAAAGTCGCCTCATGAGTTGAAAACTTTTGTCGGCAATCGAGTTTCGACGATTCAAGAACTGACAAAGGACTATCAGTGGAGACATGTGCCTTCAGCTGACAATCCTGCCAATCTCATTTCGCGAGGCCTTGCTCCTGATCAGATGCTGACCCAAGACTTGTGGTGGAAAGGTCCAGCCTTTCTCTCAAACTTCACGGATTCGCAAGAAGATTATAATTTAGAATGCGTCACAGACACTAGTGAATATAACTGTGAACTTAAAAATCCAATGAACATTAGCTTAGCTTCTACAGTGGATAATCCAGTGTTATCAGATCTTATTTCTTTTACTAATAACTATATGAAATTAATAAAAATTATTAATTTTCTTTATAGGTTCATCGGAAATTGTAGAAAAGGAAATCTTACAGGTCCCATTTCCAGTAAGGAGCTGTTAAGGGCAGAACAGACTGTTCTGAGATGGGTCCAAAAGGACAGTTTTAATAAAGAGTATAACGTAATAAAAGAAGGGAAACCTCTTCCAGGTAAAAGTTCTTTGAAAACCTTAAATCCTTTTATTGACAAGAACAGGTTGCTTAGAGTCGGTGGTAGACTTCAAAATTCAAGGGTTAGTTTTGATCAAAAACATCAAATTATTCTTCCGGCAAAAAATAAGGTAACTTGTTTAATCTTAGAATTGTATCACAAAAAATATCTTCATTCTGGCCCACAATCACTTTTGTTCTACACTAGACAAAAATTTTGGCCTATGAATGGAAGGAATTTGACTCTAAAAATTGTTCATAATTGTGTCATACGTGTTAAAAACAGACCAGTGACTGTAGATCAGTTAATGGGAAACCCCCCTCCTGAAAGAGTTACTGCTAGTCCTCCCTTTACAAACACTAGGGTTGATTTTGCAGGCCCATTCTATATTAGATATAGAAACCAAAGAAAGGGGATTCTTCATAAAGTTTACGTCGCAATTTTTGTTTGCATGGTCACAAAGGCTATTCACATAGAAATGGTAAGTGACCTCTCATCTGAGGCATTTATATCAACATTGAAAAGATTTTTCGCTAGAAGAGGTAAATGCCACACCTTATTCTCTGATAATGAGACCAATTTTGTGGGAGCCCACTCGGAGCTTAAGCGCCTTCGTGGCTTGATAATCCATCCTGATGTGTTGTTAGGAAATTTCCTTGCGTCAGATGGAATCAAGTTTATTCCTCCTGGAGCTCCAAATTTTGGCGGGCTGTGGGAAGCAGGCGTTAAGTCGTTTAAACATGATTTGAGGAGGGCCGTGGGAAATGCTAAATTGAACTATGAAGAATTTAATACAGTAATTGCAGAAATTGAAGGCATTCTAAATTCTAGACCGCTGACACCAATGTCATCGGATGTTAATGATCTGGAGGTTTTAACCCCCGGACATTTTCTAATAGGACGACCCATAAATACGGTAGCAGAACACACTAGCGGATCCAGGGGAGGGGCTAGGGGGCTTCAGCCCCCCCCAAAAGAGATTGCTCAAGGGTAACATTCTGCTTTATTATACACTTTAAGTAGCTAAAATGATCATATTTTATTACTTAGCCCCTCCCAAAAGCCTAATACATTGGTTTAGACTAAAATTTTGATTTGTAGTACATTTTAATTGGGTGAAATAAGCTTTTTAAAAAATTTAGCCCCTCCCAAAATAAAATCTCTTGATCCGCCACTGGCAGAACATGTACCTGAAAATCGTCTTTCTAGGTGGAAACGTATAGAAAAATTAACTCAAATCATTTGGAAAAGATGGAGTGTAGATTACTTGAGTAACTTCCAAAAACGTCAAAAGTGGCAAGTGTTAAAAAATAATGTAAAAACGGGTATGATGGTCATTTTAAAGGAAGACAATCTTCCAAAATGTAAATGGGTTCTTGGCAGAATTACAGATGTAATTCAGGGACCTGACGGATGTGTAAGAGTAGTTAAAGTACGTACTCCATGTGGTGTATTAACAAGGCCAATATCCAAGATATGTATTCTTCCTGTCAACACAGATAATTAAGGACTGTAATTTTCATGTTATTCATTTTATTATACTTTGGTACTTATTCATTATTATTTTTCACTGTTTGTACTTTCTTATTTTGTATTTCTGATTATTTTATTCATTATATTTTAATTGTGATAATTGTTTTACATTATGAAATTGTTGAATGAAAACATTCAACGGAGGCCGGGATGTTACGTCCTAAAATGCAACTGCTTGGGCGATAACACGCCAAGACTAGAACGCCTCCTGTGTTCACATACTTTCTCCCTATCTTTTCTCTTCGCTTTGGATTTCGTGCTGTATGGTCAGCAGATTTGTAGGGGCAATAGAAGCCCAGTTAATTCATTAAATTGATTAGCTATTGTGCTAAATTAAATGTAAATATGTTTTGATATGTACATACTGTAAATAAAGTTAACTTTAAATATCGACGGACTATTGTAGCACTTTCCAGCGGGTTTATACAATAAAAAGGAATGTAACAGGCAGGTAGTGTTGACTCTAGATTAATTTGGCAGGGCGCAGTGCCCGGCAGCCTTTTTGTTATCTTTTTAGTGCCCGGCGGCCCTTTTGTCGTCTTTTTAGCGCCGGGCGGCCCTATTTCTCTTCTTTCTGCGCCCTCCTGCTTTTACATTTTTATTATTATTAGTCAACAACCAGCACTTTTTATTTCATACATACCATTTGCAGCCCATCACGATAATATGTTAATTAAAACGGTTACGATTGAGTACAATAATCCCATCATAAAAATAGGTTCGATTGAAAACGGCCCTTTCACAAAAACCGTCTATGAAATCCGATCTTTCCCACAAATGTAATTTATTAAAATGCTTTTTACAAATATTCTACTCTTTCAGATCGAAATACTGCTACTGCCCTTTTCTTTGTTTTCATTTACGCGAGCCAAACAGCCGAGTAACCCGAAAAGGCCCCTCTTGTATGTTTTGTTTTTGCTGACTCAAGCGAGAAGAAGCCCGATCGGCATTTCACTTAGGAGTTGGGGGAAGAAAATACGGTTGGGAAATTCAAAATTTTCTCAAGTTATCTAAAAATTTCTGATTCCATCTGTCAATCCTCAAATATCGGTGGCTACGTTTGATAAATATGTAGTTGCGAATTATCAAACAATCATTATACCAGAGTTCATCGCCAGCTGTATATAATTATTGCTCTTCTCGATGTCTTTAATAGTTTTGCAACACTAGCAAGTCCCCCCCCCCTAAACGCTTTTTTCTTTTTAATCGGCTTTCCTAGTACATATTATTCGTAATGTATAACAGTTATTTACTAATCATATATAATTGCAGATGATACAGAAAGAATGCCTTAGCAAAACGACGTTTTGCGATTCGAAAATTCCGTGGGATTTGCTTGTTTGTTATGGCAAGCCTAGACAAGGAATATATTCTAAGGGGGGGGTGCCTTGGTTGGGTGACTTTTTAAGGAGTTCTAATGTGTATTGACGCGTACATCTGGATGAAACCGACCAAAACTCCAGACCGACAGTAGCGCGGGCGGGGCCCGCCGAACGTGGGAACTTCAACACTTCAGCCGTGTACCATGTTCAGTGGCTTTATCTATTAAATCCATCTGAAAATCCAGGGATTTGCGATCTCAAGGCAAGAAATGCTCTCAAGGCAAGAAACTTCGCCCTTGTTATAGTAACTCATTTGCAGAGCCTGCGCATAGGTGTTGACAGAAGTGGGGGAGATAACAGTGTGTGGATCTGCGGTATTTTAAGAACAAGCAAAACTCTCATGAAAAGAGGGGGTAGGAGAGGAGGAGTTCAATAATAAATTCTAAAAATCGCAATAGACAAATCGAAAGTATGCGTTATTTTCTGTCTCAAGCTTCCAAACACAGATAACACACTTAATTTTATATTATTGGCAATGAGCTGATGATTGTTTTTTCTCCTATCCTTTTTTCCTATGCTCACTGCACAGCTGAAATAAAGTTGAGTTTCTATAACAAGGAGTCGCTGTATTAATAAATGCATTTAGTAAGCATTTTGTTTGGGAAAAAAAAAGTTCAATTTTACTGCTCCGTTAATTATTGTAAATTCCGGCGTATAAAGCACACTTTTCATACAAAAAATAAGGTCGAAATTTATGGGTGTGCGTTATATGTTGGAAGTACAGCTAATGTGCTTCCCAGCCTCATCATATCACCCTTTATATATCCAATATCCATCTAAACAATAGTTTAATTCAACAAGTAAACAGTTTTTCCTCCTAATTAAAATAAAGTCTGAAGTCTTCTAATTAAAATAATAAAGTTTCATTAATGTTAAGTTTCATAATACCTGAAATAATTTCACTCCAACTAGTATTCAATCTATGCAGAAACTGTACATCTTCTGGCATTTTGTTTTGGCAGCCATCTTGGCTTGCAATAAGTGTTGATGTGTCAGGCTTGTGTGCTGGTGTTCAAGTGCCCACTTTACATGAGAATGAACTGTCAGGTGTCTTTCCTACATCCTTATTGGGCATGCAGCAAGTGTACAACTAAACTTGGATTGTTCCAGAAGTTTCTCTGATGACATCACTGTGGGTGTATAAAAGACAGGCGCCTGGAGCCTGGTATGCTACTTCTTACTCTGATTGGCTCTTCGCGTCAAGTGACTTCTGTAGAGCTCTGATTGGTGCTCTTCGTTATGTGTATATCCTCTTCATAGCGTGTTTGAGTTGGCGAGATTACTGCATACTCCATTCGCAAGAAACGTGGTTAGTGATTTTTTTGAGTGATCGGCGGGCTTAAATTGTTGTGAAATGTTGTTAATAGCTGTGGTGTTTTCCGTGAATTTTTAGATACAAAAATGAGCGACATTTTCGTGTGCAATGTTTGCAAAAAGTATTTTTACAGCAAAAGAAATTTAGACAGGCATAAAAAACGATTCTTTTTTTGTGAATTAGCAATCATTAATGCTGTTATTAATTTGTGTATTGGTTTTTTTTCACATAATGAATCATTGAAATATGACATACAATCAGTTTTAAATCATAAATAACTAATTACATATTATTAACTTCATTATGTAATTAATTAATTTAATTACAAATTTAAACTCATTAAGCCAGTTAATTTGTCTGTTACAGTTAAAAGAAGAATTGAGAAAAAAAGCAGTACTAAGAAAAGAATTTTTTGAAACTAATACACATTATTATTTTTTTTTTTGGGGGGGGGGGGTCGTCCCCTATACCCCCTCTCCCCAACTTAGATACGGCACTGATCAGATAAGAACTTTATAAATAAAAAAAAATAATAATAATGTTCTGTGAATAAATATGAAGTAATAACATATTTTATAGACTGAAAACGCACACATACTTTCTAGATTATACGTATTTAAATAACTAAATGTTTATAACACACGCATCTGCTAAATAAACTCATAAAAAAAAAAAAACACTAATCAGTATCTGATATTTTATTTAATAGACCTCATTACTTCAAAGAAAAAGGAAAAAATAAGTAATCGAATATCAATAACAACATTTTGCTATTCGCTTATGTTTAGCTGACTAAGGTGATGTTTAGCTGATCAAGCGGCAAGAAAGAGTACTGTAATGCAGTGCAAAGCGCGATAAATTGCCAAATATATCTGAAACGTTCCTTCCTTCCTCCGATTCTGAAATATGCTTCTCAGGCAGTAAATTCAGGCAGCAGGGAGAGCACCAATCAGAGCTCTACAGAAGTCACTTGACGCGAAGAGCCAATCAGAGCAAGAAGTGGCATACCAGGCTCCAGGCGCCTGTGTATAAAAGCAGTGGTTTTCCTGTTTGCTGTACAACAACAACAATAGTTGATGAGCTGGTTCTAAGTGAAGGTGGGAGTTTGCCTCTCCTCCTCCTCCCTGCTATAGGTATAGATATAATTTAGTAATGGAAATTGTTAGGTCAGGGGGTTTATCTTTTAAAATGCCAGAGGGTCTAGTCATAGCAGTTATTAAAATGTTGTTAAGTTTGTTTGTTAATTGTTGCTTTTTACTAATTTTGTTCTTTTAATGCTGTTCATAAGGACTGTTGCTTACCCTAATAAATTAACTTGTTCTTTATACACTGGTTCTGTGTGATTTTATGATGATACACATGCTAACATTCAGATTATAGTAAACTTGCAGAGCATTTCTCTGAAGGGTAGCTGATTGTTTCCTTGCTCAGCCCCTACATTATACGCCGGTTATAAAAATGATAAATTTAAAAATCAAGAAAAGATGAGCATAAAAAAATGAGATTTCTACATGTACCTGAATGTTGTTTAGTTAAAAGAAATGATATACCTTATGAACTTCAATTTTCATTATCGGACAGCATAAAAAGTTCATCATATTCATCTTCCGTTAATATTTTCAGGCACATGATCAAATTCAGTTTCATCTTCACTATCACTGTTACTCTGATCCATAAATAAATAGTTATCATGCATTTCATCTAGATTGTTCGATATACTACAACATTTTTTAAATGACTTTTTAATTATATCAGGTTTAATTTCATTCCATGCTTGTATTATCCGCTCACACACTATTTCTAGACTGGCATGATGCATAATGGTTTATTAATACACAAATCTAAAGGTTGAACTAATGACGTTAATCCGCCTCGATAACTGCCATGTCGGTGTTACACTCTTTCATTAATTTATTTGTATTATACGTTAAATGCGATCTGAACATATCCCAAACTAAAAGACTTTCTGGATTCCATAGGGCAAGTCTGTGATTGCAAAGTAAAGGGTGCGCGTTATACGCCGGCATTTACGGTAAACACTGGATAATCCCAATTAAGCAATTAAAAAAATTGCTTTAAATAAAACGAAGTTGATTTTTTTTTTCATTACCAGAAATATGCAAATGATGTTAAAACTCAGAAAAACAATTTTTTAATGCATAATTTAGCAATAAAAAGTATTTTATACAGCATTACATTTATAAATAACAAAATAAGCACTGCAACTGTTTTCATATAAAGATTATGAGGGGGGAGGGGGGGGGGGGAATAACTTACCAGATTTTCAATGCAAAATAGCATTAATTTCAGTATACCACGTGGCCCATATTCACAATGGAATTCTCGGATGGGAAAATACGTCTTCCAAGATGAAAGCCAAGCATCCAGAGATGAGGGGAATGCGGACTTCGTAGGATCTCGTTCCAGTAAGGGATCAGCGCTGCAGCAAACTGGATTGTGATTGGTCTGTTTAACAAACCTGTTTTGGGGGGTTTGGATTGGAGCGATTGCTAGAATTTCTCCCTTTCCTCCAACCAGAAGATTACGGAGATGCATGGAGATGATGCAAAATTCCCCGACTTTTCCAGGACTTATGAAAAATTTTCGAATTCCCTGACTTTTACCAGTTTTCCAAGTAGTGTAGCAACCCTGTTTTTTGCTTAAGTAAGAACAGTTATTAAGGTTTATTTTGGCAAAAAGGAACTCTGACAGCCGGATACAATTACTCGTGTAAATAAGCTGGTCACAGCACCATAATATTTATGAGGGAGTTGTCGGACAAAACAGGGAAGGCACTGTTGGCCGGTTCATCATAGTATAGTGGTTTAGAAATCCATGAGTAACGCAGAAGTTTGAGAAAAACAGAGAGACGACTTGAGTTCTGTAAAAGCTACATTTTATTGTAGGTATCAGCGAAAACAGTTTCAAAGGAAACAGGTTCTATTTCATACAGTACACTGCTTCAATAGAAAGAAACACCCGGAACAGATCTAAGCCACACGATGTGCCGGAGTTCCATAATTAATCGAAACCAACCTCCTCTAACGGAGAGATATGGAGAAGTCCGTGAAAAAAACTGAACAAAATTGGCCAGCTTTGATACCCTGTCGAGAAAAAGATAAGCACTCATAAGCCACTGTTCACATGACCAAAACTATCCAGTAAGCATGAAAAAAAGAAAAATTTTGAAATTAACAGATTAAATGCATATAGCCAAGGCAGAAGTGCCAGAATTTGGCGAACGCCATACCAAAAGCCTACAGCCCTGTAGGAACAGAGACCACGCCGACAGGCCGGCACCAAGAACCTACAGAGCATACTCTAAAGCGAAATTAATTTAGAAGAGAAACCGCAAACACAAACAATAATAAAAAAATAATGTGCATTTATCAAGCAGAAAAGCAAAGTGGAGAGAGAAATTAAAACTGAATACGGAATTCTGATTTTGAAAGACGAAACAAAAGAACATTTTTCCAGACTCTAAAAATATGTGATCTTCATCACAGCAGCCATGATAGAAATCTCATTATCTGCCCGAATACAGAAACACAAATCAAATCTTCAAAAGTGTGTATCTCCTCAGTCTTTTGGAATATCAAGACAATTTTTGTTTTGTTTTAAAGTACAGTATAAGAGCTTTGTACCATGTCATTTTTAGATTTTTATTGCCTGTTCCACATGACTTTTTTTTTTTTTTTGGGGGGGGGGGGGGGGATAAAAAGGCACATTTTTCAATTTTTTGAAAGTTTAAGCAATTTTTTCAGGATGAAGGATCACGAGTAACAGCTCATTTTTTTCTGCATATAGTATTGATGTGTAAGTATAACAGGAAAAAAAATTGGTTTGTTACTGAAAGCCCTTCATTGCTTTTTTTAATGCCTAAAATGGCAAAAAACATTAGTTTGTGAATGACTATTTGATGTTTAAAAATCTGCATTTAGGCTAAACATAAATTATTTTATTATGCACATTTAAAAGTCCATTCTTTAAACTTTGCAATAAAACTTATCTGACCTATCTGCTACTTCAAATAAAAATTCTACAGCTTTTAAAAAAAGAGACTAAACTGGCGATTTTTACTAGGGATGTAACGGATAGTGATTTTGCCAGATATCGGATATCCGAAGCTCCTTTGGTTGCCGGATATGGATATATAATTGGATCTCTGGCACTAAACATGTATTTAGTTTCAAGAGTGTTTTTTAATTTTCTTTATATAATATGACATCAGAATGATAAATTGCAAACATGTTTCACACATCATTAAAGTATTTTTTAATAATTGACTTATAATTTACAAAAACTAAATATTTTTACATATACATACATAAAAAATGTCACTTAAAATGTAAAAAGTTTAAATATTTGTTTTATATGTGCACTCCTGGCAGAAGCAAATAAATTTTAACCATGACACATTTATTAATGTATCTATAACTGCAGGTTATTTTCACAAAAAGATGCATATTTTTTCATTTATTTAAGAATAAGGCATTTATTTTGATAAGATACCTATGATAGATGAGTTAATTTTTTCAAAACATAGGTTTAATGTCTTTTTTTCTGTTTTAATGATTTCATATTAATTTACATTGTCATTTTTAGTTTTATTTTAAGTTAAATTACTTTTAGAGATTGATAAATAAAAAGTAAATTTCTTTTAAATATTTATAATGAAATTATAATGCTTTCTTTTGTAGTTTTATACAGGCAGGCCCAGCGAGAGGACGGGGCAGCTGGGGCACTGCCCCTGGGCCCGTCGAACTAGAGGGGCCCCGTGAATTTTTCAAAATGTACTACAAATTTCCTTTCTACATCTTTACTTTAAAATAATTACTTTAAAAAATCACAGCCCAACGCAGTGCCGGTCCTAGCTATTTTTCTAAGTGGTGCAAAATACAAAAATGCGCCCCCTCCCTCACACATGCAGCTAGAAAAATCAATTAAAGCCTCTGGATTTATTGAACATACTAACAGAATATAAACTGAACGATCTATTTCCAAATGTTTGCATTGCCTTTAGGATATTTTTTAACCATTCCAGCAACGGTAGCTTCTGCTGAACGATCATTCAGCAAATTGAAACTCATAAAAAATTTCTTAAGATCAATCATGTCTCAAGAACGACTTGTGGACTTAGCAAGACTAAGCATCGAATCTGACATTGCCAGACCTATTAATTTTGATGATGTTATATGAAATTTTGCAAATGAAAATGCACGAAAACCCATTATTAAAATTAAATAACAAATATGCTAATTCTACCATTTATATATATTTTTAACCTTTAAGCATGAATAAAAAATTGCTAAATATGAAGATTTCCTTACTCATTCTTTTCTTTTAGCATTCTATATAAAAATCACTAAAAGAAAAAAAAATAATTTTTGAAACTGTGTGTATAACTATAGCTGTATAACTGATGCATTTACAGATAAATAACACACTGTTGGTGATGGTGATTTGCAACATACGCTAGATAACGAGGGTGGTAAGGCAAAGGAAGATTTTGTAATCTGGTGATAAAAATACCGTAGTGATACTTCATTTTTTTATATTTTTTATAATACATTATTACAGATTGTAAATACTATTATTAAAATTATAATTTAGGTAAGAAAAAAAATGACCCCACAATATTAACTTTTTATTTTTAATAACTACTTGTAAAGTAAAATTGGGCAGAATTTAAAATACATTTCTTGAGGCAAAAACAAGTTGGAGAGGGGGGAGGGGGGCCTGGGAACATTTCTATCCCACCTTATAAAATTTCTCTCGGAGACCCTGTATACAGGTATGAAACATAATTTTTCAGGTTATGCATTAAAATTCTTTAATCAAAAATAACATTTTTTTAATTTACAAGTTAAAAAACAAAAATAGATCTGTTTAATTGTTCAGCTTCTAAACTATATCAGCATTCTTTCATAGTACAAAAATTTATATGCACCATAAGGGGGGAAATGGGGGGGGGGGCAAATTCATTTTTAAAAAATCATTTCAAAGATTAGTTTCCAAATTTAAGGACAGTATCACTTTTTTACTTTTCATTTTGACATTCCGACCGACAAACAAACAAACACACACACACACACAAAAAAAGATAGTCTAATTACTTTATGTATGGAGTGATAATCATACACAATACTGTAGTAGTAACTAAAACAACTATTTTAAACTAGTAAAATACCATGTAATAATTTTCATTAATAAATATTTCAAAAACACATTTGAAATGTACATATTTTAAGTAGACTTAACTTTAAAAATCAATTGAAACTTACATAAAATCATAAATGAATTTAAATAACTAAATTCAATTAAAAAATATGTAAATAATGGGTTAATTTTTAATCATTAGATATTGCAGACCAGGCGCGTAGCCAGGAAAATTTTTCGGGGGGGGGGGGGGAATATGCGCCTGGAAAATATTTCGGGGGGGATATGAACTTATATGTGTATAAATAGACGGAATTTCATCACTAATCCAAACATTTCGGGGGGGGGGGGGGGGGATATATCACGATATCCCGCCCCCCCCCCCCTGGCTACACCCCTGTTGCAGACTTCAATACAGGAATGCTCAGTAAGATTGTCATTTAGAAAAAGGATGAAGATTGACAATTTCTCCCTGCCAATGTAAATAAATTTTGAAGACAGAATAATCGGAGTTTGTTAATTATTGGATTTACGGAACAAATTAAAAATATTGGAGAAACTCCATGTGAAAAAAATGTAAAATTACATAATTTCTGGGACTACCATAAGAGAAATTGCATATAGGGGAAGGTGGTGTACCTTGGAGTGCAGCCACAAGGAGAGATAAATTTAAACTAAAATATTAGTAGCATATATTTATTACTAGAGGTTCATGGGAAGTTGTTCTATGACTGATCAACACACGTGTTACTGACGTAAAAAAAACAAAAAAAACCAAAGTTTGTTTTTAGCATCAAAAAGTTACATTTCAAGGCTATATTATTTTTTTTCCATAACTGTTAAGTATTAAATTTTGTTTTCAACTACAGTAGAAGATCGATATACCGCAATTCTCCATAAACCGCATTGCCACTGCGGATGTAAACAGAGAAAATCACAATTAAGAAATTTCTACAATGTGCTTTATTTATTTTTTTTTTTTCCTTTCGTAGGAAATTAATTTTGAGATATTAGATAAATCCCAAAACATGTCAAGCTTAAAATAAACAATTATTCTCCGATGCATGCATTATGCATTATCAGCATAACAGCTGGCCGGCCGGGTCAAAGAGGAAGAACTGTTTACTTTAAAAAAACAATGAACCTTTCTCTTTCTCCCTCCTCTACCATTGGCTTCCCCCCAAACAGACATTTACTTTTTAGTGATATTCCTCTTTGTAAATTAAAAACATTGGTTTGTTTTATATTAAATCAAATGCTGTTATTTGGCTTCCTAAATCATATGCTTAACATCACAATTTTTTTTTTTTTTTTTTTTTTTTTTAAATGTGTGTGTGGGGGAATGCACATAGCTATTTTTAATTTAGAATATGCAATGTTTCTTTAAGTTTAACAAGAAAAAAAGTTTTAAAATGAATGGTTTTCTAAACAAAGTTGCCCTCCCCCTCCTGCCCGACGATATGCTTATGTCTCAATATTGGCAATAAAATACTTCTATACAGGCTATGAGAAGTGGGGGAGGGTGAGTTTTCTCAATGTAACACTATTTTAAAACTGAATTTTGGAACGGATTTAATCCATCATTAGTTAAAATGAAAACTGCTGAACTAATGCATTGTGCACAAAATGGAAGGCAGTCAGTTTGAAAACCTGCATGAAGACAGCATTTTGAATATTTGGTAATTGATGATAAGTCACAAATCTATATAAATAAAACAGAGTGTAAACTGTCCGTTTGTCTGTCTGTCTGTCTGTCTGTGTCTCGCGTAGCTCCAAAACGGGTGATCGTAGACCTACCAAATTTTGTACGGAAATTCTCCAAGACTGGTCTCGACACACCTCAAAGCGATTTTTTCGAAATTCAAATTAGAAAATGTTTTATTTTATGTTTTGTCCGATTTTTAGTGATTTTTCTTGCGTAATACATAATAACGCCGGTAATTGCACTCGCAAGAAAACGATATTTACATCATCGTATAGAGGAGAAAATCTTCTTTTAAAAACTATTTCTTCGGACTGTGTAACATAATTTGCAGATTTTTGGGAATTTTTCAAATAAAATTAAATTTGACGCTAACTTTCAAAAAATATTTTTAAAACTGCTGCATCTTGAATTCTATCTGTCATAACTTTTTTATATTTGGGCAAAAAACGGAACACACAATTCGCCCACTTTTAAAAGAAGAACGGGGGGAAAATATAAATTAGGAGAATTTTTACGAATTTTTAAGTAAAGAAGGATTAAACATTTCAGTAGTACCCAGTAGCGCAGCCAGAAATTTTTTTTAGGGGGGGTCCAAATCACTCTGACTCGGGGAAGAGATCAGACCCCCCATATAAGTTTTTGTAGGGGGGGGGGGGGGACTGGTCGTCTCAGACAGGCACTCAGCACTCATCCCTTCCCCGGAAGAAATGTTTCACGAATTTAACTTTACAGAAAACATTTGAAATTTTACCCTGAGGCCCCCAGAAAGCGCAGAATCAGTGGGAATACCTATATTCTCCCCCACAGTGGCGGATTTTGCTCTTGAGAGGCCCGAGGCGCAACTCAATTTTGAGGCCCCCCTCCTCAAAAAAAAAAAAATCACTAACTCTAACTCCTTTACATTATAACTAATTACTTTAAAATGTTTTAATTCCTTTTATATCTAGTTTATGTCTATAAACCAGGGCCTGACTTTCACTATAACACTTTTGTGCCCAGGGCACTTTTCAGATTTTGTGTCCTTTAGCTGGCTCAATTTTTGAGTCCCTGTATATCGTGTTAAACTCAATTTTTTGGCTTATTTCTCCATGTGTGCCCAGTGCACATGCACTAAGTGTCCGCCCGATAGTCAGGGCCTGCTACAAAAGGAGTATTAAAATTTTAAAATAATTTTTATGTTTATAGATTTGTTCATCTTAAAAAACATTTTTTATCTCAATAATTTTTGTACTACGTTTCACTTTTCGTGATTAACACTAAATAAACATCAGCATACCTCTAAGTATAACCCAGCAACTGTAGTTTTATATTGATTATTTTTCACTGTTACTTAATTACGTCGAATTACTTTTTGTGGACCACTGGCATATCTCTTGTTTCAGTCATGAAAATTTTGACTACTTAAAAGGTACTTTTGAAGGTCAGAAAAGGGAAACTTGATCAGAAACATGACTTTGACATCACAAAGTTCAGAAGAATTCTTTACTTGGATAAAATGAACCAAAAATTTAACATTCCTTCAAGAACACATATTTATAAATATTTAAATATATTCATAAATTTCCCGTTTGGAACTGCAAAACTAAGCAGTTTAATAGTAAAAGTAAACTTTCGGTTAAGTCTAATTTTTGTGTTTATTCAAAACTGTCAATAAGTTTAGGACTATTAATAATGAGTAATTAGGTATGAATAATACACACACACACACACACACACACACACACACACACACACACACACTATTCTATATTTTAAATAGAATGAAAAAACTGCAAGAGAAATTAAAAAAAAAATACTTTAAGTAATTAAAGTACAAAAAATATTATTGACTTAAAAATAAATTCCACTTTATAATGTGTAAATGGGTATGCTCTAAGCTTCGGTCCTAGGTATATTATTAATGTTTAGCATTTTCATCTGCGACTATAAAATACATGCCGTATTTATAATATAGTTATCATAAATATTTTTTAGTTGAAAACAAAAAATTAAATTAATCATCATTTATTTTTTTAAGTTTTTAATTAACTGTGTATGACATTTCAGTTCAAAATTTGTCTATGAATTTTAACCCACTATCATCCGATCGAGCTGAAACTTTGCACGCATGTGAAATTTCGGTGACGCTAAGTATTGCTTTCTTTAATTTTTCAATACTTTTTTTAACTATCAAATATCTTCCCCCAATCCCCCCAAAAAAGTGTTATCGCACATGTATCAGCTCATATCTTTTTAATTATTGGTCGGCAATTTTTTATCATTGCATACTCGGAAAGTTTCGATTCCAAAAAAAGATAAAATCGGTTATCCCTAGCTTAAATTTTTAATTTTTTGTGATATTTCGAAAGAAGATAAATTATTGTTTCCAATTTCTTTTATATCGTGACAACCAACAACAATTATATATTCTAGGTATATTTGAAAATTTCACTGAATACAGAATGTCCTTTCCTAAATCATTTAAATGAAGAACGGCTGAAAAATATAATCTATTTAATTTTTGACAAATTTTTCAATCTCAAGCTGCAGAATAAAGCGGTTCAGGCTTTTCTCTTTTAAAATGAGAAATATTCTTATCAGACTTTTTGATTTGGGGGGGAGGGGCGGCAATCTATAAAGCAGGTGTATTTGAATGTCCTACTGCAATACCAGCTACTGAACCGCAATCTGATTCAGTGCGGCCCAATCAGTGGCTGAGCGCATAGCGCTCTGAACTGGGAGACGAAAGGTGCCTGGTTCAAAACCAGGTCGCGTCCTCCAACCTAACCGTTAGGAATTTTTCGTGGTTTCCTCCAAAACTTAGCATAAATAGGGGTTAGAATCCCTTAGAAAGATCCCCAAGGGGAGCACCCACACCCATCGGCATAGATCCCACTTGTAGATAATTGGCCGTAATCCCCCAACACAACTAATTGATTCCGGATAGGAAAAAGGCATAGGGACGCTCTGCACCTGTATTTTTTTAGATAAAATATAGTGAGCAAATTAAAACAATGCAAAAAAATCTAGGAATTTTTCTTAGAAAAAATGGACAGTTGAGGGCCCTAAAATTCCAAGGAATGTTGCATGAAAATACCAGGAACTTTATTGAACAGCTCAGGAAAGATCGACTGAATTGCATATTGTTCAGTAAAGTTCTTGGTATTTTCGTGCAACTTTCCTTGGAATTTAGGGCAGCTCAGCTGCCTATTATTTTCAAGGAACACTACTGGAATATATATATATATTTTTTACAATTCTAGTCATTTTTAAGTGAACTGCCTGTTTTTTAAGGTCGTGAGACCACTATTCAGTTAAGTGACGGTTGAACAAAACAGTAAAGTTTTCAAAGGGAAATGTATAATTTCTGTATAGTATTTGTAAGTCTAACTTATCCTTATTTCCAAGGAACGTTTCTGGATATTTTTACAGTGAAATACGGAATTAAAGCATCAATTACTTATAAACTAAAAGTATTCGTATTAAAGTATTAGTTTAGATTATGGTCCAATGCTGTGAAGAGGAAAGGGAGTCACCAAAGAAAAGATTGTTCAAAAGCGCTTTCTACTCTAGAAGCAATCCTGAAACTATGAACAAAGTTTATGTCTCTTGAACAGATATTTACATATAGTTTTTTTCTTTCTGAAAACCGAATTCGGAGGCCCCTTATAAATATGAGGCCCGAAGCGTGTGCCTCATGCGCCTATTGGGAAATCCGCCACTGCTCCTAATTTTGGCACGCCAGCGTATAGCCAGGGGGATATAGGGATTGATATCCCCCCCCCCGACACTTTTGCATAAATTTAATGTTAGCTGTTAGACTTTTGTCTTGCAGAAATTTCAATTGTTCGGTGCAATGCAAATCAATCAAATAACATTTGCCATTATAAAAATGTATTATTGTAATAAAATTGCTAGTTATAAGCTTTTATACATTCTTATAAGAAAAACGAAAGAACTGACGGAAAACTGTAAGCCTCTAATCGTTAACGACCGCTTTTCGAGATGGTGGAGTTCTTTGTTTCTTAACACTAAATAAAATACATTCAGGTGTTCTAATTCTAGTCCTATGTTCATATTTATTCTATTCATTAAAAAATATCTCTCCTCTTTTAAAAACCTTTTTAATAAAGCATAGCTCTAATAAATACACACAAACTCCGCATATCGTGTACTCTTATACAAAATATAGCCAAAGAATAATACTGAAAAGAAACTGGATTAATAAATCCCGTTCAAATTTTAATTAAATAGAAATTGTAAAATATTATTTATATACAATTATCATCAAACATGAAACATGTCAGTTGAAGAAATTCATTATTGAAGAAATTAATTCACAAAATTATACATCAGCTCACGTACATAGATTGTAGGTCTATTCAGGGACGTAGAAAGTAGGGGAGCTGGGGGAGCTGGGGCTGAAATATTTTAAACGGGCTCAGTACACCCGTGAGAAATTCTCCCATGTTTATGGTACATTGTTTACCTTGAACCTGATTTCAAAAATGTAGTCTACTTTTTCTAGGAAATTCACACAATATGCCGCAGAGTCAAAAGCCAAGAGCCAAAAGAGCAGCTCTCCATATGTATTCGATACTTGGCGAAATATTTGTTTTTCGCATAGTTGGTAAAAAATAAAAAATTACTCAGCCTGGACACTCCGACTTGCTAACTATACAGTCATATTTTGAAAGATTTATTGCACCGAACGTTTAAATTCATGTACTAAATAAAGTTCTTTTTTTTTGGGGGGGAGATAAAGGAGATAAAGGCGATTTAAAAGGGGGACTGTTTTGAAGAGAACTCTTCCCCAGTGGTTCCTAATAAACAAGTAGTCTTATGTTTTTTAACTAGTTTATTCTAGCTATCGCACTTTAAAATAGAATTAATAAAAGAATAACTGTAAATTTAAAAATTATTCTCCATGACAACAATTAAAGATATTATTTAAATAATGGTATCTCTTGTAAAAGTAATATTTTATCACATTATTCACGCAATTTTAATTTTCCTATTAAAATTCTTTAAAACTTTAATGTTTAAAAATTTTTTACTCAAAAAACTGAAATTAATTAAAAAATAAACTTTTACTTATTAATATATCTGCTGCAGTTACAAAACATGCGTTCACTATTTCAAGTTTTGTAAAAAAAATAAATGCAATAGTTGATTCTTCAATTGACAGGAAGAAAATTTTCAATAGGCTAATTATGAACTTATTGATTCATCATGTATGATTTATTTAAAAAACAATGAAAGAAAAGGAAATAAAAAAATTGTGTGAATCTCGTCTTGTGAGTCGATTGTGTAAAGTTTCAAAATCCTTATTTATTATATTACCTCGATCCTTCATTACCTAAGAAATTAATAAAATAAATAAACAGCTCTTCATATATTTTAGCATAATATGTGTTTAAAAAGTAACAACATTGGACACAAACTGGAATTCAAAAAAAAGGTAATTTAATGTATTTGTTATCATTGACTACATTGTAGTTGCCAGTAATAATAAGCTTATGATATAGTTTTAAATAATCTTTATAAGTTGGATCATTACATCTTGTATACATGCAAGTACGATTGTCTATGTTTATAAAATTCTTGGCTAATTATAGTAAAAACACTTCAAACATCTGCTAGATTATAGTTAAAAGATCTTTTTATATTAAGATTTTTACTGATAATAAATTATGAACCACGTCTGTGTGATTCCACCTCCTCTGTTGTGTAAAGTTATTTTGAAATTTAATCAAGTTTACCTGTTTGTTAATGTAGAGCCCAATATCAAGAGGATGAGCTTGAGATCCAGCACCCTCAAAGGTTTCTTTCGGAGCAACAGATTTTTCACCGGGTCCGGGCCCGTCCATACTATCAGCAGTCTTTGATACTGCACAATCACCATCATCGGCTTTAATTTTTTTTCTCGAAGAAAAATAAAAACATTTCACTTTGGGTTTTCTTTCTTTTTAAACTGGACGAATTCATGATCGTAAAAAACAAAGAACCCAAAACTTAAACTTCTGCTTACAAATTAAAGGCATCCAACTTAAGTGAATTCACTGAACCATTCGAAATTTCATTATACCACATCTAAGCTCCCAGCAGACCCTCTTTTTTATTGTTTGTTTTGTGTGTGTGTGGTGTATATTCACTATTTGAATACTGCGGCTTGTTTATCTCAAGAAAAGAAGAGTGGTGTGCTTGAAGACTACAATATAGGGAATATATTTTCCTCTTTCCTTTATGACAATTTTGTTATCAGCTAATTGTAGCATGAATAGATCCTTTCTGAGGATATTCCGTTCCTTTGAGCTACAAGGGTGCGAATTACTCCCCTTTACATTGTCCGATTCGTCCATCCTAGCCCCAACAAATTCCCTATCAGAGACACGATTGGAGATTTATTGCCTAAGGAGTCTCTAAGACGGTGCTTGCTGGAAGCCTTTGGTGATTTCATCTTGCGTCCTCCTTTTCAAGCCAACTACGGATACAAAGTTTAAGAAGATTTTTTTTTTTTTTAAAGAAAAGACACTTTTTAGAGAGAATAAATTTGGAAAAGAAAGAAGAGAAAGATAAAAAATGGGCCCTTTTTAGAGAAAAAAATGTGCCCCTTAAATTGGTGGTCCGTGGGCCCCACTCGCCCTGTAGATAAACGGACCCTGCTCATAGCGGCCCCTTAGCTCATAGGGGGGGTCCGGACCCCCTGGACCCCCCCCTTCGCTGCGCCACTAGTAGTACCTGCTTATGAGTTTCGGTTTGATATCTTGCGGTTTGGTTGTCATGGATACAGTAACAATGATTAAAATTGCCAGTTGAAAAAAATAAATAAAAACGGGTCCCGCAAGCAGACGATTTCTTTGCTTCGCTCGATTTCCTTTTATAAATACTGGATTTATTTATGAGAAGAAAATTAAACGGCATAATCTAGAAAAACAATTTTAAAGCCCTTATAAATAGCGCAGTCTTATTTCTTATCTCTTTTCTTTTTGTAAAGGGTTCCAAGAGAGGGTGACGTATTTTTAAAATAAAAAAAAATTTCCATTTCATGTAGTGTCTGAGGTATTTAATGCTAAAACGTGAACCTAAAAGACAGCATGTCTGCGGAAATAAGACATTTTGAAAGTGAGAAGTTCACTGCAAACGGTCCATTTTCACTTTTTTTGATACCGAATGACGCTGACATAGTTTTTTTTTTTGTGTGTGTGTCATTATATTGCAATGATCTCAGGTTATTACATATATGACGCAAATTTTAAGTCAAGAGTGAAATAATTTTGCTTTTTCTAGATTCCACATCACTGGAATTATTCGAATTACACATGTGAGGAAATTTTTCGTTTCCTACCGTGCGAAGAACAGCCACGCAGCTAGTTGTTAATCATTTGACCAGTGCCGAAATAATTTCCTCTGTTTCAAAACAAGAGGAAAACAATTCTGAAACGGAATCAAATGCTGGAGAGAAAGTTTAAAAACTTTCAGAATCTGAAATATTGATCTCTTATGGAAATTTCTTCAAACTCCTAGAAACACAAAACTGTGTAACCGAAGTAAAATTATTACCTGTTCAAAGGCTGCAAACTTTAATGCTTTTGGTAATTTCAATTTATTTATTTATTCTGTAAATAAATAAATAAAATAAACTGCTTTTTTTTTAAAGTAGTATTTGTATTTAAAAATTATTTTTAAACATTATATTTATGTGTTCCAGATATATTTTAATATGTTTACTAGGGAAGTTTAATGATATAATAAGTGAATGATCCATATAACGCAAAATTCTGTATAATGCAAAACCTTGCGTTTCGAGGTTTGTGTTATAAAGATCTTCTACTGTAATAATCACAAGTTTAAAAGCATGTTTTCAGCTACATTTATGTATATTTGAAAATGGTTAACTCTTAACATAATAAGATATGGAAGCCATTTTGTAAAACACTTACTTGTAGTGTACTTTGGAGGTAGCTAATGTTGTGTACCTTGGAGGTACCACCAAGGTACACTTCCAAAGTTTATTAATAATTATGAGTAAAAGTTGTTAGAAAGTATTTCTTTACTTTAATAACCAAAGTGCTGGTGAAATAAGCCTAAATCTAAATGTGGGCCTGTTAAATTCCTGAAGTTGTAAACCTAAATATAAATTCCAAAGCAAAGTTATTTGAGCTTAGTATTAGACAGTAAATACCATAATTTCTGGCTTATAATCTACAGCGATACATAATCCACAGGCAGAGTTGGCAAGTTTTTGACAGTTGGTGGTTTTATCCGGTTTTAACTGTCATGTGAAAAACCCTTTTTTGACATAGTTTTTGACACTAAGTGTCAAAAACCTAAAATTTTGTCCTAAAACTACTTTTGTAACAAAAATATTTGTACAACTATCATAATTTTTGACTTAATATACTAGAATAAACCTTTGGACAATGCAAACTATTATTTTGTTGACAAGACAACCCCCAAACTTGAGTTTGGTTCAAGCTGTACTGAATAGAAAATAACTAAATAAGCTACTATAAAAATAGAAAAAAAAGTATTTATGAAAAAAAAAATTATCAACCTATTTAGTTTTTGAAAATGAAAATACATTTGTTTAAGTTAATCTGTGAAATTACAAGTAAATAAAACAAATATTTTCAGTTTTACACAATTACATTTTTACCTAGTCCCATTCTAATTCCTTTTTACCCCGGAGCATACGGTAACAAAACACTAGTTTTGCAGCTTTTTGTAATACAAGTTTATTACGTAACTTTGTCTGGATAGATCCAAAATTGGAAAAGATTCTTTCTATTGATGTTGAACTGCAAGGACAAGAATGCAAATGCACCATCAACTGTAGAAGTTCTGGTGAAATACTGCTGTTTTTAATTTTTCCCACAGCATGCAGGCAAGAAGCTATATCTGCTTCATTATGGATATTACTCCATCCATCTTCAACTAATGTGCATTCCTTTACTTGAAGTTCTGTTTTCATTTGCTTTTCTAACTCTTCAGTGACTTCATCTAAGAGACCGCCAGATAATGCTTTTCTGGTAGGAGGTTTATAACCAGGGCGTAGCAAATTTATGAGCTTGAGAAATTCGTTTTGTTCAACAACATTAAGAGGGATATTGCAACTGCAAAAAAACTTAGCAAGTTGTAGATCCAGCTGTTTTTTCATGTTGGGTGCAGTTTTCACTATGTAATTAGATATGTTGTTTTGCTGTAAACAAACTCTTAACACCTGCAACTCGAGATGTACATTAATTTACTTCAAGTAATTCATGACTTTTCTTTAGACTTGTATCATCAGTTTCCATATGCACTCTTTGTTCCTCATTTACTTTGCTTTGTTTTTTCTCTTGTTCTCCACTATTGCATTTTGCTGAATGTACTTTCATCCTATCCACTCGATTGGCCATAATATGTCCACACTTTTTGCATCTTCCGTAAATTTTATTTCCTTCTTTCACACAAATAAAATCATTCCATATAGTAGTTTTTGGCCTACCACCTTTATCCATGATTTTAATTATGTACAGAACAGATTTAATAATAAAAAAAAATTAAAAAAAAAAACAACTGAATAATACAGTTATTTGACCAAAATTTAAGTACTACTTTAAAATAGCTTAGCTTAGTTTTAAGAAAGACTAAAGTGTTCTTAGCTAGTTTCGGAAAAATTTTCCAAACTGACAATATTATTTTGCTGCAAACAAGCTCTCTTATCACTAAGTAAACTGATTGCACACTTCTGACCATTGGCCACCCAGGTGCATACTTTAGAATACAAAGAAAAAACAGGTTTGCTATCTATTTGCCTTTCAAAAGACATTCCACAAAGGATTAACAATGTGTTGCTGCTTACAGCTCTATAAACTTGAACCAAGAAAAGGGGGGTTGTTTTATAAGTACAGAAACTGTCACCAAAATAAACTGCCTTTGCTTTGAATAATTAAATGGAAACTATTAACATAATACAATGAAGAGTATATTATAAAATTTTAAGTGTATTGATAATAGCAAATGATTATTTCATTTTCAAATTATTAATTTACTTACCTGGGAAATATTTATAAAACATGTGGGTTATATGTAATATTTATGCAGAAAATTTATTTATACACATATTTAGAATTTTTAAAAAAATGTTTAAATAACTTAGGATTATTCATTGAATAAAGGATAAGGAATAGTTTTAGTAACACTTCTAATATTAAATCATGCATAAAGTAATTCAAATAATTATTTATATTAACACATTTAGAAATAGCTGGGTACTTAGGGGAGGAAAAAATAGATGTGTATAAGTACTTACACAAATACTTTTTACCTTTTCAGATATTTAGTTCTAACATGACAAATAATATGAAGGGTGATATGTAGTTTTAATGTAATTACATTAATTGTGAAATATAATGTATTTAAAATTGTTATTCATGACCATAAAAAAGAAACATTAGGTTTTTGACAGTTTTCGTCAGTTTTGGACACTTTTCGACAGGTTTTTGACGTGTCATGTCAAAAACCAGTTTTTGATGTCAAAAACCCAACCCTGTCCGCAGGTGCTTTTTTTCAAGTAGAAAAAAAATATTTCTTTAGATAATCTGCAGTGGTAGATTATCTGCAGATAACATGGCAATGCTTTGGCCAAAATTGGTGATTATTTTCTATGTATAGTAAAAACCACATTATTAATATTAGAATCAGCTTACTGTAAAATATTTCCTACTAAAAATCTATTGTTATGGATGAGAATTATCAAACATACTTTGACAGTCTTTTTTCAATCTAAATCACACATGATACACAATTTTTAAGCTAGGCATTCTACCTGTAAGCACTAAGAACTGTATTATAAAATTAATCGAAAATAAAAAAGCGAACATTTCTTTCAGAACAAACAAAACAAAATGTATGGTAGCATGCAGAATACTTATCGCACATTTTGTAACATCGTAATTATTAGTCAAGTGACCTTACTATGACATTACCTTTTGCTTTATTTTTATAAATAAAGTTTTTTATTGTAAAATCTGAAGGCTTCAGGAAAATTTTCAGTAGATAGTACACAGCGATGCATAATACGCACTGGATAAATTTTCATCTTTTTCAGTAGATAATCTGCGGATTATAAGCCAGAAATTATGGTAAATATTTTAATAAATATCTATGTATATATAAATATGCTAAGCAAAACCTTAGTGTCCCTTTTGCAGTGCACTGCGCGAACGGATGACCGTGAAATTCGGCACAGTTAAAGTTCGTATGGAATTGTTTGTGCAAATGTTAAAATTTTTGTGTAGTATGCTAATGCATGGTAAAAAATTAGAGAAGTAATTTTGTACGCAGTATTTCGTGCCAAGTCGGCCGATGGTTCCATTGTTGTGTCAATTTTGAAATAACAACACTTAGTTTCAGCAGTACTATAGGGTTATAGTATTACAACAAAATTTGCAAAAAGTGGAATTATTCCCCAGTTTGGTGATATGCCAATGACTAAAATGTGCTTTAGCAATGTGCTTGGCGACTTTTTATAGATGGTGATAAGTGTGCGAAGTGTTGTAAATTCCATGTTTAAAAGCAGTAGAAAAACCTTGGAGGAGAGAATAATATTTACTATTCGTTCCGAGCAGGTCGGAATCCAAGAGACGCTGCGCAGAAACACGCCACTTCGACAATTTCTTCATAACCTCCCGCCAGTCAGTATGCTAAAGCAAATTTTCTCCAAAAAGTATTATTGAAGAAATACCTCAGCAATTAAGAGGGGGGGAAAATAATATTATTAATGAAGTGTATGGAAATATTTCCAAAAACATACTCTCAGATAACACATTGAAGTCAGTTATAATAGAACCTAAAAATGATGATTGAACTTTTATTAATGTTAATAATTGAATATCAGGTGCGGATCCAAGAGGAGGGCGGTGGGGATGATTGCCCCCTCCTGGGCAAAGTCCAAAAATCTGTTAAAATATATTATGAAAGTATAATGAAAATTATGTAGCCTTTTTCTAAGGGGTGTATTGCGGGTACTACTCAATGTCCTTTTTAATCATCGCTCATATATAGATTTTATTAATTTTAGCGCATTTACCTCCCTGTTTCAGGTACAAAATTGCCCCCTCTTTGAGTAATTTCTGGATCTGCCCCTGTCGAATATCTGATGAATAGAGAACATATCACCGTAGCTACGGTAAAATAATTTGCTATGATGACAGAGAAATCAATAACTATCCAGTAGAGTTTTTAAATTCTTTGACCGTGAGTTCTTTTTTTTTGTTGTTGTTCTTTTCTTTTTGGTTAGCCGGGAGCAAGTAAAAATTGCCAAATAATTGTGATCTGCGCAAAATTCTTACAAACCTAAAGCGATTTCCAGTACACAGTTGTTTATCCCTTTTCATATTTTGGAAATTTAATTTAATTTCGTATTTTTATTTAATTCCACACGTTTTCAGAAATTCCCCATTATGTAACCAATAAGCATACAAATTTCTTTTTAGTATATTGATATTTTTGTATTTATTTAATTCTGTGTCTAAATACTATTTTGTATACGGATTAAAATTTCCGCCTTTTTTGGGGGGGAAAAGACAGTGTTTTAGAAGTAGTCTAAACGTTTTCCAGAAAAAACAGTTGGCGGGATTTGCACCTGGCTTAAAAAAAAAAAAAAAAAAAAAAAAAAAACAGAGTTTGCCACCACATATGTTATTAAATTGCATCATTATACTAATAAGAAACTTAAATACAAAGGAAGCATTAGTCCAAGGAACAGGAATGCGCATCAAGTTTATACATCGTAATGCTATTGATTGCGAAGTTTGAACTGGAACCGCAGGCAATAAAAGGATTTTAATTCCACTTGGAAAATATTCTGGTACTATTTTACCATATCCTTTCAAAAAACTCAATTTCCAAATATACCTGCATTTGCGATGATAGTAAATAAATCTCAAGGACAATCATTTGTAAAAAGGTCACATTTATTGCAGCAGCAGGGTTTCATACATGGTCAGTAGTATGCAAGTAGACTTGAATCATTCGACTTTTTAAGATTTTGTAACTCCAAACATAATGGGTCTTTAGCCGAGGATAGTTCCAGGTTCAATTTTCGGAGGGGGCCACTAGACTTTTTAGATTAGTTTAAACTGTTCAAAATGCAAACTGAATGTGTGAAATCCAAGGTCGTTAGAGGGCGATGACCCTATGACCCATTTGCTGGAGCTGCCTTTGTATTTAGCAAAATATGATAGAGTTTTTACAAAAACACCATCTTCATAGAAAAGTGTGGTTGTTGTAAAGTGAAATTGTACAAAAGTGGTCACTAAAGACAGATAGTCTCTTAGCCAAGGAGGTCACTTTAGTAGGTTCCAGTGTATATGGAATGGTGAGACATATTCTTTGACAGAAGAACTTTATTCACACTCAAATTTAAAAGAATTAATGCTTTATGGTCGAATTTTGACCACTGGTAGACAACTAGTATTAATAATTTATATATTACTAGCCGCCTCCGGCGACCAGTTGGTTCGCCATCTTAATAAATCTTGTTCGGAGAGACTCCTGTTCTTCACCGGCTTCCTTGGCACTCAAATCTCTCAGATTCTGAATGGAATTTAAAATTAAGATGGTTACAAACAGGGACGGCCCTACGGTAAGTGTCGTCCTTGCTAATGTAAAACAGACGCCCCCTTTTATGCTACTTAGTTTTTGAGTTCGAAATGACGCCCCTTCGAAGCCGGCGCGTTGCTTACCGTGTCGGGCCGCCCCTGATTACAAAAATAAGATGGTTAAATGATAAAAACCTGCAAAAAGGAACAAATTATTTTCGTCTTATATTAATTCTGAAGAACTTCTGGATGTATTGGCCTTTATCAAAAATGGAAAGGAAACAAAACTAAGAAAATCTGAAACATTTTCAGATTTTAAATACGCACTAAAGCGCTATGTATTAAAAGCGTATTATAATCCATGGGTCTTCCCTATTTTCTTTCCTTATTCCATTAAGTTGGAAAGTATATCATTATTCATGAGTGTGATTAAACCTAAAATTGATATTTCTATCCTTTTTCTGGATGTAATACATTAGAAATAGATGGGAAAAGCTGTGCAGAAAAATGCACAATTCGAACTGAAATAAAGTTTAAAAACTCATTCAGGTGTATTCATAATTCAAGTAGCAGAAGCAGACGATAAATAGCGCTTGGCGTTAGAATCACATCTCCTCAAAATCGTATATCAACCATTTTATTTGTTGCCAAATTAAAAAGCTGCACGTTTTAGTCTCGGAAAATTTCCAAATCATATTTTTCTTTTGAGTATAAAACATTTCATTCCTGATCTGATTTCACATGCACACGATGTTTTAATTAAAACATAACCCTACAAATAATGTTAAAAAAAAAAAAAAAAAAAAAAAAAAAATCTTTTTTTTTTCTTCAAGAGTCTGAATAATAGCCTAACTCCCCCTCTTTTCACTGCAGGGTTACAATTGCGAAATGGCGAGAACAAAAATGATCATTTTGCGACACGTTTTTTATCGATATCTCCTAAAATAATTCGAATTTCGAAAAAATCGCTTCGAGGTGTGTCGCGACCCGTCTTGGAGAATTTCCGTACAAAATTTGGTAGGTCTACGATCACTCGCTTCGGAGCTACGCGAGACACAGACAGACAAACGGACAGTTTACATCTTGTTTTATTTATATAGATTGTTTCATGAATAATATTTTTTACAATTTTTTGACACTTTGCATTTTTAGAAAAATTTGCACTTAGCATTTTTGAAAAATTATCATTGGGCATCAGGGGCGTAGCCAGAAATTTTTCAGCCGGGGGGGGGGGGGGGGGGGGGTTACGACTACTGCAACTCACATATATGCATACATGCGTGTGATAAGGGAGTGAAGAATATACATTTTGTATGGCAAAAAATTTCTCATTGGGGGTGGGGTGGGTATGACTGCCCTAGGCTACGCCCCTGTTGGGCATAAATTTAGATCACCTGAACATGGAATAGAACTAAATGGGTTACACATAAAAGAGAAGATATTAAACAGTGGTTATTTTTATTTGACTGAACTTTAATTTATGCCTAAACTATTCCAACTTTATTATTTTAGTTGTATGAACAATTTCATGTTTTGAAAACTGTAAAAAAGTCAGATTACTGTAAACAAATAATAAACCAACTTTTCTTCATGCTGCGTAGTACTCCACCTGTTAAAAATAAATATCTCCAAGGTACACCACTGGTGGTACACCTTGGCTATATTGTAAGCTATTTTTTAAATAATTAAAAAAGAGTATAGAAAAGTATTTGGACATTTTATAAAAATATATGTAACTCCCGATATGCTTAAATTTATGGAAAAAAAATGTTTTACTGATATTTTCCAAACACTTCTTTTTTGTAAAAAGTCAAAGTTTGAAAATATCTCCAAGGTACACCACCTTCCCCTACTGAATGCACATATTTTTCAAATGATACTCTGAACAGTGCTTATAATTAAACTTCACCTATAAACAGCAGTCTACAGCCGAAAAGAATAACTGTATTGGAGAAGATTGCCACCAAATTTGCATATGGACACTACATGAGATGGGCTTGAGTTTTTTCTTCAAGCTTTCTTCTAACTTTTTTTAAAGTTCAGAAAATGTCTGCTAAGCAGCACTTTGCAGCATGAAATCAACTCTAAATATTTGCCTAACTAGTTATAAATGTGCTCAAAAACTACTGAACAAATGTTGAAATTGTGTGTTTTATTTTGAATGATCCATTTCGTGTTAAATTTGCTGTTTTTTCAGTTAAAAAATTAATCCCTCTGTTTTATGTATCACTTTATCAAGAATGTTCCAATATAATTTTCCATCCTGCCCATGTATATTATAGATAGAACTTTAGTAGTATGTAGCCGGATATCCAGCAGAGAAGTCCGATATCCTGTACTTATGATTCAGATATCCAACAGTATTTCGGATATTGAAAAATCAGCCGGAAACCGGATACTTGACGGATATCCGTTATATCCCTAATTTTTACTCATCCCCAGAACAAACAAATGGCTATATCTCAAGAACAAAATATTTTTAAGAAACTTTAAAAATACTGTTTTTGGATACAGAAGATAGGTAGATATCACCCACAAAATTTTGTTACACAAAAAGGGTGTGGCACAAAGATTTCTTAAAATATGTCGATTTTATATGGAATGACCCAAACATTTTTTCAAAGTGCATTTGGAACAAAATGCGTTATTAACACAGTTTTAATTTTCTGCTATAGTTTTAATATACAGTACAGTTTTGACTTGACTTATGCTTGGAATGCATTCCAAGAATCCTTGCATAAATGAAAATTTCTAGTAGTGAGATAGGATATGTATACGACTTCTCCAAATACATACACAAATATTTTAGGCAGCGCTGATTCTAGAGGGGGGCAAGATATCCTAAGCTAGGATCGGTGTGGGCGGGTAAATTTAAGGGCTACGAATAGAAAAATTTAAAGGATAATGTTTGGAAAAAAGGGGCAGCCAATTTTAATTTGCACGTGGCAGCTGACTGTCTAGGATTGGTGCTGATTTTAGGCATTTATAGACACCCCTCTAATTGTTTTAAACTATTCCCTAACTACATATTACCATTGCCCACATAAATTAATTGTTGATGCTTCTTACTGTTGGCAAAAAATTCTAATTGTGAGCTAGGAGTAATATTTATTTGTATGAGATAGATCACATTGTCGTGCGAGTCCACTGTATATTACTATTCTTAATGAACTAAGAAAATATTCACTCAGAGTAACTTTTTTAAAAATTATTATTAAATTCACAAGGTAAAATAGTTTGCTTATTTATATGTATACATACCTTTTGATAAACATATTTTAGTAAAGCGATAAATATTTATAATTTTTCACGCTAGATAACCAGAGACCAAAAACGCTGCAATGTTGAAGAGCAATGAAAAATACCATTATTTACGGGGAGGGAACTGGCCATTTTAGATAATGGCATTTGCATTGTTTATGCACTTCACTTGTGCACATATTTCGGAGTCTAAAATAATACTACTGGATTTGGGGGAGGAAAAAGGAAGTGGTTTATTCTAGTGCTTTTCCTTTAAGCAAAGTGTTTTTGTCACTTTGACAGAAGTTTCGCTGTGCATAAGTTAATTTTTTGGCAGAAATATATTTTAGTATTTTGCATGTTTTGAACAAAGTTTTTCTTATGCACATACAGCCAAGAGCAGGTTTTTTTCTATTTATTTATTGTATTTGGAACTTGTGCACAAATTTTGGAATAAGGTGTTAAGATATGTGAATTTTAGTTTTGTGTTTATTGTTATATATATCATAACACCATGCATCTTTGGGTTATGATTGGAGAGATGAAAAGTCGCCAACATAGATGCCGGGGCCAAAAAGAAGGTGCCAATTAAGCCTGTCCTGCTTACCAAATTTTTTCCATTCGCATGCGTATTCATTTCACACATTACATTGAGATAAATCCGTCCCGAACTTCAGACTGTTAGACTGACAACTGTCTGACAGGCCAAACCAGGACCTTCACACTTCAGCCCTCTCCCATGTTGTGTTATCCACTCGGCCATGGTGGTGCCTATCTTCTAGTTAAAATTATTCTAAACAAGGCATGCATATTAACATTCAAGACATGCATACTTGCCAACTTTTGAAATTCCCAAGGTGTAAAATAGCATGTGAACAACATTTTTCATGATTTTTGCCAAACTACACAAGCATCATTTTTAATTGTTTTTGGTCAAATAGTACTGAAAAAGCACTTAATTTTTGTTAAACAGCATTCAAATAGCATTTTTAATGCTTCATCAAATAAACTCATGAGACACCTTTTAAGTTTTAACAATTTAGATGTTTTAAATATAATAAAATATTAACAATATATTTACATAACATACAAACTTAATGTACATTTCTGCAAAGAAAAAATATTAAAGTTTAATTTAATAATTTTCATTTAAAAAACATTCATACTAAATACACAATTTATATAATTTTAAACTAGGTAAGAAAAAAGCAGTTGTAGCATACATGATAGTATTGCAGACACCTAAATCTCTTAATAATAATAGTTTAAAAAAAAACATAACATGCTAAGTTTATTCTTTATTTGCACATAGTTTTAGTTAAGTTTATTCTTTATTACCATATTTTCCAGCCAATAATCTGCGGATTATCTGTAAAAAAAAAAAAATTTAATTTTAAGATGCGTATGATATGCAACTGCGGATTATCCGTTTTCTTTTTTTTTTTCCCTAAAAAAATTTTAGTAGAGAATACACAACAAAATTCAATGCCAAATGGGTCCAGCAAAATGCATCTTCCAATTAAGATTAAAATACTGAGTTTTTACTAAACTGTAAATACTTTTAAACATTCTGTTTAAAAAAAGTGTATATATTATTTTTGTTAAGAGTGAAAATATGTCGAGTAACATACGTAATTGTATAACACATTTTGGCATTAATACTGTCCCAGCTTCAAAGTATGTTCTTTTAATTGCCATACTAGAACTCTATTGCAGTAGAACCTCGATTATCCGAAGTAATTGGGATCGAACCTACTTTGGATAATCGAAATTTTCGGATAATCGAGAATTCATGTTTAATCATCTGTTTTAATATGTAGTATCGTCATTGAACTATTATTATGACTAATAACTTTTAAATAAATTATAATTATAAATGAAAATAAATTTATTTCTGAAACAAAAACCTACAGTGATTTAAATGGAAGTTTCATCTGATGTACATTGGCCATCCTTTGCCATGCAGCTCTATCCCGAATGTTTTTTTAAAAGCATGAGTTCAGAGGAATCATACTGTTCCTGTTGTTCCAACCAAAGAAAGCCTTTTGAGAAACTCTTAAAAGCATCATTGTTACTGAACTTATTTACTCCAGAATCATTCTCATCTTCATCATCATCATCTTCTTTTGGAGATTTTTGGACTTGTGGTATTAATTCCTCATCATTGAGCAACTGGAAGCCTGCATCTTCCACGTCACAATTCAACCACTCTGTGATTTAACTATGCCCGCAATTTTCAAAACCTTTCATTGAGCTAAAAAGGCTTGAAAACTCAGTAACACTTTTTTTCACAAAGTCTGTAGCATTTTCATCTGCGCCAGTTTAGAACAGGGATGTTTGAAAGCGGGGAAGAGAACACTCATACCAAGAATATAGCTTGCGAGAAGGAATTCTATAAAAGAAAATTCAAAATAATCTGCACTCGTAGTTTGGAAAGGACGGCTTGCATACAAAAGGAATGTGGAAAAAAAAAAAAACTTTAAAAATGCATCTTTGTTAAGAGAAAATTTTGGATGATAGTAGAAAGTGAAAAAAAAAAAGTGAAGAAGAAACCGACTTGTTAACGGAGAGTTTCGGTTAATCGATGTTCGGATAATCGAAGTTCTACTGTATTTCTAATTTCTGTATAGCTTGAAACTTGAAACATTTTTCCTCTGCATTTTATTAACTATCCATCCTTAAATAAATAAGCTGCTTGCGAAAAGACAGCTGATAATAATTAATAAATAGCAAGCATGGCTTATCACCAAAATCATTTGGGGAGGAGGAATCAGCCAGATATTACAAGTGAGACCGCTGTTTTCGTTTGAATGTATCAGAGCAGATAAGAAAAACAAAGCTCAAGCGACAAGCTAAAACTAATAAAAATAATTTTCCTTCTCAGGAGAATAATACTCGTTAGTGTTCTTTATTATATATATATTTTTTATGGCATATGTCGCTATAATATTTGCAATGTACGTACACAGGGCCAGCACAAGGCACATGCTAATGGCGGCACTGGGCCCTGCGCTGCGCCCGAGGTTTTTTTCCCCCCCTCCCGGGTAGGGGGGGGTGGTGAGGTTTAGAAAATAAGCTATTTAATGTATAATTAATATTTTTATTCCTACCGGGAAAAAGGGACAGTTCAACAGCCTTCTCTTTCGCTGTTTAGTGTATGTGAAAATGTAACTAAAAAATAAATGTTTTTGAAAAATATGGAGCACTGTGGGCCGCAGAACCTAGTGCTGGCCCCGTGCGTTTCTTTGGATGAGTACTACGTAAAACGATTTCAGATGTTCTCATTTTGACTGGAGATTATACAGCACTGCATACTATCTATAAACAATTTTTTTTTTTTTCACTGAAAAACATGCATGCGAATTATACGCCACCATGGATAACAGGCAGGAAAATACGGTAATAAACAACTTTTTCCCAATCAAAACATTTTTTGTTACATTTTCATTATTATTTTTTTTATATAATATTCATTCATATCTGAACCTGCCCTCTACTATGAAATTTTTACTTTCTATTCAAATTTTTAAAAAGGCATTAAAAATAATTTAAAATTGAAATAATAATCAATTTTTACTACCATGATATTAGAGGTTTAAATAAAAATATACTAAAGGAATTTTTTTTTTTTTTCAAGACAGATGGAAAAGGATTGAAATTAAGATGCTGGAGCATAATCAAAAAAAATTTTTTTTTTTTTTTTTGCCAAACAGCAGAATCAGTCAATCTGAAAAGGCGAAGCTGAAAATTTGGAAATCTTAGAATAAACAAAACCATGGGAAACTCATGAATGATAAATTTTAAAGATTATTCTTTAAAAGAAAATATGTGTCATGATTTTATTGCAAAACTTTATTAAAATATTAAAAAGCATCAAAATTCATTAAAAGGACGAGCATTTCGCATAAAATTGTAAAACTCGTTAAAAAAGTTTTGAACTCGTGCCAAGTTTTATGCCAAAAGCATAAAAGTTGGCAAGTATGGACATTCATTTTTTACCAGAAGCACCCCGACTTTTTTGCAGATTTAGGTGGAATAAAATACAGATCAAATCACATTCCTTTATTGAAGGAGCAGAGCATAGATATTCATACGCTGAACACCTGGGTTCGTGACATGCTATTAATTACCTATGAGGTATGGCTATTTAAAAAAAAAAAAAAAAAAAAAAAAAAAAAAAAAAACCACTAATTCTTTCAATGATCAAATGCACATACATTAACACTACAAAAAATTAAAAATCATCTGTAACATTTAAAATAATCTTAATACTTACTTGAATAGCAGTTATTATGTGACATGGGTTTAAAATATATATCACAGTTCTAGATGAAAATTTGAAGCCAATTTCAATTCCAAAGATTAAACACATCAATACAAGCAGCAATCTTTTACCTCCTCTATCTTCCCTTACAACTTTAGGGACAGACGGTAAAGTACATCTGTTGTAACCCCAATAAAGTGAATAACATCCAATAAGACAAGCAATTATGGTTTCAAAAACACGCCTTTGGGGTGATAAGAAGTTTACGCAATCTGGACCACCATTTCCCTTTATGCTATGATTCACACCAAGATAGGTCCAATCTGGAATATCAGCCACCTTCCACATTTTTTAAAACCTGGGTAAAAGGCAAAAATGAGTTTTAAAATATTTGAAAACTAAGGACAGTTATACAGGTTCATGGGCATCGGCAGCATAGAGCAAAGGAGGGCACTTGTGTCCCCTTAGATTTTTGTATGCAGTTTTCCCCCTGCTATTTTGCGCTTCCTAACATAGTAACGATTAAGTTGAAGTAGTCTTTGTCCCCTCCTGGAAGATATTCTGCCAACACCCATGCACAAGTTTATTTTTAATGTACAACAATCTGGAGAGAGAAAGTATTTAATAAACGGTCATTCTAATATTAAACTTTTATTCACTATAATGACAATTTTAATTATAACGGAACAAGTGATGTTTTAATAGCATTGTCTCTAAGACCACTACATAAAGTATTAAGAACAACCTTTTATAAAATTAAGATCTAATGTAATTTAATTTTCTGACATTAGGCAATCTTTTTAGACTGCAATTATCTTCTATCATGTAGATAAAAGTCTTGTTCAGGATAAACATTTTATATTATGGATTTAAGCGCATCTGGTCAGAGCCGGATTATCCACTGGGATTTAGCCTATAGCCCTCAACTATTTTCAAATCAAATGTAGAAAAACAGTAACCTACAATAAACCTTTTGAAATAATTTTCTGATCAGGAGAAGCAGACAAGTCAGAAACAATATAATTTTGAATGAATAATTTGTAGACAAATTTGTATTCTTAAGCATGTGAAGCTGTATAAACAGTTGTAGTTTACGTTACACAGTGGCATAACATTAATAAGTACTCTCTGTCCCCTGCAATGCTAAGATCAAGCATCAACACAGAATGTGAACAGAGAGAATCTGGATTAGGAATAGGATGCCAACACATTTGGGAGAAAAAATCGTTTCTTCATTTTATTCCGTCCCATTCATGCGAAAGGAATGCAGAGCAAAACTGGTTCTCAGTACTGAATCAACTTTTCCCACGGAGTTATTAAAGGCAGCAGAAGGAAAACTTGTCTTGGAATATGGCAGCATGCTTCAAAATCTTGAACATTGGTGCTCGCTAGCCATCATTCAACGTTTGGCTGGTGTTGAAGGTAAAGATGGGAAGCATTAGGCAGATCTGCTTACAGTAGTTGAGCTGCGGGACACCTTTCGTTTCCTACCCGAGCCAAGAAGAGGATGGTGAAGAAAATACAATTCTAAAGTTGTTTTTCGAAGAACGCTCACAAATAAACGCATGATACATTGTTGATGATTCCAATTTTAAAACAGGGTGTCTACCACATAAAGTAAGCTTGATTTCTTGACCTTTTCTTGACCATAACAAATACGAAACACTAATATCAAAAATACATTCGTGCCAGGGAGGGATGCAGAATATGTACGATCCGTCAATCTAAGATAGGGGGAAATTTTGCTGAAAATATACAATTGATTTTGATTTTAACAATGAATTACAAAATACTTCAAGTTATTCTTTCCCATTCCTATAGCGATTTTTTTTTCAACTCTTTCACCGATCAGCAGTTTGCTTTCTCTTAACTTGGACCAATTGCTATTTAGTAACCATGTATGTAGCTTGTTCAGGCAAATATTTTTACACTTATGGTAACACAGAACTTATGCAAGTCTATAAACATATCATAAAATTTTGAGGAAATTTGCATATGGATTGAGGGAAATGTTGAGAGTAAAAACAGTTTCTGCACCCCTGCATCATACTGATAGAATGAAGAAAAATTATACTTTTAAATTTAACACTATTAATATACAGGGTGATCAGCGAATAAGCCCCGATTTCAAAATTAAATATCTCTACAACAAAGATCGATAGAATTATGCGGTAAACTATACGTTTATTAGCAAAACTGTAAAAATGGTGCACAAAAGTTTAGGAAATTTAGTTACGAAAATTGTCAACTAAGAATTTGAATGAAATGGAAAAAGGAAGTTGAGTTGCTAATCGTGACCTAGTGCTTCATTTCTTGACTTTTTCTTGACTTTCCCGACCTTTTTTCTAATTCTTGACTTTTCCCTGACTTTCGTGACCTTTGCATGATGGTAGATACCCTGTAAAAGGATGGAAACAGATTTCTAAACGCACTCTGCATTTTTGAGGATTACACAGAGTCATATTTACTTAGCATCAATGGATGCGAATTTTGAATGGTCTCTGTCATCCCCCCCCCATCTCTTCATTGGCATCACTGGGCACCATGTTTGAACTCCCTTTCCTCTCTGACAGCAACATCCTGAAATTTAGAGAAAACTTAAGAAAATTTTGTGCTTTACCTCCTTAACAGCAAAATAAAAAATCTTATGAAAAATTTGTACTAAGAATTTGTGCTCTTCACAGAGAAATAAAAAAAATCTGGAGTGACTTCACTCAACTCTCCGAACACTTACAATTATTACCAAGCATTTAAAAAACGCTAGCGCACTTTCAAGAATTTCCCCCCCATAGGCCATAATGTAAAAGAAATCTCTGTTGTAGCCATGTAGAAAAACTATAAGTCCTATACACAGCAAAATCAATACTGGTCTTATGATGGTGGTTTATAACATATATACACAATTTGAGCTCAATCGAATGCCCCTTTTGGAGCTATTGTGTTCACTTACATACACACACACACACACACACACACACATCTCGTAAAAATTGCATAAATGAATTCAGAAGACCTCAAAATGTGTAAATACACCAAAATCTCGAAGTAAAATTTTTTCATGATTACAATACTTTTCCTTACATGGTACATGTTCGGAAAGTAATAATTCAGAAAAGTTTTTGCATCTACTCTACAGCAACCTCCTCAACAGCATCATTGGGCTTTCTTGTGAGATTTCAAGGTAAGTAGTCCAAAAATCAAGTGGATCAATAAATTTAATTTGAGATGAAATCTTCAACAAAAATGAACTTTTTATAAACATATTTAGGAAGATTTGGAGTGCTTAGGTTGATTAATGTTGTTTTTTTTTTTTTGCCAATTATGTGATAAATTCCAGAGCTGGGGATCGACTGTTGTGTGTGATTATGGCAACGCTACACTAGGGTGATCTGCCAAGGGGAAGGGTGCCTTGGTAGGAGGACTTTCTAAGGGGATCTAACGCGGATTCACGTTACACCTGGAGAAAACCTACCAAAACTCCAGACTGTTAGATTGACAGCCGCGCGATGGGACCCGAACCCGGGACCTTCACACTTCGGCCATCTACCATTTTCAGTGGCATAACCACTGTGCCATGGAAAGGCGAGCTGGGGATCGAACCCAGGCTTAACGTGCAGGTGCTTCACCACTGAGTTACTCTGGGACGATTCCCAGATGAAATTTCTTGAATGGAAACATTGGCTGCTTATCTTCCTCCGACAACTCTGATACGCAGCAGATGTTTGACAATTTTAGAAATTTTATCCACCTTTAATTATATTTAGGAAGATTTGGAGTGATGAGGTGCACAATATTTGGTGTGCTGTAAATTAAGAAGTCACTCTCACAATGAGTTAGTGTGCAATAGACTGTGAAACAATACATTAAGTTCGCACTATGGTTATTGCTGCGGTAGATAATGATCTGCCTTGGCCTGTGTAATAAATTCTATATTTCTGTGAGGTAGTAGTGCTCCGATTAGTAAAATTAAGTTTCAGTCATTTTTTGGGCTAGTTACATTTATTTTATCATACACACACTACCAGATTTTTGTAACATGGGTGTCACAAGTGGGATTTGGATATCTCTGTGAATGCCCGTGACCAGAGGAGCCATGGATGAGAAAATTGAACAGCTATTGGCCATAATGACAGCGATGCTTTCGGGACAAAAAGATATGTGTTCAGTACGGGAAAATATTATTGGAGATGGTGACTGGATGTTTAATTTAAGAAACTTTTTTTTCAACAAAAATCATTCTTCAATGACAAATTAATCAATACAACTAAAACTTTTACCATCTTGTTATACAACTCCAGAGAGCTACTTGCTCTGCTGACATCAGTAACTAGACAGGTTTCTGTTGACTACAGAAAATAATCCTCATATATATATATACAGGTCTAACAGTTAACTTTACAGTTTTGTAACTTAACAGTGCTGGAAATCCTCGGCGGCCGAGGATTTCCAGCACTGGACTGCAGAACGGAGCACGGATTGTTCAGTATGATGATGAATTCACAAGTGACTGGGTGAAATCTGCTTTTGAAGGCAACTCTCGGGTTATGGATGGTGAGGCCTTGAAGGTTTTAAAGGCCAGTGAGCTGCCCAAGCCCGTTAAGGTGGCTTTTAAGACAAAGGACAGGGTCACTAAGGAACCGGAAGTTTTGCTGAAGCAGCTGAACCGGTTTAACCCAATGCTGAAGTCGACCAAGTGGCGCGCTCTTCATTTTAATGAGAAACCCCACTCAACTCGATGGATCTTTGAGGTGGACTGTGAGACTGCTGAAGCGATTCGGAAGGCAGACTTCAGTGCTCATACGGGGGTGGACCGGGGTGTCTTTAAGATACTTCGGGACCCTAACAGGAAGCCTGCGTCGGCTGTGGCTGCTTCGGAAGCTGCTTCCGATGTAGAGGAAACTGAGGACGTGGTTATGTTATACGACAAGGGCCATGCCTCTTCTAAGGTGAGTAGTGTTGGCCTTTCTGGGTTGGGTGAGCTTGATATTCACTCAGACTCTGATTCTACTCTTCAGCCTCTCTCTGGTGATGAGGCTGATAAAGTTTTGGCTGTTGAGGGTATGGAGAAGTCTGTGCACTGCGCCAGTCCTACCAGCTAATTTATTAGAGCTTTGTGCTTTCTCTTCCTTCCTGCTTGTGCTATGGATTGTATCAATGTTGCTCAAATTAACCTCCATCAAAGTAAGGGTGCCTCCGCACTCCTGTGCAAGCGGCTTGCTGATGGATTGATTGATATAGCTCTTGTTCAGGAGCCTTGGACTCTCAATGAGAAGATCCTTTTAATGTTAAAGGCTTTAATATATTGTATGATATTACTGCTGCCAGGCCTAGAGCCTGTATTTTAGCTAATGCTAAGCTTCTTGCCTTAATCTTAGCCAATTATCTTGATGGAGATAATGTTGCTGTTAAGATTAGTCAGAATGACGAAAGCGCGGTTCTTTTGTCTGCTTATCTTCCCTTTTGACAGTAGTGATCCTCTTGCGGCCAGTACTAAATCTTTGAACACTGTACTGCGAGCACTAAGCTTGTCATTGGTTGTGATGCTAATGCTCACCATACTGTCTGGGGTAGCACTAATTGCAATCCTCGGGGTGATGAGCTTTTGGAATATATTTTGTTGTATAATTTATTTATTCTTAACAAGGGTAACAGACCTATGCTTGTTACCAGTAATAGAAGTGAAGTTCTTGACATTTCACCTTGCAATGGTCATTGTTATGACCTCATTGAGAATTGGCATATCTCGGATGATGTTACTTTATCTGATCATAAACTAATTCTTTTTTCCATTAAAGGACTCGTCCCAGTGAAGAGTCAAGGTAAGAACCCGCGCAGAGCTGACTAGGGTTCCTACAGAAAGAAACTCAAACTTTGAGGAATATCAGCGGTAAGTTATCTTCTAGTGATACTGATGACACCGTTTCCTCCCTAACTGGGGCTATCTGCTCTTCTTATAATGAGTCTTGTCCGGTGAGCAAAGTTGTTGCCCAGAGGCGTGTCCCTCGGTGGACGACTGAGCTCCCTTACTTGCGTAAAAATTACAGGAGGCTTTTCAATAAAGTCAAGAAAACAGATGACTGGCAAGCTTATAAAGCTTCTCTCACCAGCTTTAATAAAGCGATTAGGTGTGCCAAGAGATCTTTTTGGCAGGACTATTGCAGCAATATCAATGATTTGTCTGCCGCTGCCAAATTGGTTAAACTTTTGGCTAAAAACAAATCATCTAACCTTAACTGCATTAAGATGGTCACTTCTCTAAGTCGGGCAGTGAGACTTTGTCTGAGATGTTCAGGATTCACTTCCCAAACTGTGTTATTCTTGACAATGTGTGTATCCCCTGTCCTGCTCCTGTCAGTGATAAGGAGGCTTGGGATGTTGCACGCAAGATTGTAACCCATGATAGGGTCGTCTGGGTTATTAAGTCTTTTGGACCTTATAAAACTCTGGGTATGGATGGTATTATTCCTATCTTTCTCAGGGAAGGCATTGCATTGCTTTCTCCTCCTTTATGCAGGATCTTTAGGGCTTGCATTGCTTTAAGGTACATCCCCACTTTGTGGAGGCACACTCATGTTGTTTTTGTCCCTAAGCCTTAAAATAGTTGTCTTTCCCAGGCTAAGTCTTTTAGACCTATTAGTCTCTCTTCTTTTCTCCTAAAGGCTCTCGAGAAGCTTATTGATAGGCACATTAGGGATACGTTGCTTATTCGTTCCCCTTTGTCTGCGAATCAGCATGCCTATCAGCCTGGCAGATCTACTGCTACTGCTCTTTATCATCTTGCTTTTACTGTCGAGAAAAGTGTATGCTGTAAGGAAGTGGCACTTGCTGTTTATCTTGACATTGAGGGAGCCTTTGATAGGGTTCCCTCTGGTACGATTTTGTCTGCCCTTGCTTCTAAGGGTGTTGATAAAACTGTCAGTGGATTGGCATTTCTACTCTCGTACAGGCTTATCACTGCTTCGTTTCTGGGGGATACCTTGGTGGCACGTCTTTCTGCTGGTACACCCCAGGGTGGGGGTTCTTTCCCCTTTATTATGGTGCATTGTGGTGGACTCCTTGTTGGTAAAGTTATCTAGCATTGGGGTCCACTGTATTGGCTATGCTGATGATATTGCCATTGTGGACAGGGGCAAGTTTGGCGCTGTGGTCACTGGCTTCATTAACTCGGCCCTGAAAGCAGTGGAGAGCTGGTGTTCTGATACTGGGCTTTCTGTCAATCTCCTTTAAACTTGTCTGGTTGCTTTTCCTAGTGCAAAGCACTTCAAGTCTTCTAAGTTTTCTTTTTTTGGACAGCCTATTTCTTATTCCTCTTCGGTGAAGTTTTTGGGTGTTTACTTTGACTCCCATTTGGGGTGGAAGAATCACCTTGATTACTGTCTTGCTAAGGCCAAATGAGTCTTTTGGGCTTGCAGGAGTGCTATTGGCAGGACTTGGGGCCTGAGTCCTCGGTCTATTCATTGGATTTACACCATGATTGTTCGTCTGATCATTTCGTATGGGTCCTTTGTTTGGTGGTCTAGATCTTCCTTAGTTTCTTCTAGGAAGGATCTTACCCGTGTTCAAAGGATGGCGTGTTTGGCTATCACTGGTTGCCTTTGTACAAATCCTACTGCAATCACTGAATTGCTTTTAAACCTTTTGCCTCTGCATTCTTTTATTGAGGCTGAGGCCCTGGTCTGTAGAAAGGGGCTTATGGACCTGGGTTACTGGAAGGGTTATTCTCAATACCTTACATGGGGTGATCTTGATTCTTCTATGCAGGTTCATCCTTTCTGCAGCATGCCTTCTGACAATATGCTTGTCAGGCATGTCTTTGATGGGTCTTTCTCTGTTCATTTCCCTTCTAGAGATGACTGGCGAAAGCCTCCTAATTATAGTAAGAATAGGTGTAACGTGTGGTACACTGATGGCTCCAAGCTTGGTAATCGTACTGGAGCTGGAGTTTGTTGTCCGGACAATGGCATTAAGCTGTTTTATTCTCTGGGCCTTTATGCTTCTGTCTTTCAGGCAGAGGTTTATGCTATCCTTATGTGCAGTGTTTTTTGTTTAAATGCTGGTTACTCTAGGAAGCTTATCTTTATCTGCTCTGTTGGCCTTGCAAAGCACTGCTATCTCCTCCTACTTGGTCTGGGAGTGCTACTTGGGGCTTTGCAAGCTCTCTCGTCTCAATAAGGTTACTCTGTATTGGGTTCCTGGCCATTCTGGCAACAGATACTGATTTTCTTGCTAGGTCGGGCTCTGGTTCCTCTTTCGTTGAGAACCTGAGCCGGTTCTTGGCATCTCGGACAAAAGTTACAGGGATACTGTTTTTAACCATTTTCGGAGGCTTCAGTATTCTAACTGGCTTAATTGCAATGGCCAGAGGCAGGCCAAAGAGATTAATCTTGGCTTTCCTGGTGACAGATGCAAGGAACTTCTGTGTCTCAACAGGTCCAGTCTCCGTAGGGTTATTGGCCTGTTAACTGGGCACTGTTGCCTTAAAAGGCATCTAAATATAATGAAGGTTGTCGATGATCCCACTTGTCAGGGTTGTCTTCTTAAGGAGGAAACTGCTTTGCACATCCTTTGTGAGTGTGAGTACTTCTCTGCTTACAAGTTTGAGCATCTTTGGCACCATTTCATTGAGCCCTGGGAGCTTCATAAAATGTCTGTTAGGTCTATGCTGATGTTTGCATCTGCTATTGGGCTCTTTTCGTAGGGCCTTTTCAGGACTTTTCCATATTGCTTGGGGATGGTACAATAGACCCATGGCCGCGATGCCTGGCCCTTTTTTGGACCTCCCCTCTAAGTCATAAACCATAACACCAGGTGAAAGTTGCAATTTATTTGTGGGATTTCACTGAAAAATGTCCATCAGTTTTTCTATGTATCCCTTTTGATGCATAAAAATTTGACTATCAATTTCTTGAAATTAGACTCCTAGGAAATTTTGAATTCTTCCTCGCTGCTTAATTTCAAATTTTGATTTTATTCGCTCAACTACTTCATTTAGCATTTTTTCATTTTATGCAAAAATTGCCAGATCATCTACATAAATATGTATGTACAATTAACTTTTTCAAAACCCCAACTTTTAAATGTGTTATTTAATTCTATAAACCACTCTCTTCCAGATTGGTGGAGGCCATACAAGGCCTTTTTCAATTTCATGACATATCCTTCTTTTTCAGTAAAACCTTCAGGTTGTTCGATAAAAATTAGTTCATTTAAACTGGCATATAAATATGCACATTTAATATGTAGATGACAATTAACCCATCCTCTTATTATGGTTAAAATGTGTCAAAGTAGTCAACTCCTTGCAAAAGCCTTATGAGACTAGCCTGGCTTTATACGTCTTCATTTGTCCTCCATCACCCTTTTTAAGGGTGTATACCCATTTCTACACTAATACTCTTGCATTTTCTGGTTTTAGCACAAGGTCAAACACTTCCCTTTGTTTAAGTGTATCTAGTTTATGTTTCAAGGCTTTATACCATTTCGATTTTTCTGGGAGAGATTGTGATTTCTTATATTATTTTAGGATTTTTACTTGGGCACATAAGGCTACAATATCAGACTCAACTATCCGACTACACGTTTCTTCTTCCTCAGTGTTCTGTGAACTATCATTTTGATGTTTTAAGGTGGGCTCAAAACTAAATTGTGTTGGATCATAGGGGATATTGTTTTCCATGCAATATTTCTTAATATCATTTTGACTCCTCAGTCTTACTCCCTTAGATGGGTAAAAGTATACATCTATTTTTCCTGCAGATTTCCCTGATCTCCTTTTTATGTCTATTCTTTTCCAGTCCTTTATCGATGGAGATGGATCTTCACTACTTCGCTTCGCTTCCTCCTCTTCATTTATTTTGAAATTATGATTCAAGTCAATATTGACTATCTCCCCCTTTATATTGGGATTAAATACATAATTTCCTTTATCTATTTTGACATGTTTGGTTTCAATTATCAGAGAGGTGTTTGGGTACCAAAATCTATAGCCAACTGTACTAGAGGCACAGCCTATTCATATTCCTCTTTTAGCTCTACTCTGCAATTTGTTTCTAAAATTTTGAGGAATATGTACATATGCTGTATTTTCAATGATTCTTAGATGTCCTACTGAAAAGTTTTTGCCTCTCCACTTGTTGAATGGGGCCTTAAGATTTAGTTTTTAGTGTCGAAATCTGTTTTTAAGGTAGTTTTGGGTACAGACCAATTCTGCCCACAATTCTGGAGGTAGCTGAGTTTGTTTTAATATTGACCTAACACCATCCATTAAATTCCTTTGTATCTCTCCACAATTCCATTCATCTGGGGAGAATAGACATTTGTTTTTTCATGTTTAATGCCTATCTCTCGTAAATAATCTTCAAAATTTTTATTACAAAATTCTCCCTCTTGATCAGTTCGGGTACGCGTAATCTTTTTACCAGTTTTTCTGCAAATTGCTTAAAGTTTTTAAAATACTTGAATGCTTCACTCTTCTTATGTAAAATATAAATGAAACTATAGCGTGAAAAACATCAATTATAGATAAGAAATATCTAGCCCTTCCTAATACAGTAGAATCTTGATACAACAATATTACATACTCGATACATACATTAGCTGTACTTCCAACATATAACGCACACCCATAAATTTCGACCTTATTTTTTGTATGAAAAGTGTGCTTTATACGCCGGAATTTACAATAATTAACAGAGCAGTAAAATTGAACTTTTTTTTTCCCAAACAAAATGCTTACTAAATGCATTTATTAATACAGCGACTCCTTGTTATAGAAACTCAACTTTATTTCAGCTGTGCAGTGAGCATAGGAAAAAAGGATAGGAGAAAAAACAATCATCAGCTCATTGCCAATAATATAAAATTAAGTGTGTTATCTGTGTTTGGAAGCTTGAGACAGAAAATAACGCATACTTTTGATTTGTCTATTGCGATTTTTAGAATTTATTATTGAACTCCTCCTCTCCTACCCCCTCTTTTCATGAGAGTTTTGCTTGTTCTTAAAATACCGCAGATCCACACACTGTTATCTCCCCCACTTCTGTCAACACCTATGCGCAGGCTCTGCAAATGAGTTACTATAACAAGGGCGAAGTTTCTTGCCTTATTGGCATCTTCAGGAAATGCTGATTGCTTTTAAAATAAGCTTGAATGTGATAAATACAGTAGAATCTCGGTACAACGATATCCTCTATAACGATAATTCTCTCTATTACGATATTTTTTCATAGTCCTGGCTGAATTCCCTTTAGATTAATGTAAAACAGTTCTCTGTATTACGATAGCCTTTAAAACGATAATTCTCTCTACAACGATGGTAATAATTATCCCTTACATCACAATAATTCTCTCTACTAAGATATATTTTTTTTTTTTCAACGATGCATCAGAAGCCCAACTCATGCACACACATTGAAAGCTACACAAAGAAAGTCGAGGTAAAATGTGGTTGGAACGGGTTGGACCACGCCTCTGCCAAATAACGTCTTCTAAGTTTCGTTTTGCTGATGTAACACTATGGTAATGAGAAAGTGCATTTCTCGTAAGGTGGAAGGGCAGTTGGATGACACATCTTTGATTCCTATCCCCCTCTTTAAAAAATGGTCAAGGATTCCTTTCACCGGAACTGATATAGAAAACGATACGTTCTTTTGCCTGAACTTAAGTAAGAATTTTAACCTCCGAAAAATCCTATCGAGGTCGATTATTACACGAGGATATTTTAAATCATTTATGAGTTTTGTTTACTTTGAAGTTTGTTTAGTGAAAATCTAAAGCAAATGGCTAAAAGAAAACAAATATCTATCGAAGTGAAATTCAACATCATAAAAGATTTTGATAAACGCATGAAGCAAAATAAATAAGGATAAATTAATGGGTATGTATTTTCAATTAATATCCAACACATTTTAAAAAACGCTTTTGCGGCATTCAGGTATTATTTATTTAGACATTATATATTTTTTATTCAAATATGCTATAAATATTTATAAGCTATATCTCCGCTAGAATCCCTGGCGAGGCGGCAAGGGTATTTAACTAAAATTTGTGAGTGTTGTGAAAATTATAAACATGTTTTTCTCCTTTTATTTATTATATATTACTTGCGAGGATGTGCTGAATGAAAAAAGAACACTTTCTGGTGATACCGCAGGGTATGGGATATATGAAGAACAAAAATCAAAAATATTTTCGTTCCAATATCGATTCTCTCTATAACGATAATTCTCTTTACAACTGTCTGTATTTAGCAGAGTTTTATACTTCAAAACTTTGAGCAGTGAAAGCTAGTAAGAAAAATGAATTGAGGGCTTGCCAGGTAAAGGATGACAAAAACGTTTACCTTGATAGTTCTTTTATTTAAGTAATGAAGCATGAAGGCTGGTATACAGATGAAGATGAACAAATGGAAACAAAAAAACAGGCATTTGATGTGGTACAGCATCTATGTGGCATCGGACATTCTGGACAACAAATCGAACAGCATCACCTTGAGATAAGCTTGTAGCGGCATAATCAAAAAAGGCTTTGTTGGAAGCTGCGACGGGATGGCTCGCCAGATTAATCGTTTGACTCAGCTCAGAGCATCTCACATGGCTGGCTTCGAGCGTCCTTCCATACGCATCTGTCGTATC